>KN679965.1:14293-36356 GCA_000152225.2 Procavia capensis | reverse complement strand
TGTCCTGGGATAATATTTATGAAGAACTTCTCATTGGGAAGCAATGGGAGGCAATCACAAATCCCTTAAGGATGAACATAAACTAAGTTTGATACATTTCCTGGTACAGTTGGGAAAAGATCTGTGCCTAACTAGAATTAATGAGTATGGCGGTGGCATATATGTCAACTTCGGGTCATATTTCCACCTTGAGAAGCCATGCACAAATGCCTGTGCTTAGTCCACCCTTCAGAGCAATTTTGGAACTCTTTCTGGAATGGCCATTGCACACGATGGTGTGGTGACAAGTTTGCAAACTTAGTTCTACAGCTGTGTGTGAGAGAGTTTTTAGCCAATAAAGAAATGTATTGAAACACTCTCTTGACTCACCTAATCTGGCCTGATGACTTTTTTCTTTACCTGAAGATAAAACAAACATTGAAAGGAAGACATTTTCATGACATTCAGGACATCAAGGGTAAAGCGACAACAGCTCTCATGGTCATTCTGGGAAAAAAGTTCCAAAATTGCTTTGACGGGTGGACTACGTTCTAGCATCAGTGCATAGCTTCCTAAGGGGAATAACTTCGAAGAGGACCATAGTGATATTCAGCAGTGAGGTATATAGCACTTTTTCTAGTATGAGTTTGAGAACTTAATTGGCAGTCCTCCTATATCTGTCTACTTAAGTATCAGTTTCAAACTTCATTGCTCTATCCATAGGATGTTGTCCTGCTGGCCTGTTACTGGGGGAGGGCAAGAGGGTGAAGAAGAAGGGACAGGATATTGTTAGGTGGATGTGACAGCTATAGCACAGATAGGAGGACTGTGCTGTCACCAGGCAGGGAGAGCAGTGGGAGCTGCACATGCTCATATGCCCACATAGGTGGGCATGCAAATTTATATTGGATTGTACTCTTTCACTCAGTCACAATAAATAAACAACAACAGCAACAACAACAACAACAAAACTTCATTGCTTTTGAACTGACTCTGTCCATGTAGAGTAACTGTACCATAGGGTTTCCAAGGAGCAACTGGTGATTTTGAACTGCTTACCTTTTGCTTAGCAGCTGAGCTGTTTACCACTGTGCCAGTAGAGCTCCAGAGAATGTTGAGGTGAATTGCTTTTGTGGTGAGTTGCCACAGAGTCTGTTCTGACTCATGGCTGCTCTGCTTGCAGTAGAATGAAACACTGCTGGATCCTGCATCATCTTCTCAATGGCTGGTATGCTCAAGTCTATGGTTGTGGACATTATGTATTATGAATGCCTTAAGGCCCCAACGACTCAACTTTCAGTACAGTCTTGAGCAATATTCTTCTTTTTTTAGATTATGCTTTAGATGGTTTGCAGCACAGGTTGTTCCTTATTAAACATTGAATGCACACTGTTTTGTGACTTTGGTTGTCAACACCATGATGTGTCAGGACTCTCTGCTTTGTGACCTTGGGTTCCACATTTCCATCTGTCCAGGTTTCCTTTCACCTTTTGCTGTCTAGTTCTTGCTGCTGGGCTGCTGTGTCCATTTAGTCTTGTAGACATAGTTGAGCCATGCATATTATTATTTGGTCTGTGGGCCTGTCTAGTTTTTGGCTGAATGGTGAACCTCAGGAGAGACTTCATTACTGAGTTAAGAGGGTAAATGGGAACCATCTCCAGGGATTTTTTTCAGCCTCTCTCAGACCAGTAAGTTTAATCTTTTTTTTTTTTTTTAATGAGTGAATTTTATTCTACATTTTTCTCCATTTCTGTCTGGGACTCTTTAATATTCTCCCTGTCAGAGCAGTCAGTGATGTTAGCTGGGTATCATCTAGTTGTGTTAGACTCAGTCTGGTGGAGACTGTGGTAGTTGTGATCCGTTAGTCCTTTTCACTGACCTTTCCCATATCTCGTTGATTTTCTTCATTTCCCTTGCTCCAGATGGAGTGAGACAAGTGGAGTATCTTCAATGGCTACTCACAAGCTTTTAAAATCCCAGACACTACTCACAAAAGTAGAATGTAGAACATTTTCCTTATAAACTATTTCATCTCAAGTGAGCTAGATGTTCCCCAGGAACGTGATTCCTAGCCCTCTGCCCAGGAATTTGGGCCTTCAGGAAATTTAGATGTATGTATGAAGCTTCCGTTACTTTGCCTTGGTCAAGTTGTACTGAATCCCCCAGTACTGTGTACTGTCTTACCCTTCACCAAAGTTACCACCTACCTATTGTGTAGTTAGAAACCCTGGTTGCCTGATGGTTAAGAGCTACGGCTGGTAGCCAAAAGATCAGCAGTTCAAATGCACTAGTGCTCCTTGGAAACTCTATGGGGCAGTTCTACAGTTCTACTCTGTCCTGTATGGTTGCTATGAGTCTGAATGAACTTGACACCAGTGGGTTTGTTTGGTTTATTGTCTAGTTAGTGTGTTTTTTTTTTTTTTTTCTATCCAGTCCTTCCTTTCCTTAAAAGTATCACAGATTGTTTGTTTTTGTGAGTAAACCTTTTCTTGGGTTTTTATAATAGTGATCTCATATAATATTTGTCCTTTTATGATTGACTTATTTCACTCAGTGTAATCCCCTCCAGAGTCATCCATGTTGTGAGATGCTTTGCAGATCCATTATTGTTCTTCATCACTGTGTAGCATTCCATTGTGTGTATGTACAACAGTTTGTCTATTCATTCCTCTATTGATGGGCATCTAGGTTGTTTCCATCCTTTTGCTAATGTGAATAGTGCTTCAGTAAACATGGATGTGCATTCCTACTTATGTGATGGCACTTATTTCTCTAGGACATATCCCTAGCAATGGGATTGCTGGATCCTATGGTACTTCCATTTCTAGCTTTCTGAGAAAGCACTATATCGTTTTCCAAAATGTTTGTACCATTTTGCATTCCCACCAGTAGTGCATAAGATTTCTAGTCTCCCTGCAGCTTCTCCAACATTTGTTATTTTCTGTTTTGTTTCTTTTCTTTTTGATTTGTACCAGTAATGTTAGATGAGATGGCACCTCATTGTAGTTTTTATTTGCATTTCTCTAATGGCTAGTGAATGTGAACATTTCCTTGTGTATCTCAGACAATACTGCGTTGTGATCTAAATGGCTTTTATTGCCTAATTTTTGAAAGTAGAATCATAGGGTCTTTCTTCTTAGTCTGTCTTAGTCTAGAAGTTCTTCTGAAACCTGTCAAGCATGGATAACCCTGCTGGGTTTTGAAATTCAGTGGCATAGTCCAGCATTATGTTGGACTACCTGAAGATCAATGGCCTGCTCATGTTTTAAATCAAATTGCAGATCCCTCCAGTAAACTCCAAATGGGTACCTTCTCTGAATTTTCTTGGTTCTCTAAATGGGGACTTCATCCTTCTAGGTGCTCAGGTAAAAAAATGCATGGAGACCCGGCAGCTTTCTTTCTTTCTTTCTCATTCCACATCCAATTGACCAGCAAATCCTCTTGCTTCTTCCTTTGAAATACATCTGAAGTGGAGCAGCATCACCGTTACCATCTTGGTCCTAGACTTCAACATTTCTCATGTGGAGTATTATATTAGCCTCCAGTTAATCTCTTTACCTGTAACCATGAACCGTCTATCATTTCTTCACATTGTAGCTGTCATTGTTAGGTGCTGTCAGGTTGGTTTCAACTCACAGCTCTCCTGTGTACCACAGAACCAAAATTGCCTGGTCTTGCATCATTCTCACAATTGCTATGCTTGTCATCCTTACTTTTAAGAAATAATCTGGTTGTATTTCTTCCAAAGCAGATTTGTTTGTTCTTTTGGCAGTGCGTGGTATATTCCATATGCTTTGTTAATGCCACAATGCCAAGGCATCAGTACTTCTTTTGTCTGCATTATTCATTGTCCAGCTTTCACAAGCATGTGATACAATTGAAAGTACTGTGGGTTGAGTCAGGCACAAGTCTTGAAGATAATGTCTTAGCTTTTCAACACTTTAAGTAAGCCTTTTACACAAGATTTGCCCAATGCAACATGTCTTTTGATTTCTTGACTGTTATTTCCATGGCTGTTGATTGTGGATCCAAGTAAAATGAAATTGGTTGGTAATGTCAATTTTTTCTGTGTTAATCATAGTGTTGTTTATTGCTCCAGTTGTGAGCATTTTTGTTTTCTTGATACTGAGGTGTAATCCATACTGAAGGCTGTGGTCTTTGATCTTTGTCAGTAAGTGTTTTAAGTCCTCGTCACTTTCACCAAGCAAGGTTGTGTCATCTGCATAATGTAAGTTGCTAATGAGTCTTTCTGGTACCCTGTTATTCTTAGTAGCTAAAATGTTATCTATAGAAGGTATATTAGATCACAGCATTCTTTTGCTTATAAACCTTTAATGACTTTGTGTCTCCTTCAGGTAAAATACAAAGCCTTTACCATAGTCTACAAACCCCTCCTTGATCAACCCCCTCCCAGCCTTTCTGTTCTCATGTCCTATCCCCTTTTCCCACCAGCTCCAATCACATCTTTATTGTTCCTTGAGTATACTAGGTATTCTCTTGCCAAAGGGTCTTTATACTTGCTGTTCCCTCTTCTCAGAAAACTTTGGAACCAGCTGTGTATTAAAATTCAGATGATTACTGATTTTAGAAAGCTAGTACAGAGCATATTTCATGTATTTCATAACTGCTACAACTGGCTGTTATGATGTGGTGGCATCTCATAAACAAAAATTATAATTTCTGAATAAAAAATTGAGGATATCCATGAAGACTTAAAATCTCATTAGCAGTTCACTTCTAATTTTGTAAAGTCACCTCAGGTTTTGCTGCCAATTGAGTTTTATTTATTTTTTTAATAATAATTTTCAGAATTTGGGGGTTTTAGAATGGCAAATTAGGAACTCTAAACCTGTATCAACCTGGCTTGCTCCCTTAATTTTTTCAGATCTTTGCAGAGTGATCACTTCATTGAGTAGTCAGGCAGGAACTTTATCTAAACTGTTTCTCATTATAGAACTGTCTAGTGTGTGGTAGTTGCCTGTATTAGTTTTGTAGGGCTGCTGTAACAGAATGCCAGAAAATGGGTGGCTTGTAAGAACAGAACTTCACTGTTTCATAGTTGTGGAGGCATGTAGTCTGAGTTCAGAGTGTTGGCAGGTCTATATTCTCTCTGAAAGCACTAGGGAATTATCCTTTCTTATCTGTCCCAGCTTATGGTCACTCCACTCGTTCCTAGGCTTGTAGGTCCAGTATCAGTGTCTTCTCATGGCCATCTTCCTTCTGGGTGTTTCTCTGTGTCTCTTCCCTTTTTTCATAAGAATATCACTATTGCTGGATGAAGAGCCACCCTACTCAGGAATGACCTCGTTAACTGATAATGTCTTCAGAGACGCTATTTCTAAAGGAGATCGTATTCACAGGTACCAAGGGTTAAGACTTCAGTGTCGCTTTTAGAGGGGACAAATTTACTCTATAACATTGCCCAGTCAACAATTATTGAAAGGAAAACTGACGCCCAAATCATGTCCTTCGTATTTTTCACTGAAGTGTGTATCATTAAGAAGACACTATGATCAGTTTAAAAATTAAGTAGTAGTTTGTTTCTAGTAGTATTTGATTTGTGATAGTAAACTCAAACGCAGCATTTGGAAAATCTGAAATGCTTAACAGAGGAATCATCTGCTGTCACAAAACCCATTACCTACTTTAGTGCCCTGTGGTTGCACTGCTTCATTGATTCATTATTGATTTGGCACTTAACTTTAGCGTGCAGTTTAGTGTAATTTGATCTATTGTAGTCACCCTGTGTCTTCAAGCATTTTTAAAGAGTTGATCAAGGATATTCCTGTGATTTTCATCCACTTACAACCAAAATTTTTAATACTCATTTCCACTTAAGTATGTCTATGAATAAGAATGAGTACTGTGTTAAGAGTACTATGTTAAGAGATTTATTGACAGGTTGAATCAGGGATGTGTTTAATCTTGTGGCCCTAATACCTGGTAACATGTTTTTCCAAAATGAGTAATTGAGAGCTTGACATAAACAACACCGTAATGATACTCTAAATGGTCTATAAGTGTTTTTATTATACCAGCTACCCTGGCATCTACATTGGTCTCTTTCCAAATGGGCAAAGAGCCGTCTCTAATCCTTAGTCTCCTTCTTCTTCTTTGCTCGCTTGAGAAATGGCCTTCAACCAGTGAGACAGCAGATGGGAAGACTGTTTGACATTTTTTGGTATCTACAACTTTCTTTCTTGCTCTGTGTCTCAGTCAGAGTGGATTTGATAGGCCATTTCTGCTAGCCAATGGATTCTTACGTAAGTTTTGTCTTGGCCTGTTGCAAACAAACAGATTAGAGTCTAGGTGTTTGACCTACCTATCTGTAGTTTAGTAAAGAGTGTCTTGTGGTTGCTTTGTGATGTATACAATTATCTGTGGGCTACATGCTTAAAAACATGAAGTAATCTTTGCCAAAATGATACATAAACTCTGATGTAAAAATTATCTTTTGAAACTCCGTGGAGAACAGCTTACATTGCTGTAGAGTCTCTGGTGCTGTCATACCTCCTAATAAACCTTCTTCCTCTTTCAGACTAGGAGTAGGTTTGATTGGCTCCGGGGCTCCAGGGTACGGACCCTAACTGGGTAGCAGTCTCACCAAGTGAAACCAAATGTTCCAGCATGGCAGAATTACAGAGACATTCTTACGGTAAAATACAGCCCGCTGATAGAATTTGCAAGATTAGGTAAGCAGGAGGTGGGACAACACTAAGGGGAGGGTTTACAGTGCTTGGTGGAAATACGACTGTGGGAGTTGGGGGAAGGTCTGCAGTGTGATAATAAGGTAAAAATATTTCTGTTAAGTAGTTAAGTCCTAAGGGTTTGATGGTTCCAGGGGTTATCTTTTATTATATACTTAAGTCTGACTAAGGGTTTGAGGGTTGCAAGGGAAATAAGCAAAAGCTAAAGCTGAGTGGGAGCTCAAATCTGAGCCAATTAATGTGATACAAGTCAGGTGCTTCAATTTTGGAACTCTCACACAAGTATTGCTTATAAAATTAATGGAAAATAAAGGAGAATAAAAGAGTTTTATAAAAATAAACTGAAATTTTATCACATTCATTTGTATCCCTTACATAAAGGACTGTATTTCTCTTTAAAGATAATGTAAGTAACAAAGTTCAGTAATGACTTTTGCCTTAGTTTTGGTCAAATATTCACAGGAAAATGTCAGCCATGAGCAGGAATTATTGTGATACCACTTGCCCATGTTTTGCTAGCAAGAAAGACTTCATGCACTCTTCAGAAATTAGTCATCTTTCTCTTCTTTAGCAGCTTCAGTATTGTAGTTGTATTGAAATTCCTAATCTGTTTTGAAAGATACATAATAAATTGTTTAAGGCTTATGTTTAATCAGGCTTTTAATTTGTATAATTTTTTAAGGAAAATATTAGAAAAATTAAACTTAAGAAAATGAGACAATGGATATTTTATATAATTTTCCTGGATTTTCGAAAGTTGGCACTTGATCTGCTAAATGAGGTCTTTACCCAATCAGGAATTTTTATTGCTCTTCTGTGATGGACAGAGCAGATGTGATTTTTTTTTTTTTAAATTTGTGTTATAGGGAAATTTCTTTGTGTATAGGGTTTTCTGAAAAGGGTTTTTTATACTGTGATGATGATTCTTCAGTTGCATAAGAAAATACTATTTTAAATAAAACAGTAATTTGCTTTCAGCCTTTAAGTTAGTAAACATGCCTTTATGTACTCAGTATCCTTTAAACTCTTTATGTCTCATAGCAGTGGTTTCTAGTCATCAGTGTTCCTATGAGATGAAATGAAATAAGCATGGATGCCTCTTCTGCCGCAGAGGCACAGGTGGACATCCTGGTGGAAAGCCCCGTGCAGTGTGACACATGGCACAGCCCGACATGGGGGCAAAGAGCGGGCAGCCTCGGAGAGGAGTCATTTTATGGATACTTTGCTGTAGAATTGTGTTTTTCTGTGCAATAGCTATTAGTCAAGACATTTTCATAGCATGGTGGTGATTTTTGACTAAATGTTTACTACTGTAATTTCCTAGAGCCAATGAAAACCTGCCAAACACAACCTATTGAGAAGCCAAAGTTCCTCCTCCCCGTGCTTTGCTATCTATATAAATGATATTTTTGACTCTGTCCTTTATAATGTTGGCACCCTGTGCATATTAGATGTAATCAGGGCTGAAAGGAAACTTGAATCCATCTGGAAGCAATAAACTTTTCTAAAAGACTGCACAGTGTTATTTAATCCTGTGACTTCTTACTGTGAGTGAAATTAAGGTTTGATGCAGTTGTGTCACATCGTATTGATATCAAATTTATCTTCCCCCAAAAAAAACTGACAGTAGTGCTACAGCAAAGAGGAGAAAACAGCTCTCTGTAATCCTATAAGCTGTTCTGCTTTGATTACGTACTGTGTAGTGACACTAAATCTATAAAATACTGGATCTAGAATGTTTAAGGTCTCACTAAAATTTTCATATTATCAGGTAACACTTCCTTACTTTTACCTTTAATTTTGTTCTCTTTTTATTGTATTAACTATGTCACAGAAATTGTTTTGATGCAAGGCATGGAGAAGAAGCTATTACTTTAAAACCTTTTATAATAGAGAACACATTTGAGTAATACCCTGTATGGAGAATACTGAGGTCAAAACATCCAGCTTGTTTTTCTGTCAGATCCTCTGAATCAAGTTAAGACCTCTTCAGGGAAAACAAAACAAAACTTTCTCCAACAAAATAGCTTTTAAAATTTTGCTTTATTTCAAACATGTAGTAGAGGATCATATTTTGTTTGAATAGTAGCCTAAATTTTGTCTACTAACTAGTGTAATTTATGAAGTGTGTGAGTATATTTAGTGTTAATTAAAATTTTCCTTTATATTCTTGCCTAAGTCTAATTGTCAATAATTTAGGCAGTTAGGAAATTTGACTACATAAGTAATTTTCTTGCAATTTTTTGTTCATGTTAAATCAGTTCTTAGAGGACTAACTTAGCTAAAGTTTTTGAATGCCAGTAACAAAAGAAAACCCAAACATGTTTGTCAAATATATGCTTTTAATGAATGAAATGAAGTACAGGCACATTTTCCCATATGCTTAACAAAATAAAAAAAAAAAAGAAACTTGGCCTGAAAGGTTAATAAGCCGGGGTTTTAAAAAAAAACGGGAAGAACCGGAATGAAAAAAATTAACGCCTTTTTTTTTTTGGCCCCAACAAAACCAAGCCCGGAAAAAACTAAAAAAGAAAAAAAAAGTTTCAAAAATTTAAAAAAACCCCAAATAAGGGGTTTAAAGTTAACCTCCCAATTTCAACAAAACGAAGGTCCAACAACTTCCTTTTAACCCCCTTCAACCCCCTAAGCCCCACAATGATCCTTTGGCCACAGGTGTGTCATCTCTGGCATCAGGAAGAAGGATTCATGATTTAGGTGCCCTGGAGGCTGATTATGTGCATCTCTTCCAGTTCATTTCCAGATGGGCAGGATTGTGGCTTTCTGTTCCTAGCTATCTTGGTTCTCAGATGAACTTCTTCCTGTCTAGTCCCAGGGTCAGTTTTCATCAAGCAAAAATTATCACTCCTTTAGTCTCTCAAGAAGAAGCCTTGGTGGCAAAATGATTAAGTACTCAACTGCTTGCCGAAACGTTGGCAGTTAAAACGGACCCCGCAGCTCCACAGGACAAAGATGTGGTGATCTGTTTCCATAAAGGTTACAGCCTAGAAAACTTTATGGGGCCGTTCTGCTCTGTCACATGCAGTCACTGTGAGTGGAAAATTGACTCAGGGGCAACTAACAACAGCAGTCTCTCAGGTAATAACTCTGCTCGTTTGTTGCAACACAGACCTGTCTGTGCTGAGTTCGATACTCTTGACTTACAGTGGTTGCTCTGGATACTTCTTTGTATTTGGGAGAACAAATAATAGCAGAATCTTCAGAGAAAAACTGAAACAAGAGTGGTATAAAGAAAGCCCTTTATGTGTTCCTAAGGAGTGTACTTTAAAAAACAAAACAAAACTAGCACAACATTTTGTGTAGGAACTGTGGTGTTTTTACTATGATTTCTATAAAGTGATGGGGATTTAACCTGCATGGGTGGTTCATTGATTAGCAGTCATGGTAGAGGGATGAAAGAAGTAGGTGTGACTGTCCTTGAGATATTGAAAAAGAAAAAAAAAGAATGAATGTCAGTGAGCTGAGTTGTACTGTGAGGTATGGGGCCTTTACCAGGCACCTAGGACTTAGACCTTTTCCTTAGCTCTGAAGTAGAAGCCTTCATGGTTGCTTAGATCTAGTCCTGTTTTCACAGTCTAGCAATCTGCAGGTTACACAAATTAAGAGTTTAACTTTTGTTGTCATAGAAACAGTAGCCTATAAAAGTTATCAGTTGCTTTCAAGTTGACTCTGACTCAGATGACCTTTTGCCTGTTAGAGCAGAACTGTGCACCTTTCGGCTTTCAATGGCTTCTTTTTCTAGTAGATCACTAAGGCCTTTTTATTGAGATACCTGTGGGTGCGCTGAGACTTCCAAGTAGCTGAGTGCTTTAACTGCGCCACGTAGAGACTCCAAGTTACCTTAATGTTGACATTCTAATGTACACAGAAAATATCTGTAGTGCAGTAGATGTTCATGAAAGAAGTGTTCTTTTGGACTTACTGAAAACTATTACAGTCTCATTCTTTCTTGAATCATCCCACCACCTCCATAACTGTTTTAAATTACCATTTAATTAGTACTGGGAAAAATGCAATTTTAGTTCCTAAAAGGCTTTCAAAGATCTTTGTGCCCTCACTCTGGTAAGTTGAGAACGTCTGACATGAGACTAAATTTTCTCAGTGATGTTGGGCTGTAGGTGTTCAGATGGGCTGGGAAGGCAGCATGGTTCTTGGAAGAGGGACAGAATGTGTTTTATCAGATGGTTAATGTTTGAAAAGACTGGCATCAAGAAAGCATTCCATTTGCTGGGAAATAAAGGAGCAAAGGTTTAGAGACGGAAATGCAAAGGGTATGATTAAGATGTTATCTGATTGAAAATAAATACAGTCAATAACAAACTTTTGTTGGAAGCCTGGCTTATATTCAAAGCTAGATGCTGGGGTGCAAAGATTAAAGACCATGAAGCTGATGAAGATGTTGCTGAGGGGAGGTGCAGGTACACTAGAGAAAACAAACAAACAAAAACCATTGCCATCAACTTGATTCTGACTTATAGAGACCCTATAGGACAGAGTAGAACTGTCCCATATGGTTTCTGTCTTAGTGTCATGGACTGAATTGAGTCCCCCCCAAAATATGTGTAGCCATGTGGCTGGGCCATGAGTCCCTGTATTCTGTGATTGTCTTCCATCTTGTGATTTTCCTGTGTTGTATGTTAAAGGATTAGGGGGGAACCGTAAATCCCTTCATAGGATCACCTACTTGCTCCACTGTAGTAGGAGTTTCCCTGGAGTATGGTTTGCCCCACCTTTAATCCTTTCATCCTGCAAGAGATAAAAGGAAAGGGAAGCAAGCAGAGAATTGGGAATCTCACACCAGCAAGAAAGCAGCACTGGGAGAAGAGCACGTCCTTCAGACCTGAGGTTCCTGTGCCAAGATGCTCCCTGGACAAAGACTGATGCAATACCAGACTTTCCTCCAGAGCTGATGGGGGGGAAGACCTTCCCCTTGAGCAGATATCTTGAATCTGAACTTGTAGCCTACTGGGCTGTGTAAGAATAAAGCTTCCTTTGTTAAAGCCTTCCACTCTGTGGTATTTCTGTTTGAGCAGCACTAGCTGACTAGCTGACTAGCTAGTGCTGCTTGAACAGAAATATCACAGGATGGCTTTAAAGAGAGAAAATTTAATTTGTCATAGTCCAGTGGGCTAAAAGTCCAAATTCTGGGTGTCAGTTCCAGGGGAAGGCTTTCTCTGCTGGCTGGAGGAAGGTTCTTGCTGTCAGCCTTCCTATGGACTGGGAGCTTCTGAGGCACAGGGACCCTGGTTCTTTCCAAAGGATGTGCTCAGGTCCTGGCACTGGTTTCTTTCTTGATGGTGTGGGGTCCTGAAATCTCAACTTGCCTCCCTTTCTCTTATGAGCCAAGAGGCTGGCCAAGCCACGATATAATCCTGTACATTAAGTCCTGCCCCGCCAGCTTGACTGCCACCCGTCCTCCCTTATTGACATCAGAGCCAGGGTTTACAGCATACAGGAACCTGATACAGTACCTGCAATATCTGGCCCAGCCAGATTTCTACATACGTTTTGTGGGCAACACAGTTTAATCTGTGACAGTTTCCAAGGGGCAGCTTGTAGATTCAAACTGCATACCTTTTGTGTAGTAGCTGAGCTTTTAACCACTGGGCCACCAGGGATACGAAAATTAAAAGTAGACCAATTACCATACATCTGAGATTCATGAGGAATCTGTATAAAGAAGATCTTGTGGAATGTGAGCTGATAATGCTGAAAAAAAAAAAAAAAGATTAGATCATAAGATTAAGGTGCATTAATTATACACATATTTTTGTTGGTGCCATTCTTGTAGAATCTCTGTTGTAAAGATTTTTCCTAGGGAAATGAGATATAACTGGATATATAAAATGAAAGATGTAGGCAAATCTATAAATACATAATAAAATCAAGAAATAAATAGTCCCAACAGAAGTAGCACAATGGTGCCCTTCCTAAAGTGAAAATGATAAAACCCCATCCACATTGCATGAAAAAACCATGTGAAATATTTAGAATTTTGCTTTTATTTTGCTGATTCAGATGTAATAGACTTGTTGCATAGTCTGAAAACAATAATTTCATAATAAAATCATACAGTTATTTGATACATGATAATGAATGATAAAATACATGGGTCATTCTATCTTTACGCTGCATTTTCTTAAGATTACAACAGTGTATGTACTGTATGTTCCAGGGGTGCTCAGACTTTTGGGTGTTGGAATCCTCTTTCTATTCCTAAATTACTGAGCACTCCATAAATTCTTTGCTTACATAGGCTGTGTCTGTTAATATTTACTGTTTTAGAAATTAAACAGTAATTTTGTGTATCAACATAAATATGTATTCAGTCATTAAAGTAGTAGTAATTAAGTCCAATAAATGTTAGTACAAAAAATCCCAGATTTTTATTAAAAAAACGTATTTTCCAAAATAAAGAAAAAGGACACTGTATTCACTAATTTAGAATTTTGCAAATCTACTTAATGTTTGCCTTAATACGAAAGAGCTGGATTCTCATATTTGCTTTTGCATCAGTCTGTTGTGTGTAAGTTGTTTAGGTTGAAGTCTATAGGGAAAGATGGTTTTATTTGGATGGGTAGTTGGAAATGGAAGAGTCTTTTAATAATTGTCTTAGGCTAGGTTCTCTAGAAAAGTAAAAACAGTATTCATGATCTGACAATTAAGTCCACAAACTTAATTGTTCTAAGTGCTCCACCAGGCACTCCTTGAATACTCTGGGGGTCAGTTCTACTCTAGCCCCCAGGGTCGTCATGAGTCCGATCCGACTCGATGGCACTTGGCTTTTTGGCTTGGCTACATACTTCATTGCTTAATACCACTGCAGTCACCTTCAAAGTACTTCTTTTGGGAAGCTATGCACCTACGCCAGCACCTAGTCCACCCGTAAAAGCAATTTTGGAATTCTTTCTGGAATGGCCATTGCATATGGCAGCATTGTGCCAAATTCGCGAAATTAATTGCATAGTTGTCTGAGAGGGAGTCTTTAGCTGGTCAACAAATAACTGTTGGAACACTCTCGCTGCTCACCTGATCTGGCCCCCAGTGGCTTTTTTCTTTACCCGAAGATAAAGGAAATATTGAAAGACATTTTGATGACATTGAGGACATAAAGGGCAATACGACAACAGTTCTGATGGCCATTCCAGAAGAAGAATTCCAAAATTGCTTTGAAGGGTGAGCTAGACGCTGGCCTCAGTCCATAGCTTACCCAGAGACGCACTTCAAACGTAACCATAGCAATATTCAGCAATGAGCTATGCAGCACTTTTTCTACTATGAGTTCAACAACCTAATCGGTAGGACTCAGGGGGAAAGGGAGACAGAGAGAGAGCCCTAGGACTTGGCAAAAACAGAATCAGTGGACTGGAGTTAGAGCTGTAGCAGTCTGTTAGATCAAAAAAATCTCAAGATCGGCAGGTAAACTACCAGCTCAAGTTCTAAGAATTAAAGGTCAGACAAACAGGACCAGCTGCAAGATCTAGACGAAGCAAAAGCCTCCAGAGGCTGAGCTGGAAAAAAAGTAGACAGAGGAGGGTAGAGAGATGAAGGCTGGAGGGGCAGTGAGGCATCACAGGGACTGCTCCTATCCTCTCACTCAGCAGATTTCATCTTGGGGGTGGAAACATCACATTTCAGTAGAGGAGTGATCACAACAATATACGACTGCCAAAACACTGAGAATTGTGGCCCAGCCAAGTTGACACACAATCTTAAGCATCATAATATTAAAAAAAAATTGTACATATTCTTTGATACTACAGCAAAACTTGACAAGTGATGGTTTCTTAAAGGCTAGTTAGGATATGGAATCTGAACACGTATCAGTGAACTTTTTGTAGCCTATATTTAAAAATTTGTCTTGCAGTTTGCATGGATCTCTAACCTGTACCTGACTCTGCGAAATTCTACATTAGATTTTTGGAAAATTTGGTTATACAGAAATAAGTATACAATTACATAGAGCTTTCATATGTCAACACATTTCATTAAACAGTACATAAAAAAGCCAGAGTCAGTGATTTCACCACCAGTTTCATCACAAGCATTTTAAATATTGGGAAGATGTCAACCTTATAGTGTTGGATGTAAGTTTTACAAAATTGTAACTTTTGCTGAAAGCGTGAATGTTTTATAGACAGACATTCTCAGTTGTTTTCCTTGAAGTGACTGACTTACTTTGCTCATCTTCAAGAAAATATTTGCCAAATACTCATGTCTGATACCATAGTTTGACTTGTCATTTAACCTTTCTCAACTAAAAATGGTTTTTCATGAAAAACAGCTAATCCAGGTACAACTCAAGCGTACAAGTGCTTTTGCTGAAGAGAACTATCAGCTGCCATTCATAGCATCTATGCTTCATGTACATATACATTTCAAGAGTATTAAAAAGAGGTATTCTTGAAGATCTTTTTTTAAGATGTGTTACTGCTTCATCAAGAACTTACTTAAGTGAATCTACTTTTTATCGTTTTTTAATGCAAGTATGATGTGATGAAGAATACAATGAGTGCCAGTAAAACTTGATGCCACTGTCATGATTTATGCTAAGATGCCGGGAGTTTTCTCCTGTGTTGTTTCTCTACCGCTAGTGTGCAAGTCAACCTGTTAAAAAAAAAAAAGAGGCAAATAAAATCTTAAGTATTATCATAAAAATCAATTAGACTGAGACTACACATTGAAAAAAATGTTTGGATTGATATTAAACATTATGTAATTTACTAATTTCCCCTGAATGTATCTGTACAGTTGTCTGTGCAAGACCACAGTATAGATACAGCATGCTTCTTATTAGTGGTAGAGACTCAAAGAAAAGAAAGAAAAACCTGATTTGTAAGAGTCAGCCAATATATTTGGAACATGAGTAAATTATATACCAAGAGAAAAGATTTAAAATACATGATTGTCTATGATTGGAAGTTAAGCAGCTTGCATTTTTTGTTATACCGTTCTTTTTAAAGATATCAATTTTATGTGATATTTATAATTCACTAAATATAGACTGTGTAATTTGAAAAGTGATATTACTTTGTACATATTAATTTATAAACATTAAATATATTTTTTAATAAAAAATTAGCATGCTTGTGTATATTTCAACCCCCCTAGAGAATGTTGTTTAAAGTTTCTTGACTGTTTGATTAGCTGATTTTGGACTTAAAACAGAAATACTTGCATATCCTCAAGTGTTTAAATTCTTGAAAGACTTATCTAAGCTGTCTATGAGTGATAGAAATAAATGGGGAAAAACTACGGTAGAAATTCAATGTTAATTTTCTTCTTTTGATCAAAAATGTGACTTTGGAGTATTGGATTTGCAATTTTTATCTGTCTCTATTTCTTTTTGAAAATGATAAGTTAGAAAATCCATGTATTCTTTTACTAGAAAAGAATGTTGTTTCTTCATTGTCACTGTTGATACACATATGTGTTTTTTACCACTGAATGTTATGTCATAATTCTTGAGGATAATAATGCATTATGGTGATTTTTCAGTCAAATGTAGGAGTACTCCTATTTGTTTAAATCCTGGTTTAACCTGATTATTAACAATTAAAGTGTGTTTTCTATTTACAGTTAAAGTGTATTCAAGTTTATTGGTCCCTTGTTTCACAGATTTATCTCAGTATGTGGTGTATTCAAACAGAATTTTGTATTTTTAATTAGGGGATTAGATAAGTAATTCTGAAGAGCCAAAAAAACTTGTTAGACATCACATTGCTTAACCATCTAATATACCATAAGGGTGAGCATACAACTATGTTTTGTGAGCTATCTATGAGGCAGGCTTGTTTTTCAGGCAGTATTTTAAAAAGTGGACATGTGCAGAAACTGTGAGCACAATTAGCGCCAAGCAGATAAATCCAGCTCTAATCCTGTTTACGGTCTGCATCAGACAGATGTGCCAAGATTGATTTAGACAAGCTCTAGGCTTACAGTAATATTTTTAAAAGTGCCACTCACTGTTCTATTTTTGTTAAACCTTTGCTAAATATTCTTAAGTGTTGGTTTTACTCTCGTTGCTCACCACTAGTTTTAGTAATTTAGTGCTGCTATACCAGAGATGCCACAAGTGGATGGCTTTAACAGAAATTTATTTCCTCACAGTTAAGGAGTTTCAAAGTCCAAATTGAGAGCACTCGGTGTAGGGGAAAGGTTTCTTTCTGTGTTGACTCTGGAGAAAGGTCCTTGTCTCTTCAGTTTCTGCTTTCTGGCTCCTTAGAGTTCTGCATGTATCTTGGCGTCGATCTGATCCCATTTCTTCTTTCTGCTCCCTTGTTTAATCTGTTTTATAACCAAGGTGTAGAGGTTAGGATTTATAACACCTATTTTTGGAGGACATAATTCAATCTACAACACTCTTGTAACCTACATTAAAGGGCCCTGCTTTGCTCTCATGGTGACAGGGGAACCTGCCAAGAGAGGTTATCTTTATTCCCTATAATTAAATTGACTTTTTCCCCAAGAAAATACAATAATAGGAAGTGGGTACTGAATTAAATAAATAGCATGATATCCAATAGACATATACTTAAATCCCTTACAAGAACAGATGGTCCCCAGGATCTCAATAAGTAATGTGAGAGGACAGTTAATGTTCTCTAGCTATAACCAATATGATACTAATGAACCAATAGATTTCAGGTAAACCACATGCCATAAAGTGACATTAATTACTTATCATCTTTTGAGGATTTAAGTCACATACCTGCAAAAAAGCATTTATACATTTGTGTATTTTTATCTACTCGTCTATCAAATAACTGTTAAGGTGTATTTTTAATTTATGAATAACTTACTTAGTAGTTTTCATCAATGCAACTATTTTTACTTTATAAAGTTAAATATGTGCTCTAAATATGTGTGTGTTTAACTCTGGTTAGGAATATATTGTCTGTGTGTGTTAAATTGTATTTGAAAAAGTGACTTTTGCATGCAATTATGAAAACATGAATTTTTAGTTGTGACAAAAACTAGCTGAAACTCTAACAGAGGTGTTCAGCAATGTGGGAATCAGACAGCTATCCTGTAGGTAAAAGTTTAAGCAGAGATAATAAGAGCTTAAATTTTTTCCAAACATCTATAAATGTATAAATAAAATAGTTTATAAATAAGAGGCCCGTTTTTCTGATTCACATGGAGAATGAAGTGAGTTTGCATCACTTTTAAGGTACTACTACGAAAACTGTAGGTGAGTGGTCAACTTTTAGGCACCAAAACCAGCAAGTCTTCTCTCCTAATATAACCTATTCTCTCTCTGTCTTTTTCTTTTAAATCATGTTTCTTGTAAGTATCGGTGCATTCTATGAGTCCGTAGATTAAGTTTTTGGGGTTGGGGACTGAGGAGGAACAAAGACCTTTTTAGATTTTCAGTTTATCCTGTGAGATGATCTCCAGAACCTTTAACCTCCACAGGGGCTTTGTACAGAACAACCTGAGGAAATAGCGCCTTAGCTCACTTACCTGTGTTGAAAACAAATGTTTCACTGCTCTATAGAGCCAACTGGTCCACTGCTCATGTCTTGAGAACTTCAGATACAAAAACAAAGATGGAGCAAAGTAAAACCTAATGTGATGATTGATTAAACAATATTTAGATGGTTTCAAGCATTTAAATAAAAACATTTTGAACTCAGATTCAACCAGTTTTATTTCTGAAGATTGTAATCAGAATGAGATAACCATTTTCCTTAAAACTAATGATTTAAAGGCCTTCACACCTTTTTGGAAACATTTGTATTCAAAATTAAGTGAATGCTGTGGTTAGAGAGAACTGGACAGATGTACTCATGTAACTAAAATGATTAATATTGTCTAAATGAGTAAAAGATCAGAATTTCTATGTAGGGCATTATGTACAAATTATGTATGGGAACATAATATGTAGGAAATTATATACTCATGTATTCAGTAAACAAAACTAATGGAAATATACTGTACTATGTTGGACACTTTTATAGTCGTATTTCTATATTTTAATAGCTGAATAACTTTTTGTTCTATAAAAATACTATGTCTTACAAATCCAATAATATATTATTGGATATTTATATTGTTTCCAAGCTCTCACTCAAATTATGCTTGGATAATTTTTATCTTTTATCTAGAGTATATGTATTACTTATAGGATTAATGCCTGGAAGTAAACTGCTGGATCAAAATATGCATATTTTAAAGCTCCTGCCTCTTTTCTACTTTTTAGAAATTACAGAATATAATGCTGATTATAACCCCATTGCCATAGAGTTGATTCTCACTCATAATGACCCTGTAGGACAGAGTAGATTCAAACTGCTGACCTTCTGATTAGCAGCCAAGCTCTTAATTGTTGATCACAGGAAGAGAAAACCTGGGAGTTTACAAGAAAAAATTAATCTCATTCTCTCTATCTTTTATCTTAAGAGGTAACCAGTGCTGAGTTTACTGTGTGTTTGTCATGTGAGTTTTTTTTTTACTTCTTTTAATGAGAGGAAATCAAATCCTTCAGAAGACTATGCATCTAGTTGCTATTCACCTTGTTTCTTACCTCTTAGTAATTGAATGTCTTTCCAAAATCAGAGATAAGCTGTAACTGACTCATTTGAGAGCTGTAAAAAAGACTAATTTATTCAACCATTCTCTCATTGAAGAACACAAATATTGCTTCAAATGATTTTGCTGTTATAAAGATTGCTGCAATTAACATTTAGAAGTCTTTTGATACAGGTTTCCAACTCCAGTTCTCCAGCAGTTACACTTTTGTATTCCCAGCCGCACTGAAACTGCTTCCCTTAGCCCTCACCAACACGGGGCATTGGTTTTGATCTTGTGCCAATCTAAAAAGGCAAAAAATTATATCTTGTTGTTTTAATTTGCATTGCTTTGATTACTAATTAGGTTGAACTTTTTCATATGTTCATTGGTCAATTTGCATTTCCTCTCTTTGTGAAATGCCTGCTTGTGTTTTTTATGTAGTTTTCCATCAGAGTGATAATTTTCTTAATTAAATAGATTATTCAACTGTCATGTGTTGTAAATGTTTCTGTCCATTTGGCCTTTCCTTGGGACTTCTATTTGTGGGTCTTTAGAACTTTAAAGGCACTACATAATTTTTGTGTTATGTATTGTAATCTCTATTTGTCTACATTTACAGTGATGCTCAGAAAAGTTTTTCTGACTACAGTTATACACATTTCTTTTAATCTAGAAATATATCAGTGTATATTATTGAGATAGGGCTTTATTTTTTTCCAAAGACTCAACCAGTTCTAGTTCACTGTTTACTGATTATTTCCCAGAGAGTTTTGAAGCTGCCATTATTGTATTAGTGAATTTTTAAATATGTGTATGTGTTTCTCTGGCACATTTATGTATTTCTAGATGTTTTAACTATTATAACCTTACAAAATATTACATCTGAAAGACATGCACTCTCCTTCATTAATATACTCTTTTTTATAGTTAATATATTTATTGTTTGAAGGGAATTTGAAAATCATTTGAACAAGCTTCTTGCCCTTATATCAGAGAAAACACCTGTGAGAGTTTGACTGAATTTGTGTCAAATAAGTAGTTATCAATAAAGGGAATACTGGTATAGAAACTGTGTAATTGTGAGAACTTACTATTTCTCCATTTATTAAAGTCTTTGTTTTTCAGTAGATTTCAATTGCCTTTTTTTTTTCCTATACAAGTCAGCATCACTTGCTATGTTTATTCCTACATATAGTATTTTATTCTTGCTAATTAGCGTGAGATCTTCTTTATCTTCAGTGTGCTTTCTCCCTGGATACTGACATATGTCTGCCATCGTGTCAGGCTCGACTGGTACTGACTCCATGTACGCCAGAGTAGAACTGTTCCATATGACTTTCAATGGTTGATTTTCAGAGGTAGGTCACCGGTCACTTCTTCTGAGTCACTTTGGAGTGGTGGCCTCAAACCACCAGTCTTTTTGGTCAGTAGCCTATCACTTAATTATCTGAGCCACCCACAGAGGTACCTTTATTAGTGCTAAAGATTTTATGGTGGATTTTACAGATATGTATCATGTATACGTGGTAACTGAAACCCTGGTGGTGTAGTGGTTAAGTGCTGCAGCTGCTAACCATAATGTGGGCAGTTTAAGTTTACCGGGTGTTCCTTGGAAGCTCAATGGGGCAGTTTTGTTCTGTCTGCAGAGTCACTAAAAGTAGAAATCGACTTGACCCCAGTGGGTTTGATTTGTTTTTGGTTTCATAAGCAGTAATAGTTTCAATTTTCTCTTTCCCTCCTGCCACCAATTCTTGTCTTTTATTTCATTTTCCTTACATATATTATTGTGAGTTGTAAAGAAAATACAAGGTATTCTTGCCCTGTATCTGGAAGTTCCTCTCATTTTCACTACTAACTTTGATGCTGACTACTGGCTTAGCATCATTAAATTACCAGTTTTGGAGATATTTTAAATTGGAAAACTTACTGAATTGTTTGCTACCAAAGTAAAGTGGACACATGGGGTGGGGCGGGGGGGACCGACTGTATTATAGAAGTTCAGATGAAAAGTGAAGTTTATTTTACCCTTTACATTTTTTTCTTTCCCTCATAGATGTTCACTCATTTATATTCTCTGTCCCTGTCTCTCTCCCTCATTTGGAACTCCTGTTTGCTGTTTGTTTGGCTATGTAAAAAAAGTAAATTTTATGTGACATAAGATCATAACCAATGTTACAAAATTAGCTAGAAGAAAGTATTTATACTGTATCAAATAATGGACTAGTTTCAAGAATATTTGAACTGATTCCTCCAAATTAGTAAGACATAGACAGCTACCTGGTCAACTGACTGGAAGAGATCCATATTTATGCCCGTTCCAAAGAAAGTTGATCCAACTGAATGTGGAAATTACTGAACAATCTCATTAATAACATACACAAGTAAAATTTTGCTCAAGATAATTCATGAGAGGCTGCAATAGTATATTGACAAGGAACTTCCAGAAATTCAAGCCAGATTCAGAAGAGGACTTAGAACCAGAGATATCATTGTTGATGTCAGATGGAACCTTGGCGGAAAGCAGAGAATAGCAGAAAGATATTTAGCTATGTTTTAACAACTATGCAAAGACATTTGACTGTGTGGATCATAACAAATTATGGATAGCATTGTAGAGAATGGGAATTCCAGAACATTTGATTGTCCTCTTAAGGAATGTGCACATGGATCAAGAGGCACTCATGTGAACAAGAGGACAGTGTGTGGTTTAAAGTTAGGAAAGGTATGTGTCCGGGTTGTAGCCTTTCACCATAGCTTTTCAGTCTATATGCCGAGCAAGTAATCCAATAAGGTGGATTATAAGATTTGTTTGTTCTTTTGGCAGTCCATGGTACATTTGTTCA
>KN679964.1:313618-330190 GCA_000152225.2 Procavia capensis | reverse complement strand
CATTCTTTATATGTTGACCGTTGCTTTGTCTTATAGAGGTAGATTTCTTTCTGGGAAAGTGATGTTTTCACAATGCTAAGTTCTCCCAGCTTCATGAACAATGTAGATTTTGCCTCTTATCCAAGTCTCTCTTATTTTCTTGTAGTTCTAGCTGGGAGTTCTTTGTGTAAATCTCTGTAACTTCTCAAGGTAGATGAATCACTGTTCTTTTTCTTGTTACTATCTGTTCTAAGTCGTATGAAACTCATACTTTGTTAACTGTCTCGTTTTTCTAAAGGAATCCTACTGATTTACTGAAGTTTCTCTTGTATCCTGTGATTTTCGTATACTCCCCTATCAGTTACAGGGTTTATTTATATATTTCTTGCCATTCGTGATTTCTACAAACGTATCCTCTACTAAAAAGATAACAATGATGCTGGAACTTGTACTGGTAGTGTCTTATAGAAGTTGATATCTTTCTGGGAAAGAGATGTTTTCACAATAGTAAGTGCTTCCAACTCTATGAAAAATGTAGATTTTGCCAGTTATCTAAGTTTCTCTTATTTTCTTGTGATTAAAGCTGGGAGTTCTCTGTGTAAATCTATGTAACTTCTCTGGGTAGATGAATCACTCTCTACTCTCTGTTGTTACTGTCTCTTCCAAATCGTATGAAACTCATCCTTTCTATGTTCACTTTTTCTTTGTCTTATAGAAGTATATTTGTTTCTGGGATAGAGATGTTTTCAGAATGCTAAGTACTCCCAACTCCATGAACAACGTAGATTTTGCCAGTTATCTAAGTCTCTCTTATTTTTTTTGTATTTATAGCTGGGAGTTCTCTGTGTAAATCTCTGTAAGTAGATTTCTTTCATGGAAAGTTATGTTTTCAGAATGCTAAGTACTCCCAACTTCATGAACAACGTAGATTTTGCGAGTTATCCAAGTCTCTCTTATTTTCTTCCAGATATAGGTAGGAGTTCTTTGTGTAAATCTATGTAACTTCTCTGGGTAGATGAATCACTGTCTACTTTCTCTTGTTAGTATCTGTTGCAAATCGTATGAAACTCATCCTTTCTATGTTCACTGTTTGTTTGTCTTATAGAAGTAGATTTGTTTCTGGGAATGCGATGTTTTCACAATGCTAAGTACTCCCAACTCCATGAAAAACGTAGATTTTGCCAGTTATCTAAGTCTCTCTTATTTTCTTGTAGTTCTAGCTGGGAATTCTCTGTGTAAAAGCTCTGTAACTTCTCTGGGTAGATGAATCACTATGTACTTTTTCTTGTTACTATCTGTTCTAAGTCGTTTGAAAGTCGTATTTTGTTAACTGTCTCATTTTTTTCTGTAAAGGAATCCTACTGATTTACCTTTTCACAGTGTTAGTTCTTCCTATCTCCATGAACAGTGTAGATTTTTCCTTTTATCTAAGTGTCTCTTAGTTTCTTGTCGTTAGGTCTAGGAGTTCTCTTTGTAAAGCTATGTAGTTTCTCTGGTTAGATGAATTCCTAGGTACTTTCTCTTGTTAATAACTGTGGTAAATCGTATAGAACTGATGATTTCTCCATTGACTGTCTTGTTGTTGCTGTCAAGGAATCCCATTGATTTACTTAGGTTTCTATTGTATCCTGTGTCTTTGCTGTACTCCTGTATCAGTTAGAAGGTTTCCTTATAGATTCCTTGAAGTTCTCGGCATGTACTAAAAGGGCAAAAATGATGCTGGAAAGTGTAATGGGACTGCTTCATGGAAGTATCTTCCTTTCGGGGAAGGAGACGTTTTCACAATGCTAAGTCTTCCTATCTCTATGAACAGTGTAGATTTTTCCTTTTATCTAAGTTTCTCTTAGTTTCTTGTAGTTAGGACTGGTAGTTCTCCCTGCAGAACTCTGCTGTTTCTCAAGTTAGATTTATTCTTAGGTACCGTCTCTTTTTAGGGTCTATGGTAAATTGTATGCATTGGATGATTTCTCTGTTCACAATCTCATTACTGTAAAGGAACCCTACTGATTTACTGCAGTTTCTCTAGTATCCTGAGAATTTACTGATCTCTCCTATCAGTTAGAGCATTTACTTATAGGTTCCTTGAGATTCTCAGCATGTACAGTTGTATCATCTGCTAAAGGGAATAAAGAATACTGTAACTTGTTGTGGAACTGCCTTAGACTATTAAGTTCTTTTCTGGGAAGGATCCCTTTTCTCAACTTTAAGTCGTCCTATCTGCATGAACAGTGTAGACTTTCCCATTGATCTAAGTCTCTTTTAGTTTCTTGTAGTTAGGTCTGGGAATTCTCCCTGTAAAGCTATGTAGTTTCTCTGGGTAAATGAATTCCTATGTACTTTCTCTTGTTATTATCTGGTATATTGAATGGAACTGATGATTTCTCCGTTCACTGTCTCTTTAATGCTGTCAAGGAATTCCATTGATTTACTTAGGTTTCTATTGTATCCTGTTTCTTTGCTGTACTCCTGTATCATTTAGAGGGTTTACTTATACATTCCTTGAGATTCTCAGCATGTACCATCTTATCTATTAAAATGGCAAAATGATGCTGGAACGTGTACTGGGAGTGCCTTATAGAAGTATCTTTCTTTTGGGGAAAGAGAGCTTTCCACAATGTTAAGTCTTACTATCTCCATGAACAGCTTAGATTTTCCATGAACAGCGTAGATTTTTCCATTTATTTAAGTCTCCTTAGTTTCTTGTAGTTAGGACTGGTAGTTCTCTCTGTGAAAGTCTGTTGTTTCTTGAGTCAGATTAATTCTTCGATACTTTGTCTTTTTACGATCTATGGTAAACGTTATGTATCGGATTACTTTTGCATTCACAGTCTCGGTACTGTAAAGGAATCCTACTGATGTACTTACGTTCCTCTTGTATCCTGAGAATTTACTGATCTCTCCTGTCAGTTAGAGGGTTTACTTATACATTCCTTGTGATTCTCGGCCTGTACAATCGTATCATCTCTTAAAAGGGCCAAAACTATGCTGTAACTTGTACTGGGACTGACTTATAGAATTAGGTTCTTTTCTGCGAAAGAGACCTTTTCACAATGTTAAGTCTTCCTATCTCCATGAAGAGCGTAGATTTTTCCATTTATCTAAGTCTCTTTTAGTTTCTTGTATTTAGGACTGGCAGTTCTCTCTGTAAAAGTCTGTTGTTTCTCGAGTTAGATGAATTCTTAGGTACTTACTCTTTTTAGGATCTATGGTAAGTGCTATGGATCTGATGATTTCCCCGTTCACAGTCTTGGTAGCGTATAAGAAACCTCCTGAGTTACTTAGATTTCTCTTGTATTCTGAGAATTTGCTGATCTCTCCTATCAGTTAGAGTGTTTACTTATAGATTCCTTGGGATTCTCAGCATGCACAGTTGTATCATCCACTAAATACAAAAAAATTTTGGTGAAACTTGTTCTGTCACTGCTTTATAGAATTAGGTTCTTTTCTGGGAAAGAGACCTTTTCACAGTGTTAAGTCTTCCTATGTCTATGAACAGTATAAATTTTTACATTTATGTAAGTCTCTCGTAGTTTCTTGTAGTTAGTTCGGGTAGTTATCTTTGTAAAATTGTGTAGTTTCTTGAGTTAGATGAATTCTTAGGTACTGTCTCTTTTTAGGATCTATGGTAAATCGTATGGATTTGATGATTTCTCCTTTCACAGTCTCGTTATTGTAAAGGAATCCTACTGATGTACTTATGTTTCTCTTGTATCCTGAGAATTTGCCGATTTCTCCTATCAGGTAGAGGGTTTACTTATAGATTCCTTTTGATTCTCGGCATGTACAATGGCATCATCTGTTAACAGGGCTAAAAGTGATGCTGAAATTTGTTCTGAGACTGCCTTATAGAAGTAGATTGCTTTGGGGAACAGAGACCTTTTCACGATGTTAAGTCTTCCTAGCTCTATGAAGAGTGTAGATTTTTCCATTTATCTAAGTCTCCCTTAGTTTCTTGTAGTTAGGAATGGTAGTTCCCTGTGTGAAACTCTGTTGTTTCTCAGGTTAGATTATTTCCTAGATATTTTATCTTGTTAATATCTGTGGTAAATCGTATGGAAGTGATGATTTCTCCGTTCAGAATCTCGTTACTGTAAAGGAATCCTACTGAGTTACTTAGGTTTCTCTTGTTTCTTGAGAATTTCCTGATCTCTCCTATCAGTTAAAGGGTTTACTTATAGTTTTCATGGTGTTTTCGGTATGTACAATCGTATCATCTGCTAAGACAGAAAAAATGATGCTGGAACTTGTACTCGGTTTCCTTTATAGAAGTAGATTTATTTCTCTGGGGGAAAGAGACCTTTACACAATGTTAAGTCTTCCTATCTCCATGAGCAGTGTAGATTTTTCCATTTGTCTAAGTCTCTCTTAGTTTCTTGTAGTTAGGACTGGTAGTTCTCTCTGTGAAAATCTGTTATTTCTTGAGTTAGATTAATTCCTAGGTACTTTCTCTTCTTAGAATCTATGGTAAATGCTATGGATCTGATGATTTCTCCATTCACAATCTTGTTACTGTAAAGGAATCCTACTGATTTACTTAAGTTTCTCTTTTATTGTGAGAATTTGCTGATCTCTCCTGTTTGTTAGAGGGTTTACTTATAGATTCTTTGGAATTCTCGGCATGTAGAATCATTTCACCTGCTAACAGCGGAAAAATTATGCTGGAACTCGTACTGGGAATGTCTTACAGTAGATTGCTTTCCGGGAAAGAGACCTTTTCACAATGTTAAGTCTTCTCATCTCCATGATCAGGGTAGATTTTGCCATTTATCTGTCTATCTTAGTTTCTTGTAGTTAGAGCTGGTAGTTCTCTCTGTAAAAGTCTATCATTTCTGTAGTTAGATTAATTCCTTGGTATTTCTCTTCCTAGGGTCTGTGGTAAATGATATGAATCTGACGGTTTCTCCCTTCGCAATCTCGTAAGTGTAAAGGAATCCTGCTCATTTACTTCGGTTTGTTGTGTATCCTGAGAATTTGCTGGTCTCTCCTGTCAGTTAGAGGGTTTACTTATAGATCCCTTTGGAATGTCAGCATGTGTAGTTGTATCTTCAGCTAACAGGGAAAAAATAATGATGGAAATTTTACTGGGACTAGCTTATAGAAGCAGATTGATTTTTGTAAAAAGAGCTCTTTTCACAGTGTTGTCTTCCTATCTCCACGAAGTGGGTAGATTTTTCCATTTATCTAAGACTTAGTTTTTTGTGGTAAGGGCTTGAATTTCTGTCTGCTGAGGTCTGTGATTTCTCTGCTTCGATTAATTCCTAGGTACTTTATCTTCTTGGGGCTATAGTAAATCACATTGTTTTGATAATTTCTTCATTAGCAGGCTCACTGTTGAAATAAAGGAATCCTACTGATTTACTTAGGTTTCTCTTGTATCTTGAGACTTGGCTGGACTCCTCTATCCATTTGAGTAGTTTACTTAGAGATTGTTTTGGATTCTCCAAGGATACAATCACATCATCAGCAAACCGGGAGCTTTTGACTTCTTCTTTGCCGATGCAGATGCCTTCTATTTCTTGGCCTTGTCCAATTGTTCTGGCTAGAACGTCTCTTAGTATGTTGAATAGGAGAGTCAAGAGTCCTTGTCAAGTTCCTGTTCTCAAGGGAAACTCCTTCAGTCTCTCTCCCTTCAGGATTATGCAGGCAGTTGGTTTTGTGTGTATTGCATTGAGGAATTTTCTGTCTATGCCAAGTTTGCTAAGAATTTTGAGCATGAATGGGTGTTGGATCTTATCAAATGCCTTTTCTGCATCAATGTACAAAAATCAGTGGATTCTTGTCTTTTGGGCTCTTTATGTGGTTAATCACATGAATTGTTTTTCTGATGTTGAACCAGCCTTGCGTCCCTGGTATGAATCCCACTCGGTCATGATGGATTATTTTTTGGATATGTTGTTGTATTCTATTGGCAAGACCTTGGTTGAAGATTTTTGCATCCAGATTCATAAGTGTTATTGGTCTGTAGTTCTCCTTTTTGGTGAGGTCTTTCCCTGGTTTCGGTATTAGGGTTATGCTGGCTTCATAGAATGAGTTTGGGAGTACTCCATCCCTTTCTATACTGTGAAATCATCTCAGCAGCATTGGAGATAGTTCTTCTCTAAAAGCTTGGTAGAATTCTGCAGTGAAGCCATCTGGGCCCAGGTTTTTTTGGTTAGCAGTTTTTTGATGACCTTTTCAATCTCTTCCTTTGTGATGAGTTTATTAAGCTGTTCTGCTTCACGTTATGATGATTTGTGTAGGTGATACGAATCAAGGAATTTGTCCATTTCCTCTAGGTTTTCAAAGTTGTTAGAGTACAGTTTTTTTAATTTTTATTTTTAATTTCTGTTAAATCTCTTGTGACAACTCCTCTCTCATTTCTAACTTGGGTTATTTGTTTCCTTTCCTGCTTTTCTTTAGTAAGTTTAGCCACCACTTTGTCAATTTGGTTGATCTTTCAAAAAAAACCAGCTTTTGGTCTTTTCAACTTTTTCAATTGTTTTCCTATTTTCTAATTCATTTAGTTCTTGTCTAATCTTTGTGATCTAATCTGGTTTCTTCTGTTGCCTGAGGGATTCCTCTGTTGTTCTCTCTCTACTTGTTCAAGCTGTAGGGTTACTGTTTTGAGTTTCTGTCTTCCTTCCAGATGTGTGTATTTATGTAGATAAACAGACCTCTGAGAACTGCTTTGGCTGCATCCCATAGGTTCTGGTAGGAAGTGTTTTCATTCTCACTGGAATCCATGAATTTCTTTAGTTCATCCTTGATTTCTTCTGTAACCCATGTTTTTTAAAGCAAGATGTTGTTCAGTTTCCAAGAGTTCCACTTTCTACCTGAGTTTTTCCTGCTATTGATTTTGACTTTTAAGGATTTATGATCGGAGAAGATACTCTGCATTAATTCAATGGTGGGGATTTTGTAGAGAATTGCATCATGCCCTAACACATGGTTGGCTCTGGGGAATGTTCCATGTGCACTGGAGAAGAAGGTGCAATTGTCTGCCGATGGGTAGAAAGTTCTCTATAAATCAATGAGATTTAGTTGGTTGATTGTGGCAATGAGGTCTTCTGTATCTTTGCTGAGCTTTTCTCTAGATGATCTGTCCAGCATTGAGAGTGGAGTGTTGAAGTCTCCCACTATTATTGTGGAGTGGTCTAACTCTTTTTTGAGTGTAGTCAGTGTTTCTTCGACGTATTTAGGTGCTCTGATATTAGGTGCATAGATATTCAATATAGTTAAGTCTTCATTGTGTACTGAATCTTTCAGCAGTAAATAGTGTCCATCTTTGTCTACTATGGTGGATTTGACATTAAAATTGATTTTGTCTGAGTTTAGAATTTCCATACCTGCTCTTCGTTGTTCATCGTTAGCTTGATATATGTGCTTCTATCCTTTAATTTTCAGTTTGTTCCTAGCTTCAGGTCTCCAGTGAGTCTCTTGTAGACAACATACAGATGGGTTCTGTTTTTTGATCCAAGATGTCACTCAATATGTCTTTACTGGAGCAGTCAGTCCATTCACATTCAATGTAATTACTGATAGGCATATGTGCACTGCTGCCATTGTGATATGTTTATTTTTGTGTTGATGTTATCTCTGTTGTTCTCCTTAATCTGTTCTGGGACATTCTTTTTTGTGAGTAGATTTTTCACCTCTTTAAGAACTGGTTTTGTAGTTGTCGAGACTCCTGTGTTATGTTTCTTCCTATGACATGCTACGTCTTTGTTGTGCTTTATGGCTGCCTCTAAGATCCCCCTTAATAAACTATGTATAAACCCCTTTTTAATTACCACCAGTCTTGTCAAATTCCTCTCCATCTGGAAGGACTATAACAAATGTAGTACATCCCTGTTTTTATTATGATGGCCCCATAGTTTTCCTGATACTCACTGGACTGTTTCTTTCAGTACTAAAGCTGTGACTGAGCTTGGAGCCTTCTCTAACTGAGTAGAATTCTGCATGATGTGTATTTCTAAAATATAAAGTTAGTGGTTTTGTTCCACTAAGCCAAAGCCAAGAATTTCCTTCAGTGTTTCTTGTAGTTTTGGTTTGATCTTTACGAAGTCTGAGCTTCTGTTTATCTGGGAATGTCTTAATTTCCTTTTCATATTTGAAAGATAGTTTCGCAGAATATATAATTCTTGGTTGGAAGTCCTTCTCCTTCAAGGCTTTGAATGTGTCATGCTACTGTCTCTGTGCCAATGTGTGTTCTGCGGAGAAATCTGACGAAAGCCTACAAGGTTTCCCTCTGAATGTTAGCTTTGCTTTGAGTCTTGCTGCCTTTCAGAGTTGCTGCTTATGTTTAATTTTGTTAAGCTTAATTATAATATGTCTCAGAGTCTTTCTTTGGAGATATATTGGGTGGCATATGATATGCATCTGGGATATCTATATTGTCTTCTTCATGATTTCTAGGAAGTTTTCTGTCAGCAGCTCAGCAACGATACTCTCTGTGTTCTCAGGTGTCTCATCCTGTTCAGGAACTCCAATTAATTGAAGGTGGTTCCTCTTAATAGAGTCCCACATGCTTCTTAATGCTTCTTCATTTTGCTTATTTCTTTTCTCTGATTTTTCCTCATAGACACTGGCATCAGTAGTTCTGTCTTCCAAGTCAGAAATTCTTTTTTCCATTTGTGCCATTCTGTTTTCTTGGCTTTGAATGGAAGTTTCTATGTCTTTTATTTTATTCTTGATCTGTTCGATTTCAGAGTACTGTTGTTCTATCAGATTGAACAGCTTGCTTAATTTTGCATTTTGTCGTGCTGCGTTTTGCATAAGGTCTAGGAGGGCTCTGTGTACAATCTTTTTGCAGTCATCTTCTGATGATTTCAGAAAAGTGTCTTCATCTGGAAAACTCCTTGGCTGTTTGCTTTGTGAGCCTTCTGAAGCTATGGGTGATTTCTTGTTTGCCACAAGTGTCTGTTGCTTCTTGGGTCCCACGTGAGTAAGTAGAGGCTGGAAGAGGTACTGTGAGGATGGACCGCTGATGTTTCTCTAGGCTGTCTTCAGTCCATGAGAGCCAGGGCTAGCCAGGAGAGGGAGTCAGCAAAAGAGACGAAGTTTTTCGTTCAGTGGTACAAAGTCCAATTTAACAGCCCTGTGCCCTGCCCTGGGGGCTCACCAGGTGACCAGAAGGCTCCACTTGACTATCAATTGAGGTCTTGGTTTCCAGAGGGATGTAAGGAGACATGTGCTTAGTCTGCCATCTTGACTCTGCCCCCAGCATTATTCTTTAGTGAGATGGAGAAACAAGTCACCAATTTTGTTTGGGAAGGGAAGAGGCCCTGGATAAGTCAGGTACTACTAAAGAAGGAGAACACACTGGGAGGCCTCTCATCACCCAACCTTAGAACATGCTACACTGCCACAGTGGTCAAAACAGCCTGGTACTGGTACGAGAAGAAACAGATGGATCACTGGAACAGAATTGAGACCCCCAAGATAACACCATCAGGCTATGAACAGCTGATATTCGACAAAGGACCTGAGACATTAAACTGGGGTAAAGACAGTATCTTCAGACAATGGTGCCAGCAAAATGGGACATCAATTGGCAGTAAATTGAAACAAGATCCATCTCTTACACTTTATACAAAAACCAATTCCCACTGCATGAGAGACCTAAATATCAAACCTAAAGCGGTAAAGCTGATCCAAGAAAAGCTAGCAACCACAATGCAAGTTTTAATAGACAAGGCCGACAGACTTGAAAATCTGTCAAACAAACCACAATCAGCAGATGAGAAAATAGATAAGTGGGAACTATTAAGAATCAAGCACTTTCGCTCATCCAAAGGCTTTATGAATAGAATTAAAACGCCACCTACAGAACGGGAGAAACTATTTGGCCACTCTAGGTCAGACCGACCCCTAATCGATGCAATCTATAAGGTACTACAAAATATCGGTCAGAGGAAGGTAAATCATCCAATCAAGCAATGGGCAAAGGAGATGGACAGACATTTCTCTAAATAGGAGATCCAGGCAGCCAAAAGCACTTGTGGTCAGGTTCACCATCTTGAGTTATTCAAGAAATTCAAGTCAAGACTACAGTGAGATACCATCTCACCTCAACAAGGTTGGCCATGATCCAGAAAACACATCTTCCTGAATGGAGAGAGACTGAAAGACTTTCCCTTGAGAACAGGAACTAGATAAGATGGTCCACTGTCCCCTCTCCTATTCAACATTGTACTAGAAGTTGTAGCCAGAGCAATTAGACAAGACCAGGAGATAAAGGGCATCTGCACTGGCAAAGAAGAAGTCGAAATCTCCCTGTTTGCAGATGATAGGATCATACCTGCTGAGAATCCCAAGGAATCTGTAAGTAAACTCCTGAAATGGATAGGAGAGTTCAGCAAAGTCTCAGGATACAAGAGAAACCTAAGTAAATCAGTAGGCTTCCTTTACAGCAACAATGAGACTGTGAGTGAAGAAATCATCAGATCAACAACCCCCCCCAAGAAGCACAGTTGCTGTTGAGTAGATTCTGACTTACAGCCACACTATAGGACAGAGTAGAACTACCACCACTGAGTTTCCAAGCAGCAGCTATAGATTCAAACAAGTGACCTTTTGATTAGCAGCTGAGTACTTAACTCCTGTGCCTCCAGGCAGGGTTCCAGACTATTATTATCCTTATTGCTTTTCTCTAGCTGTTGTCTTAAGGCTACCCCCATTTAAAAGTTGAAAAGTGTTCCTTCATTATACTCCTGTTCTATTTGTTGATTCCTTATGCAAATTTGTCAAAGTCTAGTATTTCTTTTGTAGCAATATTGTAAATTATTGAATGAATTTCCTAACTAGTTATAGTACCAATGCTGACAATTACTTCTAGGACTGTGTCTGCTGATATAAATAATTTGTAACATTATCCTGTTCTTAAAATTCCCCTTGCACTCACTCAATGAGTGGATAGTCAGTCAGCCAGTGTGTTGTCAGAATATCACATGAATCTCTTATATCTGAGTTGATGTAAAAAGTGGTCTATTTCATGTAGCCATATTTTTGCTTCCCATCTTCAAGACTTTTCTGAGTAAGAATCAGTTTACATCAAGGGTGTCAACAATAGTTTTATTGACTTGGAAAGTAAGATGCCACCTGACCATTCCGGAAACCTCAATTTCACTGAATTTATAGGCAGTAAGAGAATTTTTGCTCTGCTTGGAAAATTTAATTCTGATATTAAATTGACTTAGAATTGTTACTTCAGGGGTGCTTGCAAAACACAGAAAGTCTTCAGGACACTTCCCACTACTTCTAAGTCAAATGGAAACAAAAACAGTTATAGTAATCCAAGGCATATGTATATATTAGGGATTCTTATTGTTCAAGAATGTAGTTTTGTGTCACTCCACACAGTAAAAATCCTGACCAGGAAGTCCTGGACTAAAAGGAAAAGGGCACTGTAATTGGGTAGTAAATGAAAGAAGCAGGGAAACAAGATTTAGGATAGCTTTCCACATTTTATTACTTGATTATTCAGGAAGTATGTGTGTCTAAGCAAGTGTATCTTTACATTAATTTGATCTGACTTTCTTTTTTCACTTTTATTAGGTATGCTGATGATAATTCACACCTACATTTTTATTTAAATCATAAGATATCAAAGTAGGATTGTGACCGGACCAGAAGAAAAATTATCATTATTCAGAGACATATTTAGTATTTTCAGGCACATTGTGTTACAGAACGAAAGCAAGTATTTTTTGATAGGAAGAATAAATTACATTATGTTAAGCAAACTTTGTTGCTATTGTTACTCTGGTATAAAAGGTTAAGAACTAGTAGACTATATACATAGTGAATAGTAAAAACAAGTAGATCCTGGTGGACACTCTAGAAGACATTTTCTAGACTTTATTCTAACCTACTACTGTTTAAGAAAATTGGAAAGCTAAAATCAAATTCGCTTATTGTTTGAATCTAGATTCTAGACACGAATAAGTTTCTACTTTAGATGTACTCATCCTAGAAAAAGTGTTATATACCTCATTGCTCAATATCACTATGGTCACCTTCGAAGTATTCCCCTTTGGTAATCCACACGCCGATGCCAGTGCCTAGTTTACCTTTCAAGGCACATTTTCCAGGATGAGTTCAGGAACCTAATTGTCAGACCTTAATTATCTGACAACAGGTCTGATGGCCATTCCAGAAAAAGAATTCCAAAATTGCTTAGAGGGGTGGACTAGGCACTGGTGTCAGTGCACAGCTTCCCAAGGGGAGTACATTGAAGGTGACTGTACCAATATTCAGCAATGAGTTATGTAGCACTTTTTGTAGGATGACTTTGTGAACATATGGGCCTCATATATTTTAGAATATGTCCATCTGGCAGGATCCATTTTACTAATCTTCCTTCCTCCCCTTTGGTTTTTCATGTTGGCAAGACTGTTTAAGGAAACATACAGTTTTCCTGTAACATCATTTAAATTTTCATTCCCCAGCTTTTTATGTGTTGAGAGGTGATTGTTCAGGTGACTTCTAGATCGCAGGCTCCCGATACTAGAATCAAAGTTTCTCTAGGTGTTTGATAAGACTGGAGTTCTATAGTCTGCTCCAAATATTTTTAAATAAATTCAGTATATGGTTTTATATCTAGCTTATTCCATTCAGCGTTTTTGAGATATATCAATGTTAGATTTTTGATTCCTTCATATTGCTATAAGCAGCAATACATATTTTTATGTGACTGAGTAACATTCTGCTATGTGGATATAGAACCATTTGTTTAGTCCATTCATCTGTTGATGAACGTTTAGGTTGTTTCTAGTCTTTGAAATTATAAATAAAGCTACTATGAGCATTTATGCACAAGTCTTTTTTATGGCCATATGTTTTCACTTCATGTGAGTAGACAGACCCCTAGAATTGAATTGTTGGATAATAGGGTCAATTTATGTTTAACAACAACAGAAATTATTGAACAGTTTTCCAAATTAACTGTTATCATCCCATTATCAATTTATTAGAGTTACTTCATATCTCTGTCAGTACTTCATATTGCCACAGCTATCCTAATGGGTATGTAGTGAAAACTTGTGACTGAAGTTTGTGTAGCTCTGATGATGCATAATGTTCTATATCTTTTCTTATGATTTCTGGCCATTTTTATTTCTTCGTCTTTGAGTTTTTTAAATAAGTCTACCTCAATCTTTTAGCCATTATTATTTTGTTGTTTGTCTTCCTACTATTGAGCAGAAAGATATATTTTTTTTGTTAAATTCAGGAATTAATATTTTCTCAGATGCATAGATTATGAATATTCTCAGACAACACCTTTTTAACTTTTGTAACTGGAAATAAACTTGTTATACAATAATTTTAGATTTACACAAAAATTTGAAACATAATACAGAATTCCCATATACATTACACCTACTTCCCAATATTTCTAGTATCTTAAGGTACCTTTGCATAATTAATGGACTTATATTGATACTACCTACCTGTCCGTTTGCCTTATGGTGGAGGCTTGTATGTTGCTACAATTTCGGAAGCTCCACAATCAGTAATTCAAGCAAGAGCAAGATTTTCAATGTGAGCAGATTTCATCTGTGCTTCCAGACTAACACACAGACATAAAAAGATTTTATCTTAGTCATGTAGCACGTCTAGATAAATGACCAACTGTCACAAGTCTATGACTTTAACAAAGAGTAATTCTCTCAGTCTAGAAGTCTACAAGTCTGAATTCAGGTCTCTGCTCCAAGGGAGGCATTCCTTCTCTGTCAGCTTTGGAGGAAGGTCTCTGTCATCAATCTTACCTTGGTAGATTGGTCTAAGTGCTCCTCCACATAGGAACATCAGGTCCAAAGGATGGACTGCTTCCCGTACTGCTGTCTTGGTATTATGAGTTTCCCCTGACTTTGGGCTTGCTTCTGTCTTTTATATGTCAAAAGAGATTGGTTTAAAATACTATCAAATCTTATGGGAGAATTCTACAAAACTTCTAGAGAAGAGTTAACACCACTCTTACTTAAGGTCTTACAGACCATAAAAAATGAAGGAATATTCCCTAACTCATTCTATGAAGCCAGCATAGCACTGAAACCAAAACCAGGTGAAGACAACCAAAAAGGAAAATTAGAGGGCAATATCTCTCATGAACTTAGATGCAAAAGTCCTCAAGAAAATTCTAGCTGATAGTATTCAACAACACATTGAAAAATAGTACCAAGGATGCAGGGATGCAGAAATCAATCAATATAACCAACCACATAATAAAACAAAAGACAAGAAACACTGATTTTATCCATTCATGCAGGAAAGGCATTGACTAAGCCCAACACCCATTCATGTCAAAAACTCAGCAGAAGAGGAACTGAAGGGAAATTCCTCAACAAAATAAAGAGCATCTGTGCAAAGACAATACAGTCAACACCCTCCTACATGAAACATTCCCCAGGAGAACAAGGACCAGCCTAGGATGCCCACTTTTATTCAGCATTTTCCTGGAGGTTGAAGCCAGAGGAACTGGGGAAGAAAAATAAATAAATAGCATCCAAATGAGTACTGAAGAATTCAGAGTATCTCTATTTGCAGATGGCATGTTTTTATGCACGGGAAACCCTCAAAAAAATCCACAAAAAACCCTACTGAGATGGAAAGTATCATGATATAAGAGAAATACACAAAAATTAGTTAGATTACTTTATACCAACCAAGAGATTATGAAAGAGGAAATCACCAAATCAATACCACATCCCCTAGAAGATAAAATACCTAGAAATAAATCTGACCAGAGACATGAAAGACCTATACATAGAAAAATCACAAGACTCTACTACAAGAAATCAAAAGAGACCTATGTAAGTGGAGAAAACTGCCTTGATATGGATAGAAATACTAAGCATCATGAAAATGTCTATTCTGCCCAAAGAGATCTATACATACCATGCAGTCTCAATACAAATCCCAAAGACAGTTTTCAGTTAGATGGAAAACAAATGATTAAATTCATATGGAAAAGGAAGAAGCCCTGAATAAGTGAAGAATTATTAAAGAAGAAGAACACAGTAAGAAGTCTAATACCACCTGAATTTAGAATCTATACACTGCCATGATAGTCAAAACTTCCTAGTACAAAAACATAGAACTATGGAAAAGAATTGAGAATCCAGATACCGCATCATCTACCAATGAGCAGTTCATAATATTTGACAAAGATCTAGTCAGCAAACTTGGGAAAAGATGATCTCTTTAACAAATAGTGTTGGCATACTGGATATCCATCTATGAAAAAATGAAACAAGACCCATGTCTCACACCACACACAAAAACTAATTCAAAATACATCAACCTGAATGTGAAATCTAAAACAGTAAAAATCATGGAATAAAAGAAGAAGGGCAATGCTGGGAGCCTAATACACAGCATAATCAGACTCCAAAATATGATAAAAATTCACAAACATCAGATAACTGGGAATGCCTAAAGCTCAAACAGTTATGCTCATCCAAAGACTTCACCTAAAGAGTAAAAAGAGTATGTACAGACTGGAAAATAATTTTTGGCTACCACAAATCTTATAGGTGTTTAATCTCCATAATCTATGAGATGCTGCAAAACCTCAACAGAGAGACAAATAACCCAATTAAAAAATGGGTAAGGTATATGAATAGGCACTTTACAAAAGCAGACATCCAGGTGACTAACAAATACATGAGGAAATGTTCACAGTCATTAACCACTAAAGAAATCAAAATCTACAATAAAAAATCAAAATCTGCAATGAAAACTACAAGAAGAAATGCTGGAGAGGTTGTGGATCAACTGAAACTCTTCCATACAACTGGTGGAAATATAAAATGCTACCACCACTTTGGAAATTGATTGATTGCCTTCTTAAACATCTAAATGTAGAAATATCATATGATCCAGCAGTCCCACTGTCTGGAAGATATTCTAGAGAAATAAGAGCAGTCACACTAAGTAATATATGTATAGCAGTGTTCATTGCAAAACAGTCCAGAATAGAAAAATATGGTCTCAACGAAGGTGAGAGTAGATGAATGGATAAACAAACTATGGTATGTTTACACAACGGAATACTATGTCATAATAAAAAACACTGGTCTTAGGAAATATCTCATGTTTGGAGTAATCTGGAAGACATTATGCTGAGCACAATTGTCTGCAAAAGGACAAATATTGTATGATACCACTACTATAAGGACTTAAGAAAAAGTTTAAGCACAGAAAATAATCTTTGGTGGCTACAAAGGTGGAGAGGGAGGAGAGGAGTATTGACAGATCAGAAGGACAAAAATTGGGTTAAGTGAAGGAATCACAGCATGCAGTAGAAAGGATGTTAGAATGACTGTATGTACTGCACATAAAGCTAAAAGGTTTTATAACTATAACCTAACATTTTGACGGACAGAGTAACAGTGGCAAGGTTCTGGGGACAATGGTTTCAAGTGACATCTAGTCTAATTGGCACAGCTAAGTTCTCTTTTTAAAGAAAATATTCTGCATACCACTTTGGCTCCAAGTAGCCACCTAAAGCTATTTTAGCATCCAGCATCAATTGCTCCCAATCCACCTGGAACACAGGAGAAAGAAGAACATCAAAGACAAAAGAAAACCGTGAGTCTAGCAGACAGAAGA
>KN679964.1:286849-300582 GCA_000152225.2 Procavia capensis | reverse complement strand
GGGCATAAGATTTCAATTTTATCTACTAGTTTCTTTATATGATGCAAAGTTAAATAAAAATTATTATTACTTTACCACTTTTCATAATATTCATCTGCTAAGGAATTTGTCTGTTGTCTTAATTATCAAGTCCAGTTTTACATAAAATATCCTTAGTTGACCTCAATATATGCCAAATCTGTAATCATGGCTCCAGGTTTTCATCAGTGTAACAACTTGTCTTTTTTTTGGTTGAACTATCTAGCTAGTTTTTTAAATTATGTTTTTGCCTAAGATCAAGTTCTAGATGTTACTGATTTCTCATATATTTTGTTTATTTTCTATATCACTGATCTTTATGTTCATTGTTTTCTTTTTTACCATCTTCTTAAAGTAGATTAAAGTTCTTTCGCATTCTAATTGAATTACTGCCTCCTTTTACCGTCCTTTATTTGATTAGCTGTCTAATTGAGTAATTGCTAATAGCTGAGAAACAAGTATTCAAGTACTCAGCTATAATTTAGAACTTGTTTACTTCTCACTTCATCCCTGTCCATTTTTGCTTCTTGTGTCTTCAAACACTGTAATTGGGTACATACACATTTAAAATGGTTTTGTCTTCTTAGTGTATTCACACCGTCTTCATAATAAAGTATCCCTCCTTATCTTGGATGAAATTTTTTATCTAAAAGTTGAGGTTTTGTTTTATTTTCCAGGTAACAATATAGGCACACTAAATTTATACTTATTAGGTTTTTTTTACAGTCTATCTTTTCCCCATACATTGAATGCTCCTGAGCCATCTTCATGACGATAGTGTGTAAATAGTACTGTTGCAATCTGTAGAATTTTCATTGACTAATTTTCAGAAATAAATTGCCAGGCCTTCTTTCCATGTCCATCACAGTCTACAAGTTCTACTGAAACCTATTCAGAGTTATAGCAACTCGCAAAATGCCACTGACACAAGGGTGAGTGCTGCAACATAGGTATGAGCAGCTGCTAAACAATTTTTTATGAAATATTGTTAATAACATAAAAAAGAAGGTAAAATATTTATAGGTACCATCAAGTTGGTTTCTACTCATAGCAACCTTATGTACAACAAAATGAAACATTACCCAGTGTGTTATTATCTTCACAACCATTGTTATGCTTTAGTCCATGGTTGGAGCCACTGTGCAACCCATATTGTTAACAGTTTTTCTCTGATCGTCTACTTTACCAAGCACAATGCACTGGTCTCTCCTGATAACAGGATCAGTCAGTGTTTCATTCCACTGTACAAGGGATCACGAGGAGTCAGAGTTTGATTTTATGTCCTTTAACAATATACTGACTACATTGTAGTAAATAGTCCATCTTTTTCCATGTAACTTCCAAAAATGCTATAGCCAGCCAAAGCCAAAACAATGCTATGGTGCTTCATATAATGAAGGAAACTTAGGAAGAGTTTGCTATTCCCTTTCCTGCAGTTTTAAAAACTTTGGTGGTGTAGTGGTTAAGTGCTACATCTGCTAGCTAAAAAGCCAGCAGTTCAAATCCACCGGGAACTCCTTGGAAACTCTATGGGGCAGTTCTACTCTGTCCCTTAGGTTTAGTATGCATTGAAATTGACTTAACTGCAGTGTGTTTGGCTTTTTTGGTTTTTTTCTACAGTTTTACATTATTGGTGTTACTCTATTTAACCTCCATGTATATTGTAATTGCTGTATATATGTATGTATGTACTTAGGCACTTAAAGTTAATTAAAATCAAATCTCAATTGTCTTTTTAAAAGAAAAAGATTAGAAAAATGTATATTATTTTTCATATTTAAGATTTTCCATGAATCTTCAACTTTTCCCCCCCCAAAATTGAATTTCTGTATTCTGTAATCTTATTGAGTGAATAAATTTAATTTATATGTGTTGAACTGAAGGTAAGCCTTTTTTTTAGTCTTTATACTCTATTTTTAAAAAATAGGCAGACTTCTATGTCTTCGTTACTCCTTTTTTTTTGAAGAATGTGTTGACTGATTATAAAATACTAACTAAAAAACCAAACCCACTGCCGTCAAGTCGATTCCAACACATGGCAATTCCACAGGACAGAGTAGAACAGCTGCATAGAATTTCCAAGGAGTGCCTAGTGGAACTGAACTGTTGACCTTTATGGTTTGCAGAAGTAGCACTTAACCACTAGACCACCACAGTGTCCTATAAAATACAGTTAAACAATACGTTTTCTTTCTTAGGCATATTAAGATTGTGTTTTCATTCTCATTTAAATTGTTTCTAATCAGAAGTCAGCAGCAACATCTATTGTTTCTTGATCTTTTTACATGTATATTATATATACTAGACGTTGGGGTAGTTTCATTTTTAATTGTGGCTATCATTGTACTTCTTTAAGTAACACTGAAACCTGTTCTGACTGGCTGATAAATTACTTGGGAATTAGATTTTTAAATTCAAGAAATGTCATGCTTCATTAGAAATCTGATATATATATGTATATTGCTTTTGCCTGTTCATGTGAATTTCATATTTAGTGACACATACATCTCTACTCTGCTGCATCAATGACGACTGATAATGACCCTATTGGGCAGAATAAAACTGCCCTACAGAGTTTCCAAGGAGTGCCTGATGGATTCAAACTTCTGAACTTTTGGTTAGCAGCCATGACATCTAACCACTTTGCAACCAGTGTTTTCAACATATGCACATGAGCTGCATAGAGCTTTTCCAAGTAGCTTTTTGGTGTGCTACTTCTCTAGGGTGTTTTCCTTAGCTCCCAAAATCTGATCTCTGCTTTTCTCAGTGAAATCATGTTCTCCAGTCTAGAATCTCTTCCACCTCAGGCAGACACCTGTATCAATCACTGCTCACAGTGTTTGCTTACCTTTTCTTAAGGATGACAATGCTATATAAGTTGATGTGCAATACCAAGAATTTTTTTCATATATTTTAATTATCTATACTTTACAACTGAAAGAAATATATACTACCAGTTATTCAATCTTGGCTGCAAAATGATATTCTCATTAAATGACTTTGAGAATACCCAGTGTTGTCGTGGGTTGCCACCAAGTTGGTTCAGATTCATAGCCAGCCATGTGCAACAGAACAAAATACAGCCCAGTCATGCTCCATCCTTTTAATTGTTGCTGGGTTTCAGCCCATTATTGCAGCCATTGTATTGGTACATCATCATGCTGCCCTTGCCCATGAATCATAATGAAGGTCCACTCTTTGGACACAAATGGATTGGAGTTGGTGATGCAGAGTGACCATATATTGGATGCACTTTATGGTTCTATGCATCTATAGGATATCATCCTGCTGACCTCTGGCTGGAGGAAGGAGAGTGGGTGGAGAGGAGGGGAAAGGAGACTGTTGGGAGGATGAGATATGTATGGAGCAGAGAGGAATAGTGTGCTGTCACTGGACAGGGAGAGCAGTGGAAGCTGGATATAGGTGGGCGTGTAAATTTATATGGGAATGTACATTTTCACTCAGTCATATTAAATTAAAAAAAAAAGAAAAAAACAGTCTTCTTTTTCACTGGCCTTCTACTTTACCAAACATGATGTCCTTCTCCAGGGACTGCTCCCTCCTGGAAACACATCTTAACCACATAAGACAAAATTTCACAGCACTTACTTCTGAGTAGTACTCTTGCTGTACTCCTTCAAAGACAGACCTGTTCATTCTTCTGGTGGTTCATTGTATATTCACTATCATCCTCACCAAAATTTAAAAGCCTGAATCCTTCTTTGGTCTTCTTTATTCACTGTTCAGCTTTCACATACATTCTTGGCTACTGAAAATATTGCTTGGGTCAGGCACACTTTAGTCTTCAAAGTGACATCTTTGGTTTTCAGCACTTTACAGAGGCCTCTTGCAACACATTGGCGCAATGTATTGTGTCATTTGATTTCTTGATTGCTTTTTCCACGGGCAATGATTGGAGATCCAAGTAAAATGAAATATTGAAAGCCTCTACATTTTTGATTTATCACTTTGCTTATTCTTTAAGTTGTGAGGATTTTTCTTTACTGCATGATGAGTTGTCATCTATACTGAAGCTGTAGCTTTCTAATCCTCATCAGTAATGGCTTCAAGTCTTTTTCTATTTCAACAAACAAGGTTCTCTCTTCTGCATATCTCAGGTTGTTAGTGAGTCTTCCTCCAACTCTAAGGCTGCCTTCTTCTCCATACAGTCTAGTTTATCAGCTTATTTGCTTAATGTACAGACTGAATAGCTATAGTGAAAGGGTACAACTCTGACCACACCTTCCCTGATTCCAGTCTACACAATATCACCTTGTTAAGTTTGAATGTCTGTTTCTCAGTCTGTGTACAGATTCCTCATGAGCACAACTAAGTGTTCTGGAATTCCCATGCTTCAAAATGTTTCCCATTGGTTGTTATGATCCACAAAATCAGATGTCTTTACATAGTTGATAAAACAGAGATAAACATCTTTTTGATTCTCTGCTTTCAGAAAAGATCTATATGATATCAGCAATGATTTCCCTCATACAATAGTGTCCTAGTCATCTAGTGTTGTAATAACAAAAATACCACAGTGGATGGCTTTAAGAGGAGAAGTTTTACTTTGTCACAGTCCAGTAGGCTACAAATCCAAATTCAGGGCATCAGTTCCAGAAGAAGTCTATCTCTAGAAGAAGAAGTTGGCTCCGGAAGAAGGTCTTTGTTGTCAAAATTCCTCTCAAGGGCCCCAGATCCTTTCCACAGAATGCTGTTTGCTCCTGACACTGCTTCCTTCTTGATGGTATGAGGTCCCTAACTCTCTGCTTACTTTCTTTTCCTTTATATCCCAAAAGATTGCCTAAAGACAATACAATCCTACACAATTGAGTCCTGCCCCACCAACACAACTGCTACCCATTCTCCCTTATTAACATCATAGAGGCATAGTTTAGAGTACATACATGAACACCACATAATACTGGGAATCATGACCTAGCTAAATGGCTACACACATTTTGGGGGATGCAATTCAATCCATGACACATGTCCCCTTCTGAATCTAGCTTGAATTTCTTGCAGTTTCCTGTCAATGTACTGCAACAACTTTTGAATGATCATTAGCAACATTTTAGTTATGGGTGATATTAGTGATATTGTTTAATAATTTCTGCATTCTGTTGAATAACCTTTCTTTGGAATGGGTACAAATATATGATTTTTGCAGTTAGTTGGCCATTTAATTGTCTTCCAAGTTTCTTGGCATAGACTAGTGAACACCTCTAGCATTGTGTGAATTTGTTGAAACATCGCAACTGATGTTCTATCATTTCCTAGTCTTGTTTTTCATCAACACTTTCAGTGCAGATTAGACTTCTTCCTTAAATACTATGAATTCTGAATCGTATGATCACTCTTAAAAATGCTGAATGTCCATCAAATATTTTTGGTGTGGTGACTCTATGAATTCCTCCCATCTTCTTTTGAAACTTCCTGCATTTTCCCATATTTTCACTGTAGAATTCTTCACTACTGTGACTGAAAGCTTAATTTTGTTTTCTTGGAAGAACCTAGTAGTCTACATATGAAAAGAATTATCTAGTGAAAACCTCATGAATACCAACAGAATTTTTTCTGATAATAAAGCCAGAAGATAACACTCCACCCCCTCAAATCTGAAGGCACTTGGAAGGTAACCCTGGAAGAGCTGTCTCCTCAAAGTTGAGCTGACCTTAATGATGTGGACGGAGTAAAACTTTTGGGACCTTCATTTGCTGATATGGCACTGTTCAAAATGAGACGAAACAGTTACAAACAACATTAACAGTCAAAACATGTACTATATGAAGTGTTAGTCTAAGAAAATTAGAAACCATCAAAAAAGAAAGAAATGCGTAAGTATCCAAGTCCTAGGCATTAGACAGCTGAAATGGACTGGTATAGGCCATTTTGAATCAGACTATCTTTGGACTGAAGAGAAATGGTGTTGAATTTATGGTCAAAATACATTTATGGTCAAGATACATCCTGAAGTACAGTGCTGTCAGTGATAGGGTAATATCCATATTCCTACAAGGAAGGCCAGCTAAGATGACTATTATACAAATTTACTCAGGAACCACTAAGGCCAAAGATGAAGAAATTGTAGGTTTTTACCAGCTTTTGCAGTCTGAAATTGATCAGATATGCCATCAGGATATATTGACATGGACTAGTGATTGGAATGTGAAAGCTAGAAACATAGAAGAAAGATCAGTAGTTGGAAAATAAGGCCTTAGTGACGGAAATAGGGTTAAATATGACCTTAGCTATGGAAACAATGTTGGAGACTGTGTGATAGTATTTTGCAAGATGAATTACTTCTTCAGTACAAATACCTTTCTTCATCAACATATAAGTTTCCTATACACATGGGCTTGACCAGATGGAATACACCGGAATCAAATTGGCTACATCTGTATAAAGAGATACTGGAAAAGCTCAATATCATCAGTCAGCACAAGGCCAGCTGCGGAATAGATGACAACCAATTGCTCACATGCCAGTTCAAGTCGAAACCGAAGAAAATACAGAACAACTCCACAAAAACCAAACTATGACCAGTGTGTGTGTGTGTATTTGAACACTAATGACCAAAAACCAGACAAGTTATAGAACGATATCAAGGATATCGTGCATGAAGAAAGCAAGGAGTCATTAAAAAAACAGGAAATAAAGAGAAGACCAAAATGAATGCAAGAAGAGACTCTGAAACTTACTGTTGAACATTGTACTAAAAACAGAAGAAAGAAATGAAGAAGTAAAAGAACTACACAGAAGATTTCAAAGGTCAACTCGAGAAAACAAGGTAAAGTATATGATACATCCAAAGAGCTGGAGATAGAAAAGAAATAGGGAAGAACATGCTATACATTTCTCAAGCTGAAAGAAGTGAAATAAAAATTCAAGCCTCAAGTTGCAATAGTAAAGACTTCTGCAGGGAAAATATTAAACAACATAGGAAGCATCAAAAGAAGATGAAAGGAATACACAGTCATTATACCAAAAAGCCCTGGTTGACATTCAACCATTTCAAAAGGTAACATATGATCAAGAACCAATGGTGCTGAAGGAAGGAAGAATTCCAAGCTGCACTGAAGGTTCTGGTGAATAAATCGTCTCCAGGAATTAACAGAATACCAACTGAGATGTCTCAACAAATGCATGCAGCACTGAAGGTTCTCATTTGTCTATGCCAAAAAATTTGGAAGATACCCATGTTTGTGCCTAATTCCAAGAAATATGATCCCAGCCAAATGAGTAAATTATACATCAGTATCACTAATATCACATGTAATAAAATTTTGCTGAAGGTCATTCAAAAGCAGCAGCAACAGTATACTGACCAGGAACTGCCAGAAATTAAGGCTAAGTTCAGAAGAGGACGTGGAACCTGGAGTATCGTCACTGATATCAGTTAGATCTGGGCTGAAACCAGAGAACATGAGAAAGATACTTACCTGTGATTTACTGACATTTGTCTCTGTGGATCATCACAAATTATGGATAAAATTGCAAAGAATGGAATTCCAGAACATTTAATTGTGCACATGAAGAACCTGTACATGGATTAGAAGGCAGTCATTTGAACAGAACACTGCATAGTTTAAAGTCTGGAAGGATGTGCTTGAGTTTTGTACTCTGTGGTGGTCAAGGTTGTGTCAACTTGGCAACTCTATGTTTAGCTGTTTGTATTGAATGGCGAGATGGGTTTGTGATGTCTATCCTCCACTTGGCTCTCATTTCTCTGACTTTCACTACCTACTTCCTCTATGCTCAGCTTGCCAGAAGCTCCTGCTGTCTTGGTGCCTGGTTCCTGGACCTGAACTAGCAGCTGTTAGATTCATCAACATTTACAGCCTGTGCTTTACAGTCCTCTGACCTGCTGATTCTGGGTTTGCCAGCCTCTGCAGCTGTATGAGTCAGCAGAGACCTTGCAGTCTCACCACTGTCTTGGGATATGCTGACCTACACAGCCAGTGAACTAGAACTCTGGTCTCTGACCTGCTGACCTGGAGTTCACCAGCTCTGGTGGTCATGTGAGACTTGTGCCAGGACCTAGGATGTTCAGCTTCTACAGTCGTGTGAGCTGTTTCTTTTATATATAAATCTTTCCTTGTACATACACGTGTTACTGGTTTTGCTTCTCTAGAAAACCTAGCCTAAGACAGTTTGGCATCAAGAGTGGTTCCAGGGAAACAAAATTGTAAAAATGAGTCTTTTCAAGTGATTCTCAAGTCTGACTAATATTAACACTGTTAATAACCCTGCTTTTGCCAGTAGAGAGTGTCATCCTAGGCCATAGCTGAGGTGGCAGTGTACATCCACAGAATAGCTCAACTAATACATCAGATATTGGTGAAGGGGTGACATTCAAGGTAAAAAAGGTGTGATAACTTTTTGAAATTTTGTGAGGATGAGAAGTATAAGTAAATTCATTGGCTGGTCCTACTCACACTAGACAAACTGGTGAAAGAAAGAGATGAGCTCAGGTCTCTGGAATGAAAGCTCTCATACCACGTAAGAGACCTCAAAACTTCCACTTGTGCTTTAAAAGAAAACCTCACTACTTGTAATGGCAGAGCTGATACCATCACTGGAGAGCCATAGCCAGATGCTTATCATTAAAGTGGCGTAATTGCAATGCCAGCTCAATTGCTGATCTGGAGAGTTATCTGAATTTAAAGTGAGGGCACTTATTGGGAAAAAATGGGACACTGAAACTTGGAATGGGGACATACAGGCAGATGGGAAGCTGGAGACACTAAGCCCATAACATCCGTTGAATGTCTCCTGCCAGCAGACCCACACCCATGTGAAGATATTGCATTATGTTTGTCTGCTAAACCACCCTGTCTGGGAAAGCTGTTATCCACTCCACTCTAATCTAACACGAGATTAGCTGTAGCCCAGTTGCCTCTAAAGAGCCCCTCCCTGAGTCATGGCTTGGGAATAACCTGAGGCAGATGCTTTACAAGACCATGCTGAGGGTTCTAAAAACACTTTCACACTACAAATTTTGGCTTCTAGAAACCTGTACCTAGACTTAAGTCCCAGCTAGCTCCAAAAAGTGAAGTACAAAGTGTGACCCAGGAGGAGATATGCTATACTCCAAAGGAATTACTTGACTTTTCTAATGTGTACAAACAGAAACCTGGGGAATATGCATGGGAATGGCTGCTAAGGGTGTGGGATAATGTGCAAAGAACATAAGGATTCATTAGTCTGAATCTATTGACATGGGTCCACTGAGAACAGATTCTTCATTCATTGTTTCAGCTTAAGAAGTTAGGAAAGAGCCTAATAGTTTGTTTGGATGGATTGCTGAAGCATGGATGGTGCAGTGGCTTACACTGAATCAAGTTGAATTGACAGCACTGTCTTGCTGAACTGTGGAAGAGGGTATCCATTGGCTTAGGGAAATTGGCATGCTAGAGTGGACTTATCTGGTTAGATCTTCAAATTGACTCATAGAATGTCCAGAGGACACAACTTTTACCACAACTGTGAGAAACAAATTTGCGAAGGAAGCTCCAGGATCCTTGAAGACTGCTGTGATTGCCATTTTATGTAAATCAGATACAACAGCCCTAACTGAATTAAGATACCTAACTACCCTGGAGCTGACTGTACCCTGTGGTGGTAGGGGTCAAGTGGCTGCACTGACTTGACAAAAACAAAGTAGGCGTGCTTACAGTAATGGGCAGTGGAGGCAAAATAGTAACTAAAACAGTCTGACTCGTATGGACATGTGGAGTTGGCTACTTAGTCATGATGTCCCTAGGAGTGAAATAGATAATAAACCTACTAAATATTTACTTGATCTGTATGAATGAATGAATTCTAGGTCAGGTGAACAGCAGTCTAAATCAAATCTCCAGAATAGAGAGAGTCACGGTTCCTCAATCAATTCCCAGACTTTAGCAAGTTTAAGGACCCACAACCCTTTGAATGAAGGGGATGATGGGTCTATTTGAGGAAGAATTCTAATATCCTACCAAAAATTTATACTGTTGATCTTTCTCCTGCCATTCCTTAAAGGGTTCTATGGCCTTTTACAAGAGTGACTGTTCACTGGGGAAAAGGAAATAATCAGACTTTGGGGGGAACTACTGGATACTGGCTCTGAACTGACACAAATTCCAGGAGACCCAAAATGCCTAGTCAGAGTGGGGGCATATGGAGGTCAGGTTATTAATGGAGTCTTGGCTCATGCTTGTCTCACAGTACATCTAGTGGGTCTTCAAACCCATCCTGTAGTGATTTCCCCAGTTCTGGAATGCATAATTGGAATAGATAATACTCAGCAAGTGGCAGAATCCCCTCTCTGGATCCCTGACAAATGTTGTGAGGGTTATTACGGTGGGAAGAGCCAAATGGAAGCCACTAAAACTGCCACTGCCTAGGAAAATAGTGAACCAGAAGCAACACCACATTCCTGGAGGGACTGCAGAAATTACTGCCACCATCAAGGACTCTAAGAATGCACGGGTGGTGATTCCCACCATATCCCCATTCAACTCACTTATTTGGCCTATGTGAAAAACAGGCGGGTCTTGGAAAATTATAGTAGATTTTTGCAAATTTAATGAGGTGATGACATCCGTTGAACTGCCCTTCCAGATGTAGTTTCATTGCTTCAGCAAATTAGTACATCTCCTGGTACTTGGTACGCAGCTATTGGTCTAGCTAATGCCTTCTTCTCCATACCTGTTTCAAAGGACCACCAGAAGTAGTTTGCATTCAGCTGGCAAGGCCAGCTATACACTTCCACTTGCCTGCCTCAAGGTTACATTAACTCTCCAATCCTCTGTCATAATTTAGTCTGCAGGGACCTTGATTTTTTTTCTCTTCGACATGATGTGACACTGGTCCATTATGTAGATAACGTTACGCTGATTGGACCTAGGAAGGAAAAAATGTCAGTGACTCTGAACTTATTAGTTAAACAATTGCATGCTAGAAGGTGGGAAATTAATCCTACAGAAATTCAGGCACCTTTCAATTCATTGAAATTCCTAGGGGTTCAGTGGTGTGGGGCACGTCATGATATTCCTTCTAAAGCAAAGGATAACTTACTGCACCTGGCTGCTCCAACAACTAAAAGAGAGGCACAACACCTAGTGGGTCTCTTTGGATTTTGGAGGCAACACATCCCTTGTTTGGGTGTGCTACTTTGGTCTATTTATCATGTGATTCACAAGACTGCTACTTATGATTGGGGCCCAGAACAACAGAAGGCTCTGCAGCAGGTTCAGGCTGCTGTGCAGGCTGCTCTGCCACTTGAGCCGTAAGATACACCTGATCCAGTGGTGCCTGAAGTATCAGTGGCAGATAGAGACGCTGTTTGGAGTCTCTGGCAGGCCCCTATTGGTGAATCACGGTGCAGACCTTCAGGATTTTGGAGCAATGGGCTGACATCCTCTGCATATAACTACTCTCCTTTTGAAATACAGCTTTTGACTTGTTATTGAGCCTTAGTACAGACTGAATGGTTAACAATGGGACACAAAGTCACCATGCATTCTGAGCTGCCTGTCATGAACTGGGTGTTGTCTGACCCACATAGTCATAAAGTTGGATGAGCACCATAGCGCTCCATCATGAAATGAAAGTAGTATATACAAGATACAGCCCGTGCAGGACCTGAAGGCACAAATAAGTTGCATGAGAAGTGGCCCAAGTGCCCATAGTCTCTACTCCTGTAACATTACTTTCCATCTTCCAGTTTGCACCTATGGCCTTAAGAGGTGTTCCTTATGATCAGCTGACTAAGAGAAAACTTGTGCCCAGTTTACAGACGATTCTGCATAATATGCTGGCACCACCTAGAAGTGGACAGCAGCAGCACTACAGCCCCTTTCTGGGACCTCTCTGAAGGACAGTGGTGAAAGCAAATCCTCCCAATAGGCATAACTTCAAGCAGTGCATCTGATTGTTCACTTTGCTTGAAAGGAGAGATGGCCAGATGTGTGGCTGTATACTGATCCCTTGGCTTTGGCCAAAGGTTTGGCTTGTTGGAGACTAGAAAGAAACATGATCAGAAAACTGGAGACAAGGATTTCTGGGGAAGAGGTATGTGGTAGACTTCTCTGGATGGGCCAAAGAAGTGAAGATATTGTGTCTCATGTGAATGCTCATCAGAGTGACCTCAGTAGAAGACGAGTTTAACAATAAAGTGTAGGAAACAGTCGTCCTCTTTTCAGACTATCCCTGTCATTGCACAATGGGCTCATGAAAAAAGTGACCATGGTCACAGGGACAGGGGTTCTGCATGTGCCCAGCAACACGGACTCCGACTCACCAAGGCTGACTTGTCTACAGTCAGGCGAACTGCTGAATGCCAAATCTGCCAGTAGCAGAGACCACAGTGAGTCCTCGATATGGCAGTATTCCTTGAGGTGATCAGCCAGCAACCTGGTGGCAAGTTGATTGCATTGGACCACTTCCACATGGAAAGGGAAGTGTTTTGTCCTTACTAGAATAGATACTCTGGGTGTGGATTTACCTTCCTAGCATGCCATGTTTCTGCCAAAACTACCATCTGTGGACTTACTGAATGCCTTATCCACCATCATTGTATCCCACACAGCATTGCATCTGATCTAGAGATTTACTTCACAGAAAATGAAGTGTGGCACCAGGCCCATGCTTGTGTAATTCACTGGTATTACCATGTTCCCCATCATCCTGAACAGCTAGCTTTATAGAATGATGGAATGGCTTCCTAAAGACATAATTACATTGCCAGCTAGGTGGCAATACCTTGCAGGGTGCTCTTTCTCCCATAGCAATGATTCACGGTTCCAGGAAGCAAGGGGTGGAAAGTGCCACCACTCACTGTTACCCCTAGTAACCCACTTGCAAGGTATTTGCTTCCTGTTCACATGACCTTATGCTCTGCAAGTCTAAATGCCTTAGTTCCAAAGGGAGGAGTGCTGCCACTGGGAGACACATCAATAATTCCACAGAACTGGAAGCTAAAATTGCCACCAGGTCATTTTGGACTCCTTGTGCCTCTGGATCAACAGACAAAGAAGGGAGTTAAAATACTGGCTGGTGTGACTGACCCTGACTATTCAGATGAAATTGGATTGACATTACGTAATGGAGATAGAGTATGTTTGGAATGCAGGAGATCCCTTAAGACACCTCTTAGTAGTACCATTTCCTGTGATTAAGGTCAATGGAAAACTACAGCAACTCAATTCCAAAATGACTGATAATAGCCCAGACCCTTCAGGAATGAAAGTTTGGGTCACCACACCAGGCAAGGAACCACAACCAGCTGAGGTACTTATTGAGGGCAAAGGGAATACAGACTGGATTGTAGAAGAAGACAGTTGTAAATATCAGTTATGTCTATGTGGCTGGTTGCAGAAACAAGGACTGTAACTGTTGAGTGTTTCTGCTTTGTATGTGTGTATCAGATATTTATGAAACATAAGATGTAAATGGGCTTATGTGTTTTCAGCTGTACATGTGTTAGTTATGTGATGTTAGACATAACTGTATTCCTTCAGAGGCTATGGATGGTAAGGGCAGATGTGTACAGATGCCAAGTTGACAAAGGGTGAACTATGATGGTCAAAATTGTGTCCATTTGGCAACTCCATGTTTGGCTGCTGTTTTAGTCAACTGGCTGCTCTAACAGAAATACCACAGAGTGGATGGCTTTAACAAAGAAAGATTTATTCTTACACAGTCCGGTAGGTTGCAAGTCCATATTCAGGGTG
>KN679964.1:271791-284844 GCA_000152225.2 Procavia capensis | reverse complement strand
ACAGCTGCTGTACTGAGTGGCAGGGTAGGGCTTATGGTGGCTCCCCTCCCCTCAGCTCTCATCTCTCCAACTTCCACCACATACTTTCTGTCTGCTTACGGTGCCAGAAGCTCCTGTTTTCTCTTGGTGTCTGGTTCCTGGACCTGAACTAGCAGCTGTTGGATTCATCAACATTTATAGCTGGTGCTTTACAGTCCTGTTCTCTGACCTAGGTTCGCCAGACTCTGCAAGTCCATTAGTCAACAGAGATCTCATAGTCTTGCTGCCAGCTTGTCAGCTGACCTACACAGCCTGTGATCTAGAATTCTGGTCTGTGACCTGCTGACCTTGAGTTCACCAGCTCCTGTGGCCATGTTAGTCTTGTGCTTGTACAATTGCATGAGCTGTTTCTTCTATATAAAAATCTTTTCTTGTATTTTGTATACAAATATTTCCTTGTACTTTGTGTATAAATCTTTCCTTGTATACATACATATTACTGGTTTTGCTTCCTAGAAAACCCAGCCTAAGACATACTCTTTATCCACACCTAATAAAACAGTGTGCTGAACAAATAATTCAAGAAGCTGGACTATATGAAGAAGAAAGGGTCGTCAGAATTGGAGGAAGAGCTATTAACACCTTACATTGTGCATCAGACACAACCTTGCTTGCTGAAAGTGAAGAGAATTGGAAGCACTTACTGATGAAGATCAGAGATCACAGCCTGCAGAATGGATTACACTTTGTCATGGATTGAATTGTCCCCTCCAAAATAGGTGTAGCCACGTGGCTGGGCCATGATTCCCAATATCTTGTAACTGTCCTCCATTTTGTGGTTTTCCTTTGCTGTATGTTAAAGGATTAGGGTGGGACCGTAAATCCCTTTATAAGATCACCTCCCTGCTCCACTGTAAATGGAGTTTCCCTGGAGTATGGCTTGGCCCCCCCTTAATCCTTTCATCCTGGAAGATATAAAAGGAAAGAGAAGCAAGCAGAGAGTTGGCAACCTCACACCATCAAGCAAGCAGCACCAGGAGAAGAGTGTATCCTTCAGGCCTGAGTTTCCTGTGCCAAGATGCTCCCTGGACAAAGACTGATGCAATACTGTACTTTCTTCCAGAGCCAACAAGGGGGAAAGCCTTCTCCTGGAGCAGACATCCTGAATTTGGACTCACAACCTACCAGACTGTGTGAGAATAAACTTCCTTTTGTTAAAGCTATTCACTCTGTGGTAATTCTGTTATAGCAGCCCTAGCTAACTAAAACACACTTCAACATAAAGAAGACAAAAATCTTTACAACTGGACAAGTAAGCAGTGTTACAATTAGTGGAGACAATATTGAGATAGCCAAGGACTTCATTTTGCTTGGATCCACAATTAAAATCCATGGAAGCAGATGTCAAGGTGGGGTTAAGATGGTAGAGTAGTCAAACTCTTCTTGTGAGGGTCCCTATACAACCAAAACAATAACCAAAAAAATCAGATAAATCAGTTTTTTATGACATAGTAAGAACTGTGATCCTCAAAGGAAAAGAAGAGAAATTGGACTGAGCAGCAAGAGAGGGAGAGAAGTTTCAGAAGCATCCAAGAGTGGCTAGACCTGGCTCAGAGGTAAGTGACACCCCACAGGTCAGAACCACTGGTGCAGTGACATTTCAAATGCATTTCCCACACATGGTTCTTCAGGATATCAGGAAGAAGACCAGGAAAAATACAGGACAAGTCAAGAAAACCACAGACATAGAAATTGAAGAACTTAAGAAATTTAGAGCAGCGTATAATGGCAGATTCAACAGGCTGCAAGAACCATAGAGAGACAGTAAACAGAAATTCAAAGATTATCAGTAAAATTTCACCATAAGACAACTCAATAGAAAGTCAAAGTTGTAGAACCGAGGCAATAGAATTCAGAATTAGTGAGACTGAAGATAAAGCACTTGACATGTATTTGAGCAAAAATAAGTAAAAAATTATAAAACTAAAACTGTAATAATTATTTGGGACTCTGCCAAGAGGAATAGCCTACAAATAGTTGGTATACAAGAACGAGGAGTAAAATAGAAAATAGAGAATTGTTGAAGATCTGTTTGCAGAAAACTTCCCCAATATTGTGAAAGTGGAGAAGATATCTACCCAAGGTGCTTATAGAACTCTACACAAGGTAGATCTCAAAAGACAATCACCAGGACATTTTATAACCCAACTTGCCAAAATCACAGATAAAGAAAGAATTTTAAGATTACTAGGACTAAATGAAAACTAATCTACAAAGGAGAGTCATTAAGACTAAGCTCCAACTGCTCAGCAGAAACCATGCAAGCAAGAAGGCAATGGAATGACATACGAAGTCTAGAAGGACGAAATAAAATTACCAGTCAAGAATTACACATTTAGCAGATTTGTTTCTCAAACATGATGGCAAAATTAGGATACTTTCAGATAAATAGACATTCAGGGAATTTGCAAAAACAAAACCAAAATTATGGGAGATATGAAAGTGAGTCCCTTGGCCAGAAACTCGGTATCATCAGATAAAAATGAATACAGGACAGAGGAACCAAATGACAACACAGGCTGGTAAATCACAAAAATAAATCAAGCTAAAAGTTTGAAAATAGGGAAACTTAAACATCGTTAGGTATAAGTCGATAATGTAACACAAAACAGGCACTAAAAGTGTAGTCTCTGATATGGAGAGGAAGTTAAGGCAATAGAAAGAAATAAAAGACTGGTTTAAACTTAGAAAAATAAGGGTAAATATTAAAGTAAATATAAAGGAAACTAAGTGTTATGGATTGAATTGTGTCCCCCCTGCCCCCAAATATCTGTAGCAATTTGGCTAGGCAATGATTCCTGGTATCCTACAATGTTAATACATGCTGTAAACCCTGCCTCTCTGATGTTAATGAGGGAGGATGGACAGCAGTTGTGTTGGTGGGGCAGGATTCAATGTATAAGATTGTATTGTGCCTTTAGGCATTCTCTTGGAACATAAAGAAACTCACAGAAAGAGCTGGGGACCTCACACCAGCAATTAAATAGTGCCAGTAGCTTAATGTATGCTTTAGAAAGCACCTGGTCCCTGACCAGCAGAATCTTCAAGTCCAGGGAAATATTGATGACAAGGACCTGCCTCCACAGGAGGCAGAGAAGGCCTTATAATGTAGCTGACACTCTGACTTTGGACTTTTAACCTACTGGACTGTAACAAAGTGATACTTCTATTATTAAAGCCATCTACTTATAGTATCTCTGTTATGGATGCAATAGAAGACTAAGACACTGAGAATACTAAACATCAAAATAAAAAAATGAAAACAAGACATAAAGACTCATCACACAAAAAAGCAGCAATGAAAAAAAAGAAAATAGATGAAAAAATGACTTACCACAGAAAATTAAGAGGAACAAACTGCCAACAATGCACAAAAAATCATAAAAAGGACACCTAAACTCGTATGTATCAGTAATTTCTCTAAATGTAAACAGATTAAATACAGCAATAAAGAGACAGTGAATAGCAGATTGGATTAAATGAAAAAGAAAAAAAAAGGGTGCCTATATGCTGCCTACAAAAGATACAACTGAAATGTAGAGACACAAACTAAAACTCAAAGTATGGAAACATTATACTAAGCAGATAACATTCAAAAAGAGCAGAAGTGGCACTATTAATTTCTGACAAGATAAAATTTAAAATCCACCACGATAAATGAGGAAGGACACTACAGAGTAAAGGTCAATATACCAAGATGACAAAACCATATTAAGTGTTTATGTAACCAAAAATAGGGCTCCTAATACATAAAACAAACTCTAACAGCATGCAAAAGAGTAACAGTTCCATTATTTCAGTAAATGCACACTTGCTGAAAGAAGAAAAGGTCGAAATCAAAGCTTTAACCCAACAACTTGAACTAGTAGAAATAAAGTAGCAAAAGAACCCGTTGGGCAAAAGAAGAAAGCAAATAATAAAAATTACTGTAGAGTGTAAAAAAATAGAGAACAGAAAAACAATTGAAAGACTTAACAAGACCAAAGACTGTTTCTTTGAAGATTGACAAAGTCAATAAACCTTTGGCAAAATGCAAAAGAAAAACTGAAAAGGAAGCATATACTCAAATAAGAAATGAAAATTATAATATTACAATAGACTTAAATAATTATAGCAGAATACTATGAAAAATTATACTCTAAAAAATTGATAACCTAGGGGAAATGGACAAATATCTACAAACACACTACCTATGTAAAATAACACAAACAGTAGAACAACTAAACAAACCTGTAACAAAGGAAGATAATGAAAAACATTAAAAAAAGAACAGATCCTGGCCCAGAGAGCTTCACTGAAGAATTCTACTAAACTGTAAGAGAACAGTTAATGTACAAAATGATATAGTACTCCTAAACTCATTCTGTGATGTCAGCATAACTGCATACCAATAACTGTCATGAATTTAGGGACAAAAATCCTCATCAACAACATATCAAAAAATAGGGGCAGAGCCAAGATGGTGGACTATACACATATCTCCTTAATTCTCTCTGAAAACAAAGGACTGGACTGGTAACTGAACAAAGCATTCTGGACACCCAGTGAGCCCTAGGACAAGGCATAGGGATGTCACATTGGACTACATGCCACTAAACAGGAAACTTCCTGTCTCTTGCTGAGCCCTACTCCTGCTGACTTGCTGCTTGGGCAGACTGCATGTACTGATGCTTTTTTTCTCTTTTTGTTGGCCCATAGGTGAGGGATAGGCATGAGCCAGCAAATACACTGAGCTGTGGCGCTGAGGTGAACAGCATGTTGTACAGCAGAGGAGCAGTGTGTGAGATAGCCATGTATTGAGAGCCTGGAGATGGATTGAGGGCACAATAGCCCTTCCACCCTCTCTTTTCTGAGCTCTGCATAGATTCTTCTACTTTGTTGGGGGAGAGACAGCTTGACTGAGACACCACTTTGTTCATCTGAAAAGTGGAGTCACTCAACCAGAGGCCTCAGCAAGGCCTATTTCCCAGGCTGGGAGGCAGTATGTCTGGGGAGTGCTTTTCCAGTAGAAAGGCTGTATTTAGTACAGTGTTGTGTTACGGGTAGGACCCAGCTTAGGATGCCAGGAACCCCTCCCTACTTTGAATAATGTCATAGCATCCAGGGACGGCCAAAGAGGTGCTTCCATTGTCAGTCAGAAGGTGGACCTGCCACACCTGATGGCCTGACTGATTTTGGAAGCTGTCAGATAGCTTTTAGCTTTTAAAATAAGACTGCCTGGAGAAATAACTGCTGAACAGCCCAAAAACATCTCTTCCAGCCTTTAATGACCCACATCATAGGATCAGTAGATGGCCCCCAGTGGCTCCATAAGTAGAGCAGTATCTTTGCCAGCCAGGAGGTGGAGACTGCCACCACAGACAGTCCACTGGGGCCAGCCGCTAGAGTATACAGAGGTGGCTGGTGACTAACTCCCTTCTCAGAACTATGCCTCAGCTCCTGTTTAGGTAACATCAGAGAAACTAAACAGCCTCTAGATGATCAGAAGGCAGTAGACCATAGCTCTGCATTTAAAGAAACAGCCCACCATGGCTCCATAAAATTCCTAAAATAATCAAAAAACTTCGAGAAGAAGCGTTTCTGAAACTATCAGAGGCTAACTACAAAAGAATTCTGTAGAGAGCCCTCCTAGAGATTAAAGAAAATGCAGCAGAGCAAAATGAAAAATTAAGGAAGCTACTTGAACTGATGGAGTATCAACATTCTGAAATCCAGGAGATCAATAACAAAATTACAGAATTGTACAATTTAATTGAAAGCCAAAAGAACAGAATTGAGGAAATGGAAGTCAGACTTAGTGACCTTGATGGTGGAGCAACTGACACCAGCATTTATTAGGAGAAATCAGAGAAAAGAATAAAGAAAAATAAAGAAGCATTAAGAAACACGTGGGATCCTATTAAAATGAATAATCTACAATTAATTGGGGTTCCTAAACAGGGAGGAATAGCTGAAAACACACAGTATTGTTGCTGAGTTGCTGACAGGAAACTTCCTTGAAATTATGAAAGAAGAGAACACACTCAACAAGTGTATCAAACACTACAAGCACTAGGCCTCAAAAGAAAGACAGTGAGACATGTTATAATCAAGCTTAATAAAATGAAACACAAGCAGCAACTCTTAAGGCAGTGATACTCAAAGCAAAGCTAACATTTAGAGGGAAGTCCTGCAGCCCTTCATCTGACTTCTCAGCAGAAATGATGCTGGCAAGGAGGCAGTGGGATGATACATTCAAAGCTTTGAAGGAGAAAAAGTTCCAGCAAAGAATTATATATCCTTCAAAACTTTCTTTCAAATATGAAGATGCAATCAAGACATTACCAGATGAAAAGAAGCATAGAGACTTTATGAAAACAAAATCAAATTCACAAGAAATAATGAAGTTCTTTGCCTGGAATAACAAAACCATTAAGTGTATATATAAGGAGATAACGCAGGACATAACATCCAGACACCTGCTCAGATAGGGAAGGCACAAAATGCAATCAAAGCTGCAATATTAAAAGAAGGGAACCAGTGATCATATCATGAAAAGTATGACACCATCACACTGAAAAGAGGGATAGATACACTACAGTAGTTACAGTACTTTCAGATGGGGAGGAAGTTAAAAAGATATGCAGAAGTTAAAACCGGGTTTAAACTTAGAATGTTAAGGGAGGTAATAGGATAGCCACAAAGCACAACAACAAGGCAACATATCACAAGAAACATAATACAGGAGTCTCAACAAAAAATCAACACTGAAAATGATGAATAATAAAGAAAAATGACTCACAACAGAATATTAAGAGCAACATAGGAAACACCAACGCAAAAATAAATACATCATAGTATATATCAAGCTAACAAAGAGCAGCTGTTGCAATACTAATCTCAGATAAAATAGATTTTAATGTAAAATCCACCATTGTGGACAAGGACAGTAAGTATTTTTTGCTGAAAAGTTCAACATACAAGCAGGACTTTACAACATTAAATATTTATGTACCCAATACTACAACACCTAAATACATTGAACAAACAGACTACATTAAAAATGAGATAGGTCATTCCACAATAATAGTGGGAGACTTCAACACTACACTTTCAGTGGTGGACAGATCATCTAGAAAAAAAGCTGAGTAAAGATATGGAAGATCGTATCACCACAATTAACCAATTAGGCCTCGTTAACTCATACACAACTTTTTATCCATCAACAGATATGAACACCTTCTTTTGTAATGCACATGGAACATTTTCCAGAATAAAGCAAATCTCAACAAAATCCAAACCACTGAATTATTGCAAAGGATCTCCTTGGAACACAAAGCCATGAAAGTTGAAATCAATAGCAGAAAAACATAGATAACAAGTGGAACTCATGGAAGCTGGACACTTTGCTCAAAAAGCCATGGGTTATAGAAGAAATGCAGATGAAATAATGCGGGGATTCAAATGAAAATGAAAACACATCCTACCAGAACTTACACAATACAGCCAATGCAGTGCTCAGAGGTCAATTTATCTCTATAAATGCACACATCTGGAAGGCAGAAAGGATCCAAATTAGAGAGTTAACATGACAGCTTGAACAAGTAGAAAGAGAGCAACAGAGGAAGCCCTCAGACACCAGAAGAAAACACATCATAAAGATTAGACAGAACAAAACAGAGAATAGAACAATTAAAAAAACAGACAAAACCAAAACTGTTTCTTTGAAAAGCTCAACAAAACTGACAAACCATTGGCTAAACTTACGAAAGAAAAACAGGAGAGGAAACAAATAACCCAAATAAGAAATGGGGTGGAAGATGTCACAACAGACCCAACTGAAATCAAAAGTATCACAACAAAATACTATAGAAGACTGTACTCTAACAGAGTTGAAAACAGAAGAAATGGACAAATTCCTAAATTCATACCACCTACCCAAATTATTAAAAAGAGAAATAGAGCAACTTAATAAACTCATCACATAGGAAGAGATTGAAAAGATCATCAAAAAGCTAGCAATCAAAAAAGCCCTGATCCAGATGGCTTCACTGTGTAGAATTCCACCAAGCTTTTAGAGAACAGTTGACTCCAATACTACTGAGACTACTTCACATCACAGAAAGTGATGGGATACTGCCCAATTTATTCTATGAAGTTGGCATAACCCTGATACCAAAGCCAGGGAAAGATTCAACAAAAAGGAAAATTACAGACCAATATCACTCATGAGCCTAGATGCAAAAATCTTCAACACAATCCTTACCAATATAATTCAGCAACATATCAAAAAAAAAAAAAATTCATCATGACCACGTTGGATTCATACCAGGAATGCAAGACTAGTTCAACATCAGAAAAACAATTAATGTGATTAACAACATAAATAAGACAAAAGATAAAAATTACCTGATTTTGTCCATTGATGCATAAAATGCATTTGAGAAAGTCCAGCACCGATTCATGCTAAAAACTCACAGCAAAACAGGAGTAGAAGGCAAATTCCTCAATGCAGCAAGGGGTACCTAGGCAAAGCCAACTGCCTACCTCATTGTAAAAGGAGAGAGACTGCAAAAATTCCCCTTGATTACAGGAACTAAACAAGGATGCCTACTCTAACCACTTTTATTTAACATTGTATTAGCAGTTCTGTCCAGAGCAATTAGATGAGACAAAGATATAGAGGGCATCCATATTGGCAAAGAAGTAAAACTCTCCCTGTTTGCAGATGATATGATTTTATATGCAGAGAATCCTAAAGAATTCATATGTAAACTATTTGAACTAATAGGATAGTTTGACCAAGTATCAGGATATAAGATAAGCATAAGTAAATCAGTAGTATTCTTTTATATCAACCAAGAGGTCATTAAAAAAGAAATCACCAAATCAGCATCTTTTACTTAGCCCATAAGAAGATAAAATACCTAGGAATGAATCTCACTAGAGAAATAAGAGACCTATACAAAAAGAACTACAAGATCTTACTGCAAGATCCTAAGAGAGACTTACATAATGGAGAAACCTACCCTGTTCATAGATAGGAAGACTTAACCAGCCTGGCACTGGTGCAAAAAGAGACGTTCAGACAAATAGAAAAGAGTTGTGACCCCAGAGATGCCACCACCCTCCTATGTACAGTTGATATTCAACAAAGGCCCTAAGATCATAAACTAAGGTGAAAACAGTCTCTTTAACAAAATGGCGCTGGCATAATTGGAAATTCAGCAGCAGAAAACTGATACAAGACCTATATTTCATACCTTACACAAAAATTAACTAAAACTGGATCAAAGACCTAAATATCAAACCTAAAACCTTAAAAGTCATTCAAGAAAAGATAGGATCAGCAATGGAAATTTTAATACACAGTTTAGACAAACGTCAAAATCTGACAAACAGAGCACGACCAACAGAAGAGAAAATAGATAAATGGGAACACTAAGAATCAAATACTTTTGCTCATCCAAAGAATTAAAAGACCACCTAAAGAATGGGGAGAAAAATTGGGTAACTACATGTCAGACCGATGTCTGATCTCCATAATCTACAAGGTACTGCAAAGAAAAAGGTAAACAACCCAATTAAGTGATGGGCAATGGAGATGGACAGACACTTCACCAAAGAGGACATCTAGGGGCAATCAAAAGACACAAAGAAATGCTCATGATTATTAGCTATAAGAGAAATCCAAATCAAAACTACTATTAGATGCCATCTCAGCCACAACGAAGTTGGCCATGATCCAAAAAACACAAAATAACAAATGCTGGAGAGGCTGTGGAGAAATTGGAACTCTCTGCTGGTGGGATTGCAAAATGGTACAACCTCTGTGGAAAGTAATATGACATTTCCTTAGAAAGCTGGAAATAGATACACTGTTTGATTCAGTAATCCCATTGCTCAGAATCTTTCCTACAGAAACAAAGGCTGTCACACAAACAGATACATGCACATGAATGTTTACTGAAGCACAGTCCACAATAGCAAAAAGATGGAATCAACCCAGATGAATGGATAGACAACCATGGTACACATATTCAGTGGAACACTATGCAACAACAGAGAACAATGCTGATTTTAGGAAGCATTTCATAATTTGGTTTCAACTGGAAGACATTATGCTGAGTGAAATCAGTCAACAGCAAAAGGACAAATACTGCATGAGGCCCTTAGTATAAGGACTTAAAAACAGACTTATGTACAGAAGAAAACATTCTTTGATGGCTACAAGGGTTAGGAGGGAAGGAGATAGTTGGTCATAGATTAGATGGTTGACAGAAATTTGATTAGGTGAAAGCAGTGACAGCATACAGTAGAAAGTAAATTAACGTAACTGGACTTCACCATAAACTGAAAGCTCACCTAATTCAATTCAATACTGCCAGCATAGAGTAGCAGGCGCAGGGATCTGAGGACCATGCTTTTTGGTGGACACTGAGGCCAGTTAGCATACTAGCCTATTGATGAAAGACTGGTGTCTGTGGTCTAAAAAGCTAGCAAGCTGCCATCTGAGTTATACCAAATGGTCCCAACACATCTGGAACAGATGATGGCCAACAGAAACAAAGAAGAGTTAAAAAGAGCTCAAGAGATAAAAGGACCCATGAGAATGGGAGACTGTATCAGCATGTGACCAGAAGAACCAAATGGTGCCCAACCACCACCAAAGACAGCCACGATGGGGCATGTAATATAGAGATCCTGTGGCAACATGAGAAAAAGTGGGGTGCAAGTCAAGAACTTTACTGAAATACCACAGTTGATGGTCTGATGGCCGGGACTATCCCCTGGCAACATGGCCACTAGACCTGGGGCTGCCCCTGACCAGATAACACTGCTGAATTCAGCTTTTTCGACAAAGATGGACTTGACTCAGGGACACAATGTGACCATATCATGTGTATATTTTATGGTTCTCTGCATTTTCAGGATGCTGTCTTACTGGTCTCTTTCTAGATGAGGGAGATGAGGGTGGAGAAGAGGGGACAGGAGCTTGTTCAGAGGATACTGCAAGTATAGAAGAAAAAGCAGAGTGTGCTCTCAGCTTGGGGAAAGATAATAGAAGTTGTTACAGACAGGCAGGTGTGCAAAATTGATTTAGCCTGTACACTTTCACATAATCACAATAATAACTTTAACATATTTCCTATATATATATGGTCATGGTTTGAATTGTGGTCCCCCAAATATGTGTGTGACTATTTAGTTTGGCCATAATCTTTGGTATCATGTGTTGTTCCTATATGCTGGAAACTTTATCTCTGTGGTGTTAATGACAGTGGATGAATGGCAGTTGTGTTGTTGGGACAGGGCTCAATATATATTGTTTTGTGCCTCAAGGCAATCTCTTGAGCTACATATGAAAGAATCTGTCAGGGTGATACAGGTACCACATACTATCAAGAAATAAAGCTACATGGGTGGGTGGGGACTGAGGGTTTATCATAGATCAGTTAATTGATAGATGTTAAAATATGTTATTCTTTTATTGTAATTAATAAAAAATAAAAAGAAATAAAGCAATTATGGAAGTACAGCATGTCCTTTCAAAAAGACTGGGGTCCTTGCACCTCAGAAGCTGCCAGTTGAGGGAAAGATTGATGACAAGGACCTTTTTCCGGAGTTAGCAGGGAAAGCCTTCCCATGGAGCTGACACCCCCCAGTTTGTACTTTTAGGTTACTGTCCTGTGGCAAATAAAATTTCTCTTTTTAAAGCCATCTACTTGTATTATTTTTGTTAAAGGAGCACTAGATGAGTAAGACAGACATACATATTTACAGCTCTTTTGACACAGTGATTAAGCTTTCAGCTGCTAACCAAACTGGTGATTCACATCCACCTTGGAACACCTATATCCTACTCTGTCGTATAGGGAAACAGTGAATTGCAATCGACTCAGTAGAAACAAGATATATAAATTCAAAATATGTATTTTCTTTTTTGACTATATGAAATTTAAAAATAACAGTTGCCTTGTAGCTATCACATTTAGTTATCTGATTCCAGGATTTATTTCTATATGACTGTTGGTGATGGCACATTATCTTTCATCACTGGGAGGTAAGGTTAATTAATCTAACTCTATGATATTTGAATAAGCTGTTATTTGGAGTTATAAAAATAAAAATATCCCACTTGTCACTGTATTGAGGTACACAAAGAATAATGAAGGAAATTGGGGAGCTGAGTCATTTTAGACTTGATAGCACAGAAAGCTTCTAACTAGTTTTAACATTTTAGACTAAGAATACTGTTAGCAAATACCAACTTTCTTTCCAATTAAAAAAAATAGATTATCACTAGCTGATAGATCCCCAGGTGCCTCAAATGCTGGGTGAAAAACTGGTAGTTCTACCCCTTCAGAGATTCCCTGAAAGACAAGCCTGCAGGTTTGCTTCTGAAAGGTCATAGGCTTGTAAACTCTGCTAAGCAGTTCTACTCTGCACACTAGGTGCTTCCATGAGTCAGCACTGATTCAGTAGCAACTAACAACTACAACACAGTACCCTATAAATTCTGTGAGGAAAAACATGGGAAGTCTGTGGAGCATAGGATTGTAATCTTTCCCTTTTTGTGCATGAAGGTTAAAGCAAGTTTATTGTAGAAAATTCTACCTTAGCTGGCTCAAACATGAAATATTGTTTGATGGCTAACATTATTTGACACTGAATTGTTTTATGCTTTATCCCTTCCTCAGTTATTTTCACTCTGGTTACTTCTTTCCTTCCTTCTTGACCTCCCTCCCTCCTTTCTTTCCTTCCTTCCTTCCTTCCTTCTTTCTCCATTTTCTTTAATGTTACATTATGAACCATTTAACTGCAGATTGTTGTTCTATATAATATTTTCCTTTTTTATGTTATTTTATTTGATGCCATTTGCTTGATTCCTGTTATTGAGAAATTTTATTTAGAAACCAAGTTCTCAGATCCGTGTTTCCTTCTTTATTTTTAATTAATTATTCATTTTCTATTAAATAAAAAATAAAAGTGTACGTACTCTGCTTACAATATTGGGTTAAGAGAGGAGGAGTA
>KN679964.1:243166-270516 GCA_000152225.2 Procavia capensis | reverse complement strand
AAAATCTTAGGACCTTTGTCAAATATCAGCTGTTCATAGGAGGATGGTGGCATCTCTGGAGTCTCTACTTTGTTCCATTGGTCTATATGTCTCTTTTTGCACCAGTACCAAGCTGTTTTGACTACTGTGGCAGTGTAACAGGTTTTAAAGTCAGGTAGTGAGAGGCCTTCCAGTGTGTTCTTCTCTTTCAGTAGTGCTTTACTTATCTGGAGTTTCTTCCCTTTCCAAATAAAGTTTATAATTTGTTTCTCCATCTCATTAAAAATTGTCCCTGGAATTTGTGTTGGGGTTGCATTATGTAAGTAGATTGCTTTGGGCAAAATAGGCATTTTCACAATATTGAGTCTTTCTATCCATGAGCAGGGCAGATTACTCTACTTATGTACGCCTCTCCTAGTTTCTTGTAGTAAGGTCTTGTAGTTTTCTGTGTAAAGATCTCTAATTTCTCTAGTTAGATTTATTCCTAGGTATTTCATCTTCTTGGGGGCTATAATAAATGGAATCAATTTGGTGATTTCTTCTTTAATAATTTCACTGTTGGTATAAAGGAATCCTATTGATTTAGTTATGTTTATCTTGTATCCTGATACTTTGCTGATTTCTACTTTTAGCTCTAATAGTTTACTTATGGATTTCTTTGGACTGTCTGTATAAACAATCATATCATCTGCAAAGAAGGAAATCTTTACTTCTTCATTGCCAGTATGGATGCTTTTTATTTTGTCTTGTCTAATTGCTCTAGCTAGAACTTCTAGCACAATGTTGATTAGAAGTGATGAGAGTGGGCATCCTTCTCTAGTTCCCATTCTCAAAGGGAATTCCTTCAGTCTTTCACCATTCAGGATGATGAAAGCAGTTGGCTTTGCATAGATGCTACTGATAATATTGAGGAATTTCCCTTTTATTCCTATTTTTCTGAGAGTTTTAAGCATGAATGGATGTTGAACTTTGTCAAATGCCTTTTCTGCATCAATTGACAAAATCAGGTGATTTTTATCTTTTGTGTTATTAATATGATTGATCACATTGATTGTTTTTCTGATGTTCACCCAGCCTTGCATCTCTGGAATGAAATTGACTGGATCGTGATGAATTATTTTTTTTATGTGCTGTTGAATTCTATTGGCTAGAATTTTGTTGAAGAGTTTTGCATTTAGATTCATGAGTGATATTGGTCTGTAATTTTCTTTTCTTGTGGGATCTTTCCCTGGTTTTGGTATCGGGGTTATGCTGGCTTCATAAAATGAATTTGAAAGTATTCCATCTCTTTCTATGGTGTGAAATAGCCTCATTAGTATTGCAGTTAATTCTTCTCTAAAAGTTTGGTAGAATTCTCTGGTGAAGCTGTCTGGGCCAGGATTTTTTTTGGTTGGTAGATTTTTGATGACTTTTTCAATCTCTTCCTTTGTGACAGATTTATTAAGTTGATCTATTTCTCCTTGTAATAGTCTTAGGGAGTCATATGAATCTAGAAATTTGTCCATTTCCGCTAGGTTTTCAAATCTGTTAGAGTATAGTTTTTCACAGTATTCTGTTATGATATATTTTTTTCAGTTGGGTCTGTTGTAATATCTCCCAACCCATTTCTTAATCGGGTTATTTGTATCTTCTGTTGTTTTTCTTTTGTAAGTTTAGCCAACAGTTTATCAATTTTGTTGACCTTTTCGAAGAACCAGCTTTTGGTTTTGTTAATTTTTTCAATTATTTTTCTATTCTCTAATTCATTTAGTTCTGCTCTGATCTTTATAATCTGTTTCCTTCTGGTGTTTGAGGGGTTTCTTTGTTGCTCTCTTTCTGCTTGTTCAAGTTGTGAGGTTAATTCTTTAATTTGTGATCTTTCTTCTTTCCAGAAGTGTGCATTTATAGAGATAAACTGACCTCTGAGCACTGCTTTGGCAGTTGGTTGATTGTTGTAATAAGATCTTTTGTATCTTTACTGAGCTTTTTTCTGGATGGTCTATCCTTAACTGAAAGGGAGTGTTAAAGTCCCCAACTATTATTGTGGAATGATCAATCTCATTTTTCAGTGTTGCCAGTATTTGTTCAATGTATTTAGGTGCTTTGGTATTGGGTGCGTAAATATTTACTATTGTTAAGTCTTGTTTGAGTATTGAACCTTTCAGCAATAAATAGTGACCAACCTTGTCTACAATAGCGGATTTTACATTAAAATATATTTTATCTGAGATTAATATTGCCATACCTGCTCTTTTTTGTGTATTATTATTAGCTTGAAATATATTATTCCAACCTTTAATTTTCAACCTGTTCTTATATTTAACTCTAAGATGTGTTTCTTGTAAGCAACATATCTTGTCTGTCTCTTTACTGGAGCGTTCAGTCCATTTACATTCGATGTGATTATTGATAGTTATATGTTTAGTGGTGTCATTGTGATATGTTTATTTTCATGTTGATGATTTCTCTGTTGCTCTTATTAATCTGTTCTGGGACATTCTTCTTTATGGGTAGTATTTGTTGAGATTCCTGTATTGCATTTTTAAATTTCAAGTGAAATATTGTTAATCTGTTCTATGACTACATACATAATCCCCCTTAACATATATTTATTGAAATCAATTTTAATTATATTAGAAGTCTGAAATTTTCTCTGCATCAAAAATAACTGTAATTATTGTAATGTATACTTTTTTTAATGTGATGGTATTATAGCTGTCATGATATGATCATGAATTCCCTCATTGTAATAATGTAGCTTTTGGCTTGGTTTGGTGAAGTTTTGTGCCTTCTTTAACTGATTCTGCTGCAAGATGGTGGAGTAAACAAACGTCTCCTCATTTCCTTCTGAGAACTAAGGCCTGGATGATATTTTTATGGAGCACTGAATATCTGGGGAGCCTTAGGACCTAACATATTTGACTGGGCAACAGTATCAGACTAATCTCCTCTCGAAAACAATTCAGAGACCGTCTGACCTCTTTTTCTGCTGCTTCATTGTAACAGAGAACTGCAGCTTCTGCAAACAGCCGGTGACAGTAACATACTTTCATTATAAGCTGGCAGGTGAAGTCTGCTGTTCCCCACTGCCTGTTCAGGCGAGTCTGTTGGACAGCTTCCATCAGCACTTGCACAGCTCCCTGCATAGAAGCGCAGTTTACTTTTAAGGCTGAGAGGCTTATACTTCTCTCTGAAAATGTCTGTATTGAAAAACCTGTTCTTTCTCACTCACTTTGTAAGATTGGCTGACAGTCCCCCGTTTCTCCATAAACAGAGCAGCCTCTCAGCTACCCAGTAAGGAGAGTCTTCCATCCTCTAGAGTAATAGAGACAACTGGTGACCAACAATTTTCTTAAATCCATTGTCAGAGAAATCAAGTAGCATCTAGATGGCAGGCAGGCAGCAGACCATAATTAATCATTTAAAGAAACAGCCTTCAAATGCTCCAGAAAATTCCTTAAAGATTCAAAAAATCAAAAAAGTTCCCAGACGAAGAAGCATTTCTGAATCTAACAGAGGTTGAATACAAAAGAGTTATACATAAAAACCGTCCTAGAGATGAAACAAAATGCAATAGAATAAAATGAGAAATTTGGTAACGAGCTGAAATACATCAGATTAATAACAAAATTACAGAATTGAATAATTCTATCTGTCATGGATTGAATTGTGTCTCCCCAAAAATATGTGTAGCCATGTGGCTGGGCCATGATTCCCAGTGTCTTGTGACTGTCCTCCATTTTGTGGTTTTCCTAAACTGTATGTTAAAGGATTAGAGTGGGGCTGTAAATCCCTTCATAGGATGACCTCCCTGCTCCCCTGTAAAGGGAGTTTCCCTGGAGTTTGGCTTGCCCCATGCTTAATCCTTTCATCCTACGAGAGATAAAAGGACAGAGAAGCAGGCAGAGAATTGGGAACCTCATACCATCAAGCAAGCAGCACAGGGAGAAGAGTGTGTCCTTCAGACCTGAGGTTCCTGCCCCAAGATGCTCCCTGGACAAAAACTGATGCAATACCGGACTTTCCTCCTGAGCCGACAAGGGGAAAGCCTTCCCCTTAGCAGACACCCTGAATATGGACTTGCAGCCTACTGGATATGTAGAAACAAACTTTCCTTTGTTAAAGCCATCCATTCTGTGATATTTCTGTTAGAGCAGCCGTAGCTGACTAAAATGCTATCCAAAGCCGGAAGACAAAGTAACTAACACCAGCATTTATGAGGTAAAATCAGAGAAAAGAAATAAGAAAAATGAAGAAACTTTAAGAAACATACGGGACTCCATAAAGAGGAATAATTTACTTTTAATTGGAGTTCCTGAACAACGGAGGATTAATGACAACATAGAGAGTATTGCTGTAGAGATGCTGACAGAAAACTTTCCTGAGATTATGAACAAAGAGAACATAGGTATCCAAGATGTTTATCAAACACCGCAAAAGTTAGATCCAAAAAGAAAGATGCCAAGGCATATTATAATTAAGCTTAATAAGCGAAAACACAAAGAGACGCTTCTGCAGACAGCAAGGCTCAAATCAAAACTAACATTCCGAGGGAAATGCTGTGGACTTTCATCTGACTTTTCTGCCAAAAATAATGCTGGCTAGAAAACAATGGGCAGAGACATTCAAATCCCTGAATGAGAAAATCTTCCATCCTAGGATTATTTATCCTGCAAAATTGTCTATCAAATATAATGGTGAAATTAAGACTTTTGAAAATAAAGAGAAATCTGATGACTTCATAAAAACTAAACCAAAATGACATGAAATATTGAAAGAAGCTCTTCCCTAAATGTGTTTCCTTCTTGCCACTAGGATGTCACTCCTCTAAGTGCTTTCTTCTGAGCAGAACTCAAACTAATGACTTAAATTCAAACCCAAAATCAGAGTTCCTCTTAACTTTTCCTCATTCCATTCTGGTATCTCTTTCTCTTTTCTAGTTTCCTTTTTTTTTTAATCTCTTTGACATTTCTTGTGAATTGAATTATGTTCTCCCACAAAATGTGTGCATCAGTTTGACTGGGCCATGATTCCAAGCATTGTATGATTGTCCTCTATGTTATGATTTTAAATTTCCTATATGATGTAAATCTTAATCTTTGCGTATGGTTAATGGGGCAAGGTTATATTATGTTAAAGAGGAATAAGGTGACACTGTAACACTAAGGTCACATCACTGAATGGATGTAAAAGGAGTTTTCTTTGGGGTGTGGCATGTACCAACTTTTATCTTCCAAGAGAGAAAACAAAAAGGAAGCACTCAGAGAGTGGGAACCTCACGCCACTAAGTAAGCAGAGAATATCCTTTGGAGCTGAAGTTCCTGTGCAGAAATTCTCCCAGACTAATGGAAGACTGATAACAAGGAACTTCCTCCAGATCTGACAAAGAGTGAAAGCATTCCCTAGAAGCCAGCACCCTGAATTTGTCTCCTAGACTGCTAGATTGTGAAAGACTAAATTTCTCTTCATGGAAGTCATCCGTTTATGATATTTCTGTTACAGCAACACTAGATGACTAAGACAGAATTTGCTACCAAGAGTGGGGTGCTGCTGTAACAGAAAACTAAAAGGTAGAAGTAGTGTTGACACTTTGACTTGATAGAGGAGTAGCAGCAACAGATGACTAGCAGCAGTAGAGAGCCAATAGCAACAGAGAACACTGAGAGAAACCAGGAAGCAGAAGCTAAACAGACAAGAAACATAAGAAGCTGACCTCTCTTAGTCTCAAAAGTTGTAGCCACGACCTCTGGGGTTTCAAAGGGTGGATTCATGGCCTCTGGAGCTTCAAAGAGCTGCGTCACGGTCTTCGAGATTTCTAAGAGTGGAGTTGCCATACAGATGGACTAGGAGCATGGTGTGCCTAAAGTTGAGGAAGCAGAATTGCTGTCCCACTGGGGCTAGAAGGTGGAGCTTAAAGCCCAGGGCCAAGGAACTTCCACTCTGAATCTGGGCAGTGTGGCTAATACCTAGAGTCTAGAAGGTAGAGTCATTGTGTAAATGGTCTGGTAGAACAATGGATTACTTTGAAGCCTTGAAAGCTAATGTAGTGTGTTTTGCTGATTTGCTTGGTGCTTGTTATCCTTCTTTCCCTTCAGTTTCTCCCATTTGCAAAGGAAATGTATAGCTTGTGCCTGTTGTGCTATTTTGGAGCAGATAACTTACATTCTAGATTTCACAGGTGAAGAACTTTCAGATTTTGGACTTGGAGTTGAGGCTTTTGCTGTGATATTATGAGGTGGATACAGTTTGCATGTTGCAGGAATGTGATTTCTGGGGGGGACAAAGGGTGTAATATCATGGATTGACTTATTAAGAGCTCCGTGTTCTTAATCAACTTCATTGGCTTATCAGTTAGTGGAAGTACTAGCACATCAGGTAAAAGCTGAAGATGCTATGTAGCATGAAGAAATGTTAGCCACATTTGTACAAATTGTCCTAAATTGCAGAATTGTTGCCTTGAAGAGGTCAATTTTGAAACAGCAGTGGTGAGAAAAGTAGTACTCTGAAGTAGAATAGCCCTTGCTATTCTTACTGCAGCCTGATGGGGTACCTGTGACATAATAAAATGTGCTTTCTGTGTTTATATTCCTGACAATAGTGCTAATTTGTAGCATGGAACATGTAGTATACATTTTAAGGAACCTGTTCCTTAGCTGAAATTATATGTAATAAGTTTTCTTCTTAGAGTGAATGGTGGGAAAACTTACTACTTTATTTTTGAATCGTTATATTCCTCTTTGTTTCTATTATAACTATACAATGGTATTTTGCTTTAATTAAACATATTTTGTTTGTGAATTGATATGCTTTAAAAGCCATTTTGTTCTTTGCATAAAACTGCGCTGGTTTCACAAGCTTTTACTAATGATCATTTTGTTTTTTCACCTTGAGTATGGTTCATCATGGTATCTTTCATTCTGTCCTCACTGAGAAATGTTCTTGGAATATGGCCTTGTCTGTTAAGATGTTCTTCATAAAACCTACTCTCTCTGAGAGACCTGTTAGATTGGTGAGGTGAAGAAAATAATCTTTATTAGCCAAAACTAATCGAGAAAATAAAGTCCTTGCAGAAGAAAGACTTCTCTATTGTAGGTGTTTAATACCTCCTAGTAAAGACTTGATCAAAAAAGGAAAATGGAAATGGAAATGCAACTCAAAGTGGGGACACATTTTGGAGAAGTTGTTTTTGCTGTCCCCCAGATTTACCAGCTTGTCTGCTAATAAAACATTGAATCTTTTTCCCTGTCTCTGAATTTTGGCTGTCAGTGACAGGTGAAATGAACTTGCTTTAGTTTGCAGCAGAACCACTGCACCGTCAGGGCTTCTCTTACTGATCAACTGAAGTATAAACCATGAAACTGTGTTATTGCCACATGATAACTGGATTTATTTTCTACCATTATACATAACCCTCATGTTGAACTGAATTGACAACAATTCACAGGGAATCTATAAGATAGAGTACAACAGCTTTGTAGGATTTCCGAGGAATGGCTGGTGAACTCAAACTACCAAATTACTCTTATTGCATCACCAGAGATCCTTTATTATTTATACTCTTACTATATTTAGTATAGTGTCTGTAAGTTTGGTACACTGTGTTGTCACCTGTAGGTTCAGCATTGGTGGATAGGTTTCAGCAGAGTTTCTAGACTGGCTAGGAAATATACCAGATGGTATTGTTCTGAAAAAACTGGCCAGTGAAAAACTTATGTGTAACAGTTGAACAATGGCTGATACAGTACTGGAAGATACTTAAAATACCACTGGGGAATAGCTGGCTCTGCAAAATGGAGGTATGCCTTAATGACAGGTGTCGTACTTGTATGGTGCTGCTATACAGAAATACCATCAGTGAATGGCTTCAAAAAGAGAGTTTTACTTCCTCACAGAAAAGTAAGCTAAAAAGCATCAAATCTATGAGAACTGTTTATTGAGGAAAGTCCTTGTTGTCAATGTTCCCCTGGACTTGGAGCTTCTAAGGCACAAGGACCCAGGTACAGAGGAGGCTGCTCTCTTTCAGCACTACTCTCTTGGTGGTATAAGGTCTCCAACTCTCTGCTTACTTCCCTTTCCTTTATATTCCAAGAAATTGCATAAACACAAGCCAAGCTTGTAGACTGAGTCCTACATCACTGACACAGCTGCCCACTATTCTCTCTCATTAACATCATAGAGGCAGTGGTTTAAACAACCTGTTTCCTAGGGAAACAGGTCCTTATGCATGGGTTATTCCATGTGTAGATGGATAGAAAATGCAGATGCAATGTACCTTAAGATCAGTGGATGTCTCCTTTGTCATTTATACCTAAAAATGCTAGTCAATATTGGATAAGTGATATCCAACTAATTTCAACAACCAAAAGACAAGTATATGAGAATCCCATAGCAGAACAGTCAGGTTAGGGTTGGTTATTTTCCAAAGCATTAATTTCTTCATATGTTGCATTGTGTTAGCTACCATGTAGTCATTTCCCACTCATAACTCCCCTATGTACAACAGGAAATACTGCTAGTTCCTGTGCCATCCCTACAATTTTTGGTATGATTGAGCCCATTATTGCAGCCACTTTGTCAGCTGATCTTGCTGAGGGCCTTATTCTTTTTCTCCGATCATCTACCAAGCGTGATGCCCTTCTAGGAGAATATTTCCCTCTTCACAGCATGTCCAAAATATGTAGATGTAGTCTCACCTTCCTTGCTTCTAAGAAGCACTCTGGTTGTACTTCATCCAAGACAGATCTTTTTGTTCTTTTAGAAGTCCAATATTCTTCCCCAACACCACAATTAAAAAAAGTCAGTTCTATCTTCCGTACTCACTGTCTGGCTTTTATATACTTACGATGTGATTGAAAATATGGTGTCTTGGGTCAGGTGCCCCTTAGTCTTCAAGGTAACATCTTTCTTTTTCAACACTTTAAATAAGTTTTCTCTAGCAGATTTACCCAACGTGAAGCATCGTTTCATCTCTTGGCTGCTGCTTCCATGAGCATTGATTGTGGGTCCAAATAAAATGAAATCCCTAACAACCTCAGTCTTTTATCTGTTTATCATGATGTTGCTTATTGGTCCAACTGTGAGGATTTTTGTTTTCTTGATGTAGAGGTATAACAAATACTGAAGGCTATGGTCTTTGATCTTCATCAGTGTTTCAAATAGTCTTCACTTTTAGCAAGCAAGGCTATGTCCTACACATAAGCAGATTGTTAATAAATCTTCCTCCAGTCCTTATGCCCCCTCCTTCATATAGTCCATCTTCTCAGATTATTTGCTTGGCATACACGTTGAATATGTATACTGAAAGTATATGACCCTAAAGGCACACTTTTCCTGGTTTTAAACTATGCAGTGTCTGCTTGTTCTGTTCAAGCAACTGCCTCGTAATCCATGTACTAGATCATATGGTATAGTCATATGTAGAACAAGGCATCTGTAAAATTAGACAACAGGCTATTTGGCTTCACTCTATTCTTCATTTACAAACTGCATATTTATTTTGATGGCTTCCCAAAAGGACAGGTTCTTGGCCTTGTTCTTTATTAAAAGGCATTTTAATAGTGATGATATTAATTTGCTTATTACATATTTTGTTCAAATGTGTGGTCTCTGGAATTAATAAGTATCAGCTCCCTGGAGCATGTCCAACACTTAAACCAGTTGATTCTGCCAGCTTCTGCAATATGGTTGACAGAAGTATAACCCTCACCTAAAGACACTATAGAAGAGCCAGATGGTGTTCAATGAAAATAAGACCACGAGTTTAATGAGCTTGCCATGGCCACCATCTAAGAGTCTAGCAAAAGTCCAGACATCATCTTAAAATCACTGATGTACTTAAAATAATTGATGATCAAAAAGAGTTTAACAAAGGGTTAACCTAATCACAGCAATAGTGTGAGTTCCATGCATGTTGGGAGTTGAGGTTTACTTTCCTTCCGTTCCCCCAACCTTGCTGTAGTTCTCATCCCAGAATAAACCCATGAACTTATGCTTGATGAAACAATGGCTCAATGAATGCATGGTTTTGTTCTCTAACAAGTAAAACTTTTTAGTTTAACAAGACTGAGTGAAAATGTACATTCCTGTATAAATTTACACACCCACCTATATGCAGCTTCCACTGCTCTCCCTGTCTGGGGACAGCACACTATTCCTCTCTGCTCCATACATGTCTCATCCTCCCAACAGTCTCCTTTACCCTCCTCCCCACCCACTATCCTTCCCCCAGCCAGAGGTCAGCAGGGTGATATCCCATAGATGTATAGAACCATAAAGTGCATCCAATATATGGTCACTCTGCATTGCCAAGTCCAATCCACTCGTGTCCGAAGAGTGGACCTTTGTTATGATTTATGGGTAAGGTCAGCATCAGGGCCGGGGGCCATGCTCTCAGGGGAACCCCGAAACTGCTGGACCATCAATTGAGGTCCTTTAGTGGAGATCTCAGAATGCACCCCTTTTTATTCTTGTGTTGCCAGTGAGACTTCTCTCTGTGAGCTCTGTCATGGCTATCACTGGTGGTGGCCAGGCACCATCTGGTTCTTCCGGTCCCAAGTTGATGTAGGCACCCACTCTTGTGGGCCTCTCTATCTTCTAGGTTGTCTTTACTGCATGTCATTTTGGTCCTCGGTGAGCATCCGTTCTTGCTGAGTTGGGACCGTTTGCTGTGTCCTCGGATGGCAGCTTGGCAGCTTTTAAGACCCCCAGACGCCACTCACCAATGTGGGGTGCAGAGAGCTCTCTTAGTGAAACTCTAGTTGTGCCAATTGGCCTCGATTTCGCCTAAGAGCATGGTCCCCTGCCCCCTGCCCCAGCTACTCTATCCTTGCAATATTGAGTTAAGATGGAAGGAGTACTCAAGTTGTGCTGAAGTCCACTTAATGTTGTTCTTGTTTCTAATGTGTGCTATCACCGCTTTCTCCCAACCAGAGTTCTAGCAACTATCTAAACTAAACCCTCCACCCCTCATCCTCCCTCCCTCCCTTCCCTTGCAGCTGTCAAAGAGTCTTTTCTTGTATATACAAGTCTGTTTTTGAGATCTTATCATAGAGGTCTCATACAGTATTTGTCCTTTTGTCGCTGACTACTTTCACTCAACAATGTCTTCCAGTTGAAACCAGGTTAGGAGATGTTTCCTGGAATCCAATAAGTAAAACAATGTTAATAGTCTCATTTATTTTTTTAACTTCCAAGCTGTTTTCCTTCTTGTTTGTGTATTCTAAACTCACTGTATTACTTAGGCATTCAGAATTTTTAGCATATATATTACCACTTTGAGCTCCAACTCGACGGCACTTGGCTTGGCTTGAGCAGAAATTAGCTAGAGGGTTAAAAATCTCTGTATTTGCATGGTGCTTGTTATCTTCCCAGATATCCTCAATGAGCTTAAGGCTAAGGGAGAAGACAAGTAAGCAAATAACTGCAACAATATTTTGTACTTGGTTAGAAAACTGCACAAAGTTCTGAAGAAAGCAAAGTCACAACAGGAAGTGCTGCCTGATGGTACTGATGATTACTAGATATCTCAGAAGTAGTGGAGGAGAACTTCAGGCACTCAGAGGAACTAACCCAACTTTCCTTAGGGCTTTCAGTACAGGTGGTCTCACTGAGAATTTCAGAGCATAGTAAAAGAGGAAGTTTGAAAAGTAAACTAAGCCAAAATAACTGCAGTCTCTTTATTCATTCAGTGATTAATGTTTCCAATGTGCATATAAACCCAGTTGAATCAATTAGCAACATCGTGATAAACACAGAAAATACTGAAGTTGTCAAGGATTTCGTTTTATTTAGATCCACAATCAACACTGATGGAAGCTGCAGTCAAGAAACCAAATGGCACACTTCATTGGTGCATATTGCATATCATTGCAAAAGACCTCTTTAAAATGCTGAATAATGTACACCTGACTCAAGTCAGGGTGTTTGCATGTCAAACACCATGACTTGGGAAGTGCCATGTCTGCTAACCAAAAAGGTTGGCAGTGCAAATCCACCAGGCCCTCCTTGGAAATTCTATGGGGCAGTTTTACTCTGACCTCTACGGTTTCTGTGAGTTGGACTTGACTCGACAGCAGTGGTGTTTATTTTATTTTAGTTTTTAAATACGCGTGGAAAAGCTGTTTAATGAATAAGGAAGACTGAAGATGAACTGATGACGTTGAATTATGGTGTTGGTGAAGAATATTGAATATACCATGGGCTACCAGAATGAGCACATCTGTTTTGAAAGAAGCAACTCTAGAATGTACCTTATAGGCAAAAATGGTGAGGCTTTGACTCACTTACTTTGGACTTCCTATAAGGAGGGACCAGTCCCTGGAGAGAGTCAACATGCTCAGTAAATTTTTAGGGTCACCAAATAAATAAAATGTCCTATTATATGATTAAGCTTAACAGTGATTGTGAGGATGGCATAGGACCTGGTAGCACTTAGTTCTGTTGGGGCACAGGGTTATTAAGAGTCAGAACTGACTAGACGGCATCTAACAACAACATTATGTGCTAGGTTGTGGCAATCAAGTTAGGAACACACATTACTGCCTGTATGGAGCTTACATTCTAGTGAAAGGCAGAACTTAAAAATATTTATGCCATGTAGCCCATTGTTGGAGCCACTGTGTCATTCCATCTCATGGAGGGTCTTCCCTGCTGACCCTATTCTTTACCAAGCATGATGTCTTTCTCCAGCAACTGTAACAAAGGATAAGAAATATGGGGATATTACTAGTTGCTGTAGAGTTGATACTGACTCGTGGTAATCCCATGTGTGTCAGAGTAGAACTATGCTCTGTAGGGTCTTCAAAATGAATTTTTTGAAAACAGATTCCCAGGACTCCGAAGCTACCTCTGAGTGGACTTGAGCATTGAAACTTTCGGTTAGTAGCTGAGAGTATTAGTTCTTTGCTATGTCCAAGGACTCTAATATCAGAGTAGGGCAAGAACATTTTAGTAAGAACAGTCAGGGACTATCCGGTCTGTCAGATAATCAGGTCTGGTCTTTTAACAGAGGTCTAGCTCTACACATCCCTTTTTCTTCCACTACATCAGGGACTGTGTGTTGTATTCTCTGTCAGGGCAGACATTGGTGGTGGTCAGGCACCATCTAGTTCTTCTGGTCTTGTGCTGATGTAGTTTCTGGATTATATTGCCCTTTTTGTCCCGTGGGCTCATATTTTCCCTATGTCTTTGATGTTTCTCTTTTGCTGCAGGTGTGTTGAGGTCAATTGATGCTACTTAGATGATCGCTTGCTAGCCTTTAAGACCACAGATGCCACTTACCAAAGTAGGGTACAGTACATTTTCTTTGGGAAAAAAAACAACTTTGTTATGCCAATTGACCTAGAAGGCCCCTGAAACCAGAGTCTTCAGATCCTTGCCCCTGCTACTCTGTCCTTCAAAGTATTTGATCATATTTAGCAAACCTGCTAGCTTTTGGTTTAGTCCACCTGTGCTGACCTTCTTTCTACTACCTGCTGTCCCTTCTTTATTACTGGACAGAACTTCAGATTCTCATCACTTGCCCCAATATGCCAGTGTCTGAGACAGGTATCTGGGTGAGTAATCAAAACAAAGTTTATTACAATGTGCTAGCAGACACAGGGAGCAGGAAGGGTTCTCTCCATCAAAATTCTGCTCATATTTTCTCAGGCAAGGTCAAAGTTTTTAAAGGGAGAAACCACATGTAAATGGAGGGGACAATGTGGGCAGCTGGGACATGTAGGGGGTTCTGTGGGTTGAAGTGACCTGAGTGGAGGTCGTCCGCCTCACAACCTTGCAAGCCATCACTGACTACCAAGGGAGCAAAGTGAGGCTAGACATCCTCTGGCCAGCAATCTGGAAGAAGAATGTTCTAACACAAGTGTCATGGTTGGAATTGTGTCCCCCCAAAAATGTGTGCAGCCACGTGGCTGGGATATGGTTCCCAGTATCTTGGGATTGTCCTCCATTGTGTGGTTTTGCTAACCTGTATGTTAAAGGATTAGGGTGGGGCTGTGAATTCCTGCTGTAAGGGGAGTTTCCCTGGAGTATGGCTTGCCCCACCCTTAATGCTTTTAGCTTGCAAGGAATAAAAGGAAAAAGAAACAAAGGACAATTTGAGAACCTCGCTACCATCAAGCAAGCAGCACCGGGAGCAGAGTGCGTCGTTCAGACCAGAGGTTCTTGCGTGAGGACGCTCCCTAGACAAAGACTGATGCAATACCGGACTTTCCTCCAGAGCTGACAAGGGAAAGTCTTTCCCTGGAGCGGACACCCTGAATATGGACTTGCAACCTACCGGACTGTGTACGAATAAATCTTTCTTTGTTAAAGCCATCCACTCCGTGGTATTTCTGTTAGAGCAGCCCTAGCTGACTAAAACAACAAGTTACTTCCCTATCTTCTCTGCCTAATTCTTTTATCATTAGTTAAGAGTTCAGTTATCAAAACAAAGAGTCATTCATTGCCTATAGTTCACTGAATCTATAGTGGAGTCTCTGAGGGCTTCATCTTAGAGGGCCCCACTCTTGTGTGACAGTCTGGTGCTTGTAGAACATGTAGGTCGTGTCTTTCCCTGTGAATTGAGAGTGACCTGAAACAAAGCCTCTTAGGCCTTTGATCTTAAGCACCCCACATCTTGGGGGTTTTCGGCCTCTGGTTTCACTTTCACCTAACCCAATTCTTATTTACTGTCTAATTGGTGAATATCCCTGTTCTTCTCTCCCCAACCTTGTAACCGTAAGAGACTGTTTTGTTCTGTTCAAAGCTTTACTTGAGTTCTTAGAGTAGTAGTCTTATATAGTATTCATGCTTTTGCATCTGTCTAATTTCGATTAGCATGTCTTCCAGATTACTCCATTTTGTTTCCCAAGATCATCATAGTTCTTTATCATTGCATTATATTCCACCGTGTGAGTACACCATGGTTTGTTTATCCATTCATCTGCTGAAGGGCACATAGGTTGATTCCATCTTTTTGTTATTGTGGACAGTGCTGCAATAAATATTGATGTGAATGCACCTATTTCTGTGACAGCCATTATTTCTTCAGGATATATTACAAGAAGTGAGATTGCTGGATGATATGGTATTTCTATTTCTAGTTTTTTAAGAAAGCGCTAAATCTATTCCCAAAGTGGTCGAACCATATTGTATTCCCACCAGCAGTATACAAGTGCTCCAGTCTTTCCACAGCCTCTCCAAAATTTATTATTTTGTGTTTTTTGAATTAATGCCATCCTTGCTGAGGTAAGATTGTATCTCATTGTAGTTTTGATTTGGATTTCTCTAACGGCTAATGATAGTGTTTCCCCATATGTCTGTTAGTTGATTAAATGTTTTCTTCAGTGAAGTGCCTGTTCATTGCCCATTTTTTTAACTGGGTTGTTTACCTTTCCTTTGTTGAAGTTTTACAGCATCTTGTAGATTATGGAGATTAGATGCTGATCGAATTTGTTGTGGGCAAAAGTTTTTCCTCATCTATAGGTAGCCTTTTTATTCTTTTGGTTGTCTTCGAATGAGCATGAATGTTTGATTTTTAGGTGTTCCCAGTTAACAATTTCTCAGTTGCATCTTTCTCAGTGTAAAACTAGTAAACTCATATGGGTTAGGAGATAGTGTCCTTGGTCTCACTAGTATCATTTTTTCTAGCTGCCTTCTTCTTTTTTTTTTAGAACGAACACATCCAGGTTCCCACTATTTTGATTCTTTTATTCTTTCCAATGTTTTTTCTTTCATCTATTTTCAATCAAGTCCTGTGGGGTTCTATTATAAAAATAGAATTTTTTATTGTAGTGCCATAACCAAAAATCACGGGGAAAAAAAGCTGTTGCCACATTAATTCTGACTCATAGTGACCCTAGAGGACAGAGTAGAACTACCCATAGAACTTCCAGGGAGCAACTGATGAATTTTCTCTGCTGACCTTTAGGTTAACAGCCATAGCACTTAACTACTACACCACTAGGGTTTCTGCAGTTGCTATAGGATTCAGAAAGCACTGAATGAATGCCCTAGGCTAACTTGTAATAACGTAAAAACTGAATGATTAGCCTGAACATTAGTCCTGCCCTAAAGAATGCCCCTTGTTGTAGAGCTATAGAAATTTCCCTTCACTCATGTCTTCTGAGTTTTTTCAGATTGGTAGAATATTTTCATTTTAAACCAGGATCTGAAAAATCACTTTTGTAGGCCTACTATGAAAATGAGTAATACTTTATGGAATAGTCTAGGGTTCAATGAATTTTCAGGTTAAGTCTTACTACCAGGGCCTCAGACCCCTTAGTCTTAAAGGGTCCTTGTTTTTTCTCTCATAAAAATATACACAGGAGACAGAATTTTGGGTTGTGCTCTAGCAAGTTTATTTTGCTTCTATCAAATAAAAGGAATCAGTGGGGCCTCAGGCCACTGGACTCCTGGTTCAACTGCAAGGCATTTAATAGCTTAGCAACAACAAGTAAGTTATGTTTTATTCATAGCTTTTCCTAGAAAGAGTGAGGCTATTATAATTAGGTGTGTTGCACTCAGCCCTTAAGATGGAGTCACTTTGGCCAGCATCTTGTAGATGCAGTGTTACTTTCACAGGCTTCTATTTAACCACTTTCACTTCTTTAGTTGCCCTACCATCTTCTGTGCATGCTCTGTACCTGCACAGCTGCCTATTTCCTGTCCAAAGTGATAGTTATCAATCACACAGTATGAGGAGGAGATAGTATCATCTTTGTCTCCAACAGTTTTCCATAATATGGAAATACATGCTGTACTTTCTCTCTCATGTTCTTCTGCAGTGGCTGAGATCCAGTTTTGAAGGTTGCCTTCTGAATTTTCCTGATAGCTCAACCCTATCTTATAAATACATTTTGCTCAAAACTTTTATTTAGTGGATTTGAGATGCAAGTGACGGTACCAGCCGTCACAGGTGAACAGTACGGAGGGGAAGGCTCGGGAGCTGAATAAGAGCCGAAACAGTCACATCAGGAGAGACCCAGTCAAGCTGAGACCCCAAGCTTTATTTTTCAGTTACATATATATTCTACACATTTCCTTGTTCCCTTTTCCCAAGCATTCTTTTGCTGGTCGTATCAAAGCAAGATCGGAGGCATGCTGACTTCTGCTTATTCTAGGAACAATGCTGGGTGTATAATACTTGGAATGTGCTTATTTTAGATCTTGTTGACACAAGAGTTTGCTGGACTGTACTTTGACCTAGCCTTGATTCCGGAAGTCTTGGCTTCCCATATCTCTCTCTCTTTTATGTTATAAAACAGCTGGGCTACAGCTGGCCCGTACTACATGTCTGTCTTAGGTTGCATTTATTGATGCAATCTCTTACCCATCTTTGGAACCTAGCCCTCTTTTCATGGCAAGGCCCTGTCTTAGGTTGAGAAAGATCAATTAAATGTCTTGCCTGTCTTTGGCTACCGCAGGGGGCTATGTAGTAAACATGGGGGGTTCACGCCGCGTTTGCAACTTTAAGTGACGAACGTCTATTACTAGCTGTTGTAAGCTCTTGCATATTAGTTTCAGAAGACAGGGTGTACAAAAGATTATCAGGAGGACAGTTCCCCCGATAGTGGCCATCGGCACCAGCTGGTGCCAAATCTGGTCAAGAGGTCCAGTAAACATTTCTTTAAGATTGTTTAGAAGGTTCTCAGCAGTATTCGCGGCATCAAAAGGCACGTGGGCATGACTCAAGTCCAGAATTTCTGAATGTAATTGTGCTAAGTCCAAGGTCTCATTAGTATGTTCCCACATGCCTTACAAATGGTGTTTAACTCTCTCCCAGGGGTTGGTGCTTTCATTGTAAGTTTTGTTGATCACACAAATCCAAGTAAATTCAGCATGACAAGCCAATTTAGTCTGGTGTTGTAGGATTTGAACCTGGTTTCCTAGAAACTCTATAGTCTCAATGAGTCCAATTTTTGTTCTACTTTCATGTCAATTATATCTTGGGTACCAATGAGTTGTGATATGTTACGTGTCACATCTTCTGCAAATTGTGCCATTTGTACATTTTGGGTAAAAGCTACAGCAGCTGTAGTAGTGGAGACAAGAGCAGAGATAAGTGCAGTTATTCCCAATATGACCATCCCCACAGCCTGCTTAGGCCTAACCACTTCCTGTAATTTTTCTATTACTTGGAGCCCTCTATCCTGATACCAAGGTCCTGACAAATTTACAGGTATGATCACAAAAGCAGGTTGGTATAAGAAAATTACAAGCTCCCCTTCTGTGAGGGGATCGACACAATTAGTAAGATTACAGTTAACGCATGAAATGTTCAAGTGGGTTACATTACAACGGGTTTCATTCCCATGGTCAACAGTCACCTTAGTCCAGGTGATGTTCACACCACCATTGCTAGAATTTCCTTTCGACATTACATTGGCCCCGGACAGGCAGGTGGTGGTGGTTCCATTAGACAAAGATTGGGCTAGTTTGTGTCTGAAATTCCCCCCATCCCAGCCATTGGTGACATAACCTCCAGTATCATTCAGAGCACTTATGTTGTAGCATCCTCTGTATGTCCCGGGACTGTTTTTTCCTAGACAAAGCACCCGTCCTGTCCCTAGGCCAGTGTAATTTTGAATTTGATGGATTCCTGTTCGATCATGACCGATGGACATTTCTCGACCCCAAACACTGCCATGTAGCAGCAGAGGGTTCGGGACATATGCCCAGTGTAATGCTCCTTCAATCACCGGGATTATCAGGGGGAGCCACAGCCACACCATCGCCTTTGGTTCATCTGCCAGGTGCACCAACCTCTCAGGAAGCCACCGTGCCCCATCAGCGTCCTGTGGAAAAACACAAACATGCCCTCGTCCCCAGATAAGTACAGGGTTGGGGCCATTCCATGCCCCTGTTAGGTGGTCTTTCCATCTTACCAAGGCGAGGTGGTTGCACGTCTGCGGGTGCCAAAAGCGGTCTGCAGGCGACTGTCTGTCCTGATCCAAGGTTAAAAAATTCAATATAAAAAGTGAATGATTAAGAAGATTTTGAGGAATGCAGGGGTACAGTTTCCCCCTTTTTATTTTTTCAGTTTGGTGTTTTAGGGTACTGTGGGCCCATTCCACGATACCTTGGCCTTGGGGGTTATGTGGTCTTCCAGTTTTATGCTGTGTACGGAAAGTTTGGAACACCTGACCGGTGTAACCGGTACCATTATTAGTTTTAACAACCCGGGGTAAACGTAAGATAGAAAAGCACCAAAGGCAATGGGTTATGACATGCTTACCCGCCTCGCCTGCAGCAGCGGTGGCAACGATGAAGCCAGAGAATGTGTCTATGGTGACATGCACATATTTGCTTTTTCCAAAGGATAGAATATGGGTTATATCTGTTAGCCACAAGTGATTAGGCAAAAGACCTCATGGGTTTACTCCATAGTGAGGCACAGAGAAGTGCTGTGGGCAGGTTTGGCATTGTTTTACAATTTGTCTTGCAGCTTCTCGGAGAATATGAAACATGCGGTGTAAACAATAACTATTTTGATGATGGACTACATGAGAAGCTTGGGCTTCCTGGACTTTGGAGAGACCAATGATCTGTGTAGCCTGATCAACAAGGTGGTTTCCCTGTGAAAAAGGCCCAGGGAGCCCAGAGTGTGCATGAATATGGGCAATAAAGGAACAATGTATACGTTCCTGGATGCTAGTTTGTATTTGCCCAAATAGCTGATTGATCTCCAGATTAACAGCTTGGTTAACTGGTGCAGTTTCAAGCAAGGGAAGGGCATTGGCAATGTACTGACTGTCAGTGTATAAGTTAAATGGTTGCTGCGCACATTGCTGGAAAACAGCAGCAATGGCTCGGAGTTCTATGATTTGAGCTGAAGCGGGGGGGATAGGACCTGATGGAGCTTCCCGTCAATAGAATAAGCAAACTGACCATTGGAGGAGCCATCCGTGAATACTAAGGGAGCACTGGGAATGGGAGAAGGGCTGGTAACCCTGGGGAAAATAAAGGTGTGCTCAGAGGCAAACTGTAATAACTTGTGAGACGGGTAGTGGGATTCTAGCTGTCCAGGGTATTGTGCCAGTGCTATGCCCCAGCAGTCAGAATTAGTGTAGAGCCATTGTATTTTTTGTTTTGTTATTGGTAGAATAATTTTAGAAGGCTCCTGGCCAAAATATCGGTGAGCTTCTGTTCGGCACAGTTGAACCAGGGCAGCCAAGATTTCATCATAAGGCTGTAGTACTCTACAGGGAGATATAGGTAAATGAATCCAGAGAAGAGGGCCCTCTTGCCATAGGACAGCAGGTGGCATATGTTTAGTAGGGAGAACACTGGCATACCAGTCCTTGTGGTAATCTAAGTACGTTACCTGCTGATTAGAGAGGCTTTCTTCAACCTTTTGTAAAGCCTCACGTCCTTCACACGTAAGTTTTCTGGGGGATGTAGGATCAGAATCCCCTTTAAGTATATTGAACAAAGGTTTGAGTTCTGCTGTGGTTATACCCAAACTTGGTCTGAGCCAGTTAATGTTTTTGAAAATCATTTAGAGTTTTCAAGTTATCTTTTTGCAGTTGAATTTTTGGGGGAGTGATATGTTTTGGATATAACAAATGGCCAAGATAAGAAAAAGGTGATGCCCTTTGGATTTTTTCAGGGGCAATCTAGAGCCCCGCCACCTGGAGTGCCAGAGAAAGCTCTGAATAGACGCTTAGGACATACCCCTCATCTTTGTGAGGCAGCAGGATATCATCCATGTAGTGAATCATATAGCAACAGGATGAGGGAGCCCGTGCTGGAGGGCTCCCATGAGTTGCATGGTTTTATTGACTTCCCTAAGGTCTTGTAACAGTCTCCATCTTCCTGATTTCTTTTTTATAACAAAGATGGGAGAATTCCAAGGAGAATTAGAGGGTTCTATGTGGCCACTATCTAACTGTTCCTGCACTAACTGCTCTGCAGCCTTGATTTTTTCTTGGCTTAGGGGCCATTGGCCCACCCATACAGGCTCACCACTCTTCCATGTGATAGCATCAGCTGAGGTGCAGGAGAATCAATAGCCCCTGTTAAAAATATTCCAACCCCATTCATTTAGGCTGAGGGTGTGGCTGAATAGGCTTTATCTCTCCCTGGTTTTGTGCCCCCAAACCCTGTTGTGGTAACAGTCCTTGGTCTAGAAGTTGTTGAGTGACCACAGGGCTGGGACTGTGGAGATAAACTCCCATTTGAGCCATAACATCTCTTCCCCACAAGTTTATTGGAAGGTGAGGCACAATATAAGGTTGAAATGTTCCTGAATGCCCATCATTATTGGTCCAGGTCAGGATGTTACTACTCATTTCAGGATTTTGAGTTTGCCTAATGCCTTTTAGCTGGGTAATGCTACTGTGCTTTGGCCAAGACTTGGGCCATTGGGTTAAGGCAATGACTGAAACGTCTGCCCCAGTATTCAGCAGGCCCGAGAATCTCTGTTCCTGTATAATAAGTTCCAGTTCAGGACGCTTGTGTCTGATAGCCTGTATCCAGTAGGCATCAGAAGACCCAAACACCTGGCTACCTCTAATTTTTCCTTTGCTCTTGTATTGTCCTTGGGCCCTAGGAAGTAGCAGAAGCTGGATGATTCTTTGTCCATTTTCAATCACAGATATTTGTTTGGGGGAAGAAGCCATAACTTTAATTTCTCCGGTATAGTCCTCATCGATAACCCCGAGATGAATTTGAATGCCCTTTAAGGTGGCGCTACTTCTTCCCAACAAAAGCCCCAAAGTATTCTTGGGCAGGGGTCCGTAGACCCCAGTAGGTAGGGTTTGGACTCCCATGTCGGGGATTAATAATGTGTGGGAGGTTGTACAGAGGTCCAGTCCTGCGCTGCCTGGGGTGGCTTTCCAGAAGTCACAATGGATTTCCTTCTTGGCTGCCCGAGGGGCTGCACTCATTGCCCCATAACATTGGTTGGGGGCCTGAGGCTGGCCCCTCCTCCTGTTTCCCTGCGGGATGGGATTCCCGTCTTTATCAGTTTTAAATCTACACTCATTAGCCCAATGTTTGCCTCGCTTACACTTTGGACAAAGTCCAGGTGGGGCCCCCTTGCCCCCTTGCCCCTTTCCTTTTGTCCCTTACCAGAGGGGCAATTTCGTACTAAGTGTCCCAACTGACCACACCCAAAACAAGAACCGTGGCCGCCCTTTCCGTTTGCTTGCTGAAACAGTACTTCCTTAACAGTTTTTCCTTGTAAAGCTGTGGCTAAGGTGACTCCCTGGACATAACTGAGTCCTATATCTGCACATAGCCTGATGTAATCTGATAGGTCGGCCTTTTTCTTCCAGGGACGGATGGCTACTTGACATGCCGAATTAGCATTTTCATAGGCTAGTTGTTTAATCAAGAGTGTCCCGGCTTCTGTGACGCCCAGGAGCCTCTCCGCCGTTTTTTAAGAGGCGGGACACAAAATCTTGATAAGGTTCATCGGGTCCCTGTCTGATTTTTGATAAGTCTTCTGTTTGTTTGCCCGTGGTGGGCAACTTGTTTCAAGCCTTCTTTGTGGCCACAATGATTTGTGCACAGGTTCCTGGGGTATAAGCCAACTGGTCATTCAGAGCATCCCACTGCCCCTCTCCTGCCAACATCTCATAGGTGACACCAGCCTGATTATGACCATTCAGCTCTGCTGTTATACGTCAATGGTCTAGAAATTCTGACTTCCACAACAAATAATCTCCTCCTGAAAGGCAGGCTCTTGCTAATGCCTTCCAATCGGCCGGGGGCAGAGCATCAGTGGCAATGTTCTCCATCAGTGCCAAAGTAAAAGGCGCCGTAGGGCCATAGGACGTGCAGGAAGTTTTCAGTTCTTTTAACTGCTTAAAGGGAATTGGCCTATGCACTCTTTGTAAATTTCCTTGTTGGCTTACTTCCTCAAAGATTGGATATAAATGCCCAAATCCTCCCATATCCTCCCCTCATTTTGCTGCCTATTGGAGGGACGTCTGTGGGGGGACATGGGCATATTCATTTTTATAGGCTGGAGTTGGGGTTGTTGCACCACCGCAATCACAGGCTCAGCTGCACCAAGGGGATCCAGGCCCACTATAACACTGGGTGTGGGACTGGGAGGCGGCTGAAGACTCAGCGGTTTCAGCGGAGACAAGCTAGCTAACAGTTTATTAAGCTGCTGTTGGATCTTTTCAATGGCCTTAAGGAGGTTAGGATCATTCGTCTGGGGAGTGGGTTCGGCCAGATTAATTAGAGCTATAGGGTATTCCTCCGGGTGATACCGTGAAGCTGCTTCATCCAATTCCCCCGCAGATGTAGGATCTAAATCCTCACTCTCCTCATTCTCAGCCTCTAAGAGAGGTGCGCTGGGAGTGGCCTCATTCTTACTGCCTTCTGTTATTAGGGAAGAGATGGGGATCTTTTCTATTCCAGGACGGGGATCTAAGCAATCCTTTACTAACGCTCAAAGGCTAAAAGCATCCGCGGGCGTTTTTTCGGGCCATAAGCGGAAAAGTAATCTTCCATTTTCTCTCCCACCTTCATCCATGTTGCCAAATCAACACTGCCCCCTTCAGGGAACCAGGGACATATTTTTGCAACAAAATCAAGAAACCTCTCAATTTGATTATGTCCAACCTTTGCGCCCCGGCTTTTCAACATATGCCACAGCATTTGTGCAAATAGGGCCCTACTGCTGGTAGTCTCCACCTTTTACTCCTGATGGTTACCTAATTTCGCCGCCCCCCTTTTATACTGTGCACACCTTTTGTGTTTTGCAGCGGCTGGTAGCAGTATTCCCTCTTTGGGCGCCACTTGAGGGTACCAGCTGTCACAGATGAACAGTATGGAGGAGAAGGCGCGGGAGCTGAATAAGAGCCGAAACAGTCACATCAGGAGGGACCCAGTCAAGCTGAGACCCCAAGCTTCATTTTTCAGTTGCATATATATTCTACACACTTCCTTGTTCCCTTTTCCCAAGCATTCTTTTGCTGATCATATCAAAGCAAGCTCGGGGGCATGCTGACTTCTGCTTATTCTGGGAACAATGCTGGGTGTATAATACTTGGAATGCGCTTATTTTTGATCTTGTTAACACAAGAGTTTGCTTGACCATACATTGACCTAGCCTTGATTCGGGAAGTCTTGGCTTCCCACATGCAAGCCTGTGTAATAATCTTTGTCATACGGCAAAAAAATAAGAAACACTATTGATGCTAAAATGACTCCCAATCATGGTGACACTATGTGTTTTGCAATGGAGCTACACACCTTAGAGTTTTCAAAGCTGTGACCTTTCTGAAGAACTTTCACGAGGTCTTTCTCCAAAGGTCCTTCTGGGTAGATTCTGCTACCTTTCAACTGCTTAGGAATTCTTTGTTATAGGGCAGAGAGTACAAAATCCAATTATTGTGATAACAGACAGATAGTATAAATGAGTGAAACTAGCCAGTATTTGACAATCATGAGTGATAGGACTTAGAGTAACAGAGAGCAAACCTGGCCTGAACAAAGACCTGGGAGATGGAAGTGGATATAGGATGGCAGAACAAAGTTTCGGAGGCGTCGCACTTTAGATGGCAAGTGGAGAAGCTAACATTTCACTGTTGGAGCTTAATCTCAGAATACAACATGTGAGCGATTAAAGTGTGAATGTGGTAGAGAACACAAGGTAGGACAGGTCAATAGCCACGGTACAGGAAATAGAAATTTAGAATAAAGTTGGCAAGTTAGTGCACTGGTCCTGCCAATTTATCCACTTTAAATATTTGGGAATCTAGAACTCAACTCCAGTGGACATACCTGTTTCCTCCTTAAAGATCAGAGGTTACAAAACTTTTTGTAAAGAATCAGCTAGTAAACATTTGGGCTATGTTATGTGAACTGCATGAAGCCCTGCTGATGCAGTAGTTAAGAACTACAGTTGCTAACCAAAAAGTCAGCAATTCAAATACACCAAGAGCTCCTTGGAAACCCAATGGAGTAAAGAATAGAGTTATTTTTGTATAGGGTTGCTATTCAATGGCAATGGGTGTTTTGCTTTTAGACTTGTAGTCTATAATGCAACTGTACTGTATTAGCATTGAAAACAGCTGTAGGGAGTATGAAAATGAATGAATGAAGCTATATTGCAACAAAGCTTTTGTGTGTATGTATTAAGACTTCCATTTAACAATTTTTATACAACTTGTCCCATGATATTGGTTACATTTTTCTTAAGTGTCAACATTCTCATTATTTCTTTTCTTTTTGTTCTGTTTCTATGAATCTATCTTCCCTGCTTCTTCTTAGGTTCTCATCTTTGTTTTAGTGTTGACTGCTTGGTCTCATATGGTTCATAACTTTAAAGAAGCACATTATTCACAGTGATATTGTTTATTTTTATAGATCAATCTATTATTTTAAGACAGGGTGAAGTGGTTTCCAATAAAGCTTTGTTTACAAAAAAGTGATGAGCCATATATGGCTTGCAGATTCTAGTTGGCTGACCCCTCTTACTTTGCTGCTTCAGGAGATACTGACAACTGACAATTGCCTACTACTTAATTTAGAGCAGCAGTTCCATTGGAAGTCATTAATTATTATGTATTCAACTGATTGCTCTGAATAGTTCTTAACATAGTTTACAACTACAAATTAATATTCAGTTTTTCCTGAGAATTTTCATCATATAGGGCTGAGCAGAACATGGATCTTCACAGCTTGTCAGAACTGTTTATCAGTTGATAAACACAGAATATGACATTTTGGGCCAATTCTGTAGAAAGCATGAATGTTCTCTGGATATTCTTTCTCTTTTCACATGGAAAGCACATATATTGATCAAAATACGGGGCTAAGAGAGGAACTTGGAATGAAGAGCATTTCAGTCTGCATTCCTCTCATTGACCCTTGTGAGAATAACTGCAGGATAAGTCAGTAAGTGAAAGCTTTCTTTGGAGTTGGTCTTTCATTGTTTGCTGTTAGGTGTCACTGAACTGGTTCTGACTCATAGTGACCCTACATACAACACAGCAGAACACTGCCCTGCCCTGAGTCATGCCCGCAGTCATTGTTACGCTTGAGTCCATCGTTGCAGCTACTGTTTCAGTTTACTGTATTTATGTCATCTACTTTTTAGCTAATGCTGATGCAGCATAGAGGAGTAAGGAACTGTTTCCAGATATTATGATTTTTTTACCTTCTTTTTGGTCATTATTATTCTCACAGAAATTCCATTATGATAGAATGGGGAGAGAGGCCCTAAAATGTGATTAAAATAAACATTTTTCTTGGAACATGATGGACAAATATTCTTCTTTAAAGCCATGATAACTTTTTTTGTCATGATCTGAAAGCAAGGAATAAACTGGTTAAAATGCTTGATAGATCTTGCTGTACCTGTATAAGTGCTTAATGAAACAGCTGAGGGCTAAAGTGCTGCATATAGCATTCCATAGTAAAATAAAGTAAGATAGTAGCCAAAGTGAAGATTTACTGCAACTTCTCAAACAATATAATAGCAAAAAGAGTGAGATGATCTTTTTTCTTTTTCTGTATTATTTGTTTAGTGGCCCACAACACTTCCTTCTCTGTTACTTTCAAAAGTAAATCTTCCACAGCTCTTAAATGTGTCAGTTACTCATTGTAACTGTGCAACATTGTAGTCTGAGATAATCAAGAGCCCTGAAGGCAAATACTTTTCAAAGTTTTTATATCAGGCATGAGAACATATGCCTTGTGAACTTCACTTATACTATGCTTCTATCATGGTATCAGTTATTTATATACGGCCTCTGATCTTGATGCACTTGGCAATGAAGGACTAACTACACAGTGGATGTGCGTGGAGAATGAAGGACGACACGTAACGGGACAGAAGTAGAGTGTATGCGTGAGGATAAAAATGAAGCTGGACAGAGGTAGAAAAGTACATGAAAACTTACAATATTTCAGTTCATTTTTATGCTATAATTTTACATGTAGACCTAAAGAAATACTGAACATAAAGGTGAAAGAAAGCTTTCTTTTGATTTGGTCTTTCATTGTTTGCTGTTAGGTGCCACTGAACTGGTTCTGACTCATAGTGACCCTACATACAACACAGCGGAACACTGCCCTGCCCTGAGTCATGCCCACAGTCATTGTTACGCTTGAGTCCATCGTTGCAGCCACTGTATCAGTTTACTGTATTGAGGACGGTCTTTTTCCTTTTCACTGACTCTGTAGTTTACCAAGCATAACGTACTTCTTCAGAGATTGATCCCTCCTGACAACATGTCTGAGATGTGGGCTCAGCACCCACGCTTCTAAGGAGAATTATGGTTGTATTTCTTCAAAGATGGATTTGTTCATGTTTTTGGCATTCTATGGTGTATTCAATATTCTTCTCCTACACAACAATTCAAAGATGTCAATTCCTCTTCTATCTTCCTTATTCATTGTCCAGCTTTCATATGCATATGATGTCATTGAAAACGCCATTTATGAGTCAG
>KN679964.1:225811-235812 GCA_000152225.2 Procavia capensis | reverse complement strand
GTATGATACATCTTTGTTGTGCTTTACAGCTGCCCCTATGATCCCCCTTAATAAACTATATATAAACCCAATTTTAATTACTACCAGTCTTGATTTTGCCCCCCACTTTTCAACACCTTAAAGAGGTCTTTTGCAGTAGATGTGTGCAATTCAATTAATGTTTTCCGTTTTTTGACTGATGCTGCCATGGGCATTGATTGTGGATCCAGGTAAAATGAAATCCTTCACAACTTACATCTTCTTCATTTATCATGATGGTGCTTATTGTTCTAGTTGTGGGGATTTTTGCTTTATGTTGAGGTATAATCATACAGAAATACTGATCTTCATCAGTATTTCAAGTCCTCTTCACTTTCAGTAAGCAAGGTTGCGTCGGCTGCATAATGCAGATTATTAATGAGTCTTCCTCCAAACCTGATGCTCCATTCTTCTTCATAGAGTCCAGTTTCTCAGGTTAATCACGCAACATACAGATTGAGTAAGTATGGTGAATGGATTCAATCATGATGCACATCTTTCCTGACTTTGAGACATGCAGTGTTCCCATCTTCTGTTCAGACAACTGTATCTTGATCCACTTACAGATTTTCCATGAGCACAGTTCAGTGTTCTGGAATTCCATTTCTCTGCAACGTCATCCATAATTTGCTATGATCCACATAGTCAAATGCCTGTGCACCGTCAATAAAACATAGATAAACATTTTTCTGGTGTTTTCTACTTTCAACTAAGATTCATCTGACATCAGCAATGATATCCCTTATTCTGTTTCCTCTTCTGAATCTGGTCTGAGTATCTGCCAGTTCCCTGTCTGTATACTACTGCAGCTGGTTTTGAATGATCTTCAGCAACATTTTTCTTGTCTATGATATTAATGATATTGTTCAATAACTGCCACCAATGCAGTTGCACACACTTGGGGAGTGGGTTTTAAGCCATGCTGTACAGCCCAGAGGAAGGCTTTCAAAACCACAAAGGAAGAAAAAGAAAATAGATACAATAAAACACATCAAAGCAGAACAAAACAAAGTTAAAAAAAAATCAAACTATAAAAGTCCCTATGATCCCACCAGAGTGGCATCTGGGATGCTTCACAGCCTTTCAAGTAGAAAAGGCAGCCCACGAACTCAGGTGTTCAAGAGAAAGAAGAGAAAGGTGGTGGGAGTCACCGGAGAAACCAAAAAGCAGGAAAAAAGAAATACGAGCTACAGAAAAACAGCACTCAGGGAGCTAGCTGGTGTGGGCAGGGTGAATCCAACCAGCTGGGGCAGAAGCAATTACCTTCCAACCGAGAGACCATGGGCCAGGAAGTAGATGCTGAGAGGAGTGGGAAGGGAGAGGTTAGGGAAGCATGTATCCTTGGTTTTCAGGTTATTTGTATCTTGCTATGATCTCTGGGAAGCTACTTTCTTGTACCCCATGTCTCCTGATCTGCAGCTCTGTGATGCAGGTAGGGCGAATCCAATATGTAGATGGGATTAATCCAGTCCACACAGACGCTAGCCAGGAAGTACCAGGGATAGAGCAGCAGAAGAGGATGGGAGGCAGAAAAGCGTGTATGACTGGTTACAGGGTGCTTTGTCTCCTACTAGAATTTTTGTGAAGCTGCTTTTCCATGCTCCTTTTCTACTGATCTCCAACAGGAGTCCACCTACTCCTCACTTATCAACTACCTGAATATCTGACATTTTTAATTTATGAGTATAGTACGTAAAGCTACTATGTGACTATTTTGAACATAACAGTCCTTTTCATAACCAGTGAGGACTGGAGGAACATATGTGTCCTATACAATATTTTGTGATTTGATGTGGCCATCCTCCATTTTCATATAACAACCTGGTCTTTGGAATTCACCATGCTTACAAGTGAGGACTGGGTTAACTTCACAAGAAAATGTATTTTTTAAATATGTGTTTGGAGTTCTTTTGTGATGTATTGCTCTTTAGAGCCATATTCTGCAATTTCCAGTATCTCTTGTTTTATGTTTTACTTGTGCTTAATTCCTCTCTTGAGAACACACATAGTAAGATTTCTAGTTTTTAAGATTTACTGAGACTTGTTTTATGTCCACCATGTAGCTTAGTTTATGAAACATTCCCTGTCCAATTATGAAAATTATAGTTTTCAAATGTTTGCGGCCGTGATTTATATTCATCAATGATACTAAGTTTGTTAGTTGTGTTGTCAAATCTTAAGTATGCTTACTGATTTTTATACTGTGTCCTTTCAGTTGCTAAGGAAAATATATTAAAATAGACCACTGTGATTAATTCACTATTTTTGTCATTTGTTGTCAAATTTTACTTTATGTATCTTGAGATTGTTTTACAAGATACATCCATAACGCTTCATGAATCTGTGGTTCTATCAAGTTTCCAAAATTTATCAAAACTTAGATGTTCAAATATTTTGTGCAATTCTCACGCGATTCCTTTTTTGAAATTACAGTTAAAATGATGTAATTTTTCACTATGGTTTATATGTATCTTATTTTTTTCCTGATGTTTTCATCTCTTCCATCCTGGTTACAATTTGCATATTATGTTAATTTGTCTCCAAGTTTAGTAAGCATCCCTTTATTTCTGTCCAATCTGTTGTTGAAACCGTATGTTAGGTTCTTCATTTCAGTTACCTTATTTTTTGTTTTGTGTTTGAATTTCAATTTAATTCATACACACATGCATCTGTGTGTGTCTGTGTATGATATAAACCAAAGCCTCTTGCCATTGAGTTAGTTCTGACTTGTAGGGACCCTATATGATGGAGTAGAACTGTCATGTAAGGTTTCAAAAGAGTGTCTGGTGGATCTGAACTGCCAATATATATATATATATATGGTGTATGTGTCAGATCCGACTCGACGGCACTTGGCTTGGCTTAGTGCATATACCCACCATACATGTCATATATATGGTAAATATAAACACACAACATATATATGCTATTATCTCTGATGTATATGATATACAACAATATATATGGTGTTATATACACATATATGTATACACCACACATATGGAATATGTATATATGTATATCTGTATGTTATACACATAGGTATGTATAGACATAGCTCTTAACCATTACACCACTGGGTTTTCCATATATATATTAGTACATATACCTTTGTATTCATTGATACATATATTTTTATATATATGTAGCTAATAACCACTATGCCATATATATGGAAAATCTGATGGTGTAGTGGTTAAGAGCTATACACACACACACATATGCATGTATGTATGTGGAAACCATGGTGGTATATAAATATAAATATATACACATACACCACATATGTGTATACACACCATATGTATATCATACCATATATGTATATAAAATATATATATACCAAAACCCACTGCTGTCTAATTGATTCCGACTCATAGCAACCCATAGGCAGAATAGAACTGCCCTGTACAGTTTCCAGTGAGTGCTTGGTGGATTTGAACTGCCCACCTTCTGGTTAACATTCATAGCATGTACCTACTACACCTTCAGGGTTTCCACACACACACATACACACACATACACACACACAGTCTGATGAATAAGTTTGTTAAGTTAATTGTTCGAATTGCTACATACCTGTTTTAGTCAGCTAGGCTGCTCTAACAGAAATACCACAGAGTGGATGGCTTTAACAAAGAAAGATTTATTCTTATACAGTCCGGTAGGTTGCAAGTCCATATTCAGGGTGTCCACTCCAGGGAAAGAGTTTCCCCTTGTCGGCTCTGGAGGAAAGTCCGGTATTGCATCAGTCTTTGTCCAGGGAGCGTCCTCACGCAAGAACCTCTGGTCTGAACGACGCGCTCTGCTCCCGGTGCTGCTTGCTTGATGGTAGCGAGGTTCTCAAATTGTCCTTTGTTTCTATTCCTTGCAAGCTAAAAGCATTAAGGGTGGGGCAAGCCATACTTCAGGGAAACTCCCCTCACAGTAGGAATTCACAGCCCCACCCTAATCCTTTAACATACAGGTTAGCAAAACCACACAATGGAGGACAGTCCCAAGATACTGAGAACCATATCCCAGCCATGTGGCTGCACACATTTTTGGGGGAACACAATTCCAACCATGACAGTACCTCACTGCTAAATATCACTATGGTCGCTTTCAAAGTACTCTCCTTGGGAAGCTGTGCACTGATGCCAGCACCTAGTCCACCCTTCAAATGAGCTTTGAAACGTTCTGGAATGGCTGTTGCTCATGATAGTAAGGTGGACAGTTCGAAAACTTAATTGTACAGTAGTCTGTGAGGGAGTTTTTAGCCAGTGAAAAAGTAAATGTACTGGAACAACTTCCCTACTCACCTGATCTGGCCTCCATGGACTTTCTTTTTCACCTGAAAAGAAAAGAAATATTAAAAGGAAGACATTTTGATGACATTCAGGACATTGAAGGTAATACAACAGCTCTAATGACCATTCCAGAAGAAGAGTTCCAAAACTGCTTTGAAGGGAGGACTAAGTGCTGCATTGGCGCATAGTTCCCAAGGGAAGTACTTCAAAGATGACCATGATTTTCAGCAATGAGGTATGTAGTTCTTTTTCTAGGATGAGTTTTCGAACTTAATTGTCAGACCTCGTGTGTGTGTGTGTGTGTGTGTGCACGTGCACGTGTGTGTGTGCGTGAGTGTGTATGGAAACATGTACATACTGTACATATATGGTTCAGTGGTTACAGGGATAGACTACCCAAAGGTCAGTCGTTCAAGACCACCAGCAGCACTGTGGCAGACAGATTTAGCAGTCTCTTAGAGATTTACAGCTGTGGAAACCCTACGTGGTTGCTATGCATCAGAATCAACTTGAGGACAGCAGGTTTTTTGTTATATGTATGTGTGTACTTTACACAGAGAAAGTGAGAAAGAGCTCAGTTGGTGTAATGGTTAAGTACTTGGCTGTTAACTGAAAGATCAGCAATCTGAATCTACCAGCCACTCAAGTTAGACAGTTTCAGTTTAGCACTATCTCCTGTGTATAAACCTTCTTGGGCTTCAACTGAAAATTTGGAGAGTATCAGATCTTTCTGTAATCAAACTTAAACTCCATTTCTGTCACCATTCCTTGAAACTTTTGAAAGGTTTGCTTAGGGTTTCTTCTCTTTACTCCTCAGCTCATGAGGCAAAAACAACACTGACTATGAGACTTATCTCTTTGCTTGCCTTTCCTCAGGCACCTTGCCCATTTGATTCCTAGTTCACCACCATCTTTGAATACTTTTAACTTTTGCCCATCTTATCTGGTTATTCTTAATGACATACCTGTTAGTCTTCTAAAACCGGAAACTGATTCAAATAAAATGTAGTCTTACCAAACTAATAAAAAATTTATATGTGTCTGGGGAAGGCTGTGGGCAGAGATGAGAAGAATGCTACTGACAGCTATCTAAGGAGAGCTAAAACATCGAATGACACTCTTTATGTTCATGTTAGATGCCTTTATTTTATGGCATTTTAGGCTATAAAGCCAAGTACTGTCGATAGTGAATGCTTAAAGCCATCTTCCAGAAGGGTTATTTAAAAAATAAATCAACCAGTTCGTTATCCACAGTCTAGCTCCATTCCACATTCTCATTTAAAATAACAGTAAAGGAGAAAAATCTAACTAGAAAACAGTTCTCCATATTTAGTAGCTGCTGAGTCCTTATTTGGTGGTGCAGTGGTTAAGCGCTTGCCTATAAACTTGACAGGCTAGCGGTTCAAACACATCTAGTAGATCTGTTTGAGAAAAACCTGGCAATCTGCTCCTGCAGGATCACTGCCTAGAAAACCCTGTGTGGCAGCTCTACTCTGTCACATGAGGTTGTGCTGAGTTGAAACTGTTTTGACAGCACACAAAAACAACAAAAACAATGTAGGGAGAACCAAGAGCATGAAGAGAAAGAACAAGGAAAAAAAATGAAGTAAGTAGATATTTGGTGAACAGAAGAAAACTTGAAAATTAAATCTATAATTAGTAACCTTAAAGATTTGCAAATGTATTACAGCAATAAAAGAAAAAGTGCCATGAAAAAAAACCTTAGAAAATAGAAGAATTAAGAGATAAAAAATTAAAAAAAAGAAATCTGGAAAAACAGGAAAGAGTACTTTCCAAAACTTTATAGTTTTATACTGTTTTATAACAAGAAGTCATAGAGACTATAATTATGCAAGAAAACAAAAGAACCATAGAAAATCAGTTGAGAGCGTTCAATACACTAATCTTAGAACTTTCAAAAGAGAGAATGGAAGCAAAAGAATTATCAAAGAAATAATTCAAAAGAATTCTCTGAGTTAAATGCAAAAAAAGACACTGTATTTTGTTGCTTTATGTTTGCTTAAGCAATCTAGCTTCTTACAAATTAGCAACATGAAACATGCAACAAGCATCTTATGAACAACATTAAGTATTAGAAGAGAGATGAAATATGTCTGTATTTGGAGTGACAAATTTGGATATCAAATTGTATTCTGTCATTTGTGCTAATCATATATGAGGGAAATAGTATACGAGCACATATTGTACACATTTTAAACCCCGCTAGAACTCAGTAAAATTATTAAATATACTGACTTAATAAAGAAATTATTTGAGGTGGTAGTTCACCAAAATGATAAAGAATGTTAGAAATCAAGAATGGTGACAGATCTGATCAAAATTCTTAGGATGACAGATATGTGAAAACTGGGAGAACAAGACCAAATTGTTATAGGAAGAGTGAAGGTCCTCAATATTTCTCAAGTTTTCAGATTTTACTCTCATTAAATGTTAAGCACCACTTTCCTTATATGTTGGATGTTTGGTACTATAGAAACAGTACCAGAATTTCTCCGGGGAATTTTTAACCTTAATCAGGCATATTTGATCATTATTGTCTCTCTCACTGATAATTCTGTTTGAAGACACAAAGTATTTGCTCATTCACTTACCCAAGTGTGTTGTGGTTTCACATTTATTTTCATTCTTATACATACATCCCAGCAAAGATATATATTGATGGAATTCAGTAAAACTCTCATTGAGCTAGAAACATTGTTGGCTCTGTGTACCTGTATTGAAATCTTATTTTAAATTCTACTTCACATAAAACTTTCAACTTGATTATAGTCTTTAAATATTTATTATTTAAAATAAATAAGCATTTAATACAGGTAGCTGACCTTTGAAAAACTGCTGATGCTGAAGGAACTACAGGACATTTTTATCTTACTTCATAGTTTGCAGAAAGTTTTTCCTTGTAAATTATTTCCATAATTAACATTTTTACATTTACGTGATTGTATGGGCAAGGTATTAGATTTGGAAAGCTATGCTGAAGTGATGTTTGCACTTTGCAAACAGTAAATAAAACTACACGAGTGCTGGCTTTTCTAATATACTATAAATTCTTTGAAGGTAGAGTCTTTGTGTCCTTTTCAATTGATTCTGGTACAGTGTCAGAACAGAGTATTGTAAGTACAGTAAATAGTTAATTAAAACTGAATTTGTGATTAGGAATCTTTAGTCACAGATGACAGTATACAGTTAATTAATGTTAAACTTATTCCTGATAATCATAAAATATGTTCATCATTTTAATCTTTCATTGTGCTGGGAGAAAAATGGAATTTCAATCAAACTAACGTAGTTTCTTCTCTTTCATCAAGATGAATCTAAGCTATACTGTACGTTAGCCAGCCAAAGCCAAGTGCTGCTGAGTTGGATCTGACTCATGGCGACCCCAGAGGCCAGAGTAGAACTGCCATTGTGAATCACTAAATAATTAGACAGGGATGAAGTCATTCTAGTCCTCTGTGACATCATATGTTCATACATTTGTACAAAAATTCTCAATCCCATCTTGTGCTATGTATTTACTCTATCACAATTTATAGATTTCTTCATAAATGAAAGTCATTCCTATGTACCATATGAGCATATTGAAATCTAATCATTCATTCATTGCACCATAATGGATCATAAAGGAAATATTTCCTTCTTGAACAGAGCTGTAGTCATCATCATGGTACTCTTTTTTGTTTTGCTTTGTATTTTGTATTTAATATTTTATTGTGATTAAATGAAAGTTTCCAAGTTAATTAGCCATGTAAAACTCCACATGCAACTTTAGGTGCTCCTCAACCCTGTGACTGCACATTCCTCCTCTCCACCCCTGTACTTTCTCTATTCATACAACTAATTCCTGCCCCCTCCTCTCTACCTTCCCATCTTGTTTCTATAGAGGAGCTGCTGTAATAGACTCCTGTCTTACAGTCCAGCCCAATTATTGTCTGAAGAGTTGTCTTCAGTACTGCTTTCAGATCTTGGCTGGTGGTGAGTCTAGGGACTATGTTCCTGGGGAATCCTCCAGGATGTTGGATCATCAAGTCTGGTCTTTTGCAAGATTCTAAATCTCACCCCCAGTTTTCTCCTGCTACATTCTGCTGTTCATGGGGTTGCTATGAGTGAGAACTGACTCGACGGCACCTAAAAACAACACAACAATAGCGTCGGGGAGTCTACATTTTGTTCCCCATCAAATCAGTCATTGGGGGTGGCTGGGTACCATCTAGTTCCTCTGGTCTCATGTTGATTTAGTCTCTGAATCATATGGCCTGTTGTGTCTCCTGTGCTCATGTTTTCTTCCTGTCTTTGATGTCCTTCATTCTCCTCTGTACCAGGTGGACTGGGACCAGATGATGCTCCTTATATGGCAACTTTCTAGCTTTTAAGACCCCAGGTGGGAGGCAGAACATTTTTTTCTTTTTTTTATTATGATCGAGTGAAAATGTACATTCTCATATAAATTTGCATGCCCGCCTATGTGCAGCTCTCACTGCTTTCCTGGCCCAGTGACAGCACACTCTTCCTCTTCATTCTATGCAAGTCATATCCTCCTAATAATCTCTTATCCCCTCCTCTTCACTGTCTTCCCCCCCTCCAGTAAGAGGTCTGCAGGACAACATCCTATATAGATGCATAAAACCATAAAGTGCACACATGAGATGGTCACTCTATGTCGCCAAGTCCAATCCATTCTTGTCCAAAGAGTTGAACTCCATTATGATTTATGGACAGGGGCAGCATCTGGGCCCGGGGCCATGCTCCGAGGGGAACCTGGGAGGCCCCTGAAGCATCATTTGTGGTCTTTTAGTGGAGATCTCAGGATGCACCCATTTTTATTCTTGTGTTGCCAGTGAGACTCAACTTAGTGAGCTCCATCCCAGCTGTTACTGGTGGTGGCTGGGCACCATCTTATCATCATTTCCTGCTGAGCTGGGAATTTTCTTGTATCTCAGATGGCAGCTTGGCAGCTTTTAAGACCCCAGATGCCACTCACCAATTTGGGGTGCCAAAGACTCTCAGCAAAATGCTAGTTGTGCCAATTGGCCTCGACTTTCACTGAGAGCATGGCCCCTGGTCCACTGCCCCAGCTACTCTGTCCTTGCAATGTTGGGTTAAGATGTGCAGAGTAATCACGTTATGTTGATGTCCAGTTAATACTGATCTTCTTTCTAATGTGTACTGTCACAGATTTCACCCAGTCAAATTTCTATCAACTATCTAATCTATATCCTACCTCTCCCACCCTCCCCCCCACCCTTGTAACTGTCAAAGAGTCTTTTCTTCCATGCATGAGTCTGTTTTTAAGCTCTTATCATAGGGGTCTCCTTTCGTGGCTGACTACTTTCACTCAATATAATGTCCTCCAATTGAAGCCAGGTTATATGATATTTCCTAAAATCATCATTGTTCTTTAATCATTGCATGGTGTTCCACTGAGTATATATCTGATAGCTTACCTATCCATTTCTCTGTTGCTGAGCATCTGGGTTGGTTCCATCTTTTGCTATTGTGGACTGTGCTGCAATAAAAATTCGTGTGCATGTATCAGTTAGTGTGCATGGCCTTGAGTCTGCTTGATTACAAACAGTGGAATTACTGGGTCAAATGGTATATCTATTTCCAGCTTTTTAAGGAAGCACCAGATTGCTTTCCACAGAGGTTGCACCAGTTTGCAATACCACCAAC
>KN679964.1:206949-225746 GCA_000152225.2 Procavia capensis | reverse complement strand
TGTGTTTTTTGGCTGTCTGGATTTCTTCTTAAAAAAGTATGTCTGGCTACTTCCTTTGCCCATCACCTAATTGGACGATCTATCCTTTTCTTATTGATATTTTGTAGTACCTTATAGACTACAGAGTTCAGACATCGGTCTGACATATTGTTGCCAAATATTTTTTCCCATTCTGTAGGTGGTCTTTTAATTCTTTTGATGAAATCTTTGGATGAGCAAAATCATTTGCTTCTTAGTAGTTCCTGTTTGTCTATTTTCTCTTCTGTTGATTGTACTTTATCAGATCTTGAAGTATGCCTATGTTGTGTATTAAAATTTCCATTGCTAATACTATTTTTTCTGGATGATCTTTATCATTTTAGATTTGATGTATAGGTCTTTTATACAATTTGAGTTGGTTTTTGAATAAGGTGTGAGATATGAGTCTTGTTTCAGATTATTGCAGATGAGTATCCAATTTTGTCAGCACCACTTGTTGAAGAGATTGCTTTTACACCAGTTTAATGCCTTAAGGGCTTTGTGAAATATCTACTGTTCACAGGAGGATGGTGTCATCTCTGGAGTCTCACCTCTGTTCCATTGATCTACCTGTCTCTTTTTGTACCAGTACCAGGCTGTTTTGATAACTGTGGTAGTGTAATAATTTCCAAAGTCGGGTAGTGAGAGGCCTCCCAGTGTGTTCTTCTTCTTCAGTGGTACTTTACTTACCGGAGGTTTCTTCCCTTTCCAAACAAAGTTGGTGATTTGTTTCTCCATTTCATTAAAAAGTGTCACTGGAATTTGTGTTGGGATTGCATTATATGAGTCGATTGCTTTGGGTAAAATAGACATTTTCACAATATTAAGTCTTCCGACTCGACGGCACTTGGCTGGATTTTATTCGTGACCAGGGTAGGTTTCTCCATTTATGTAAGTTCCTCTTAGTTTCTTGTAGTAAGATATTGTAGTTCTGTTTGCAAAGGTCTGTTAGTTCTCTGGTTAGATTTATTCCTCAGGGGCTATAGTAAATGGTATTGATTTGGTGATTTCTTCTTTAATAATACCATTGTTGGTGTTTCCCTCTTTTTAGTGTTTTAGGTTTGATTTATTTTTGTGGATTCCCTATTCATATTGCTATCTGGTGCTCTGCCCTGACTTGTAGTCTTAAGTATATGTCTGTTGTTACTGATTCTCTAACTGAAGAACTTCCTTCATTGTTTCTTGTAATTTTGATTTGGTTTTGGCAAATTCTCTGAAATTCTGTTCATCTGGGAATGTCCGAATTTCACCATTATATTTGAGAGACAATTTTGCAGGATATATAATTCTTAGTTAGCAGGTTTTATTTTGTTTTCACTTTCTTCAAGGCTTGTATATGTCATCTCATTTCCTTCTTGCTGGTATTGCTTCAGATGAGTAATCAGAGTTCACTTGCAATGATTCTTCTTTGCACATTTTTTTTGCTTAAGTCTTGTTGCCTTTGGAGGCATTTCCTTTGTTTTGTTAAGTTTGATGACGTATGTTGATGTTTTTCTTCGGGGATCCCCTGTGTGTGTAATTTGATAAACATCTTAGGTTGTCTTTGATGATACCAGGGAAGTTTTCTGTCAAGATAATGTCAACAATTTTTCTCTTATTCCTCCTTGGCTATGGAACTCCACTCAGTCATAGATTATTCCTTTTGATGGAATCTCACATAATTCTCATTGATCTTTCACTTAAAAAATATTGTATCTAATTTTTCCACAGACATGTTAGTGGCAGTTGTTTTGCATTCAATACCACTATTTCTGCATTCTACTGCCTCAATTCTGCTCTTTTGACTTTCTATTAAGTTGTCTAATTCTGTAACTTCGTTATTAATCTAGTGAATTTCCAGTGGTGGTTGCTCAAGTATTTCTTGTTGTCTTCACTGCTACAGCTCATTTTGTGTGTCTCCTTGGTCTAGAAAATTTTCAGCACAGTAACCCCAAGTTTAACAAATGTGCTCCATTCCCAACTCCTCTTTCTTGATTGTAGTGAGGTCCCCTTTCTGCCCTGAAATTGGCTCCTCTATGGAGCAGTTCTACTCTGACCTATATGGTTACTGTGAACCAGAATCAGCTCGATGGCAGTGGCTTTCTTGGCTTATCTAGTTAGTGAATACGCTTTTCCCACCCTCTCCACCCTGGTAGACGTCATAGAATGTTTTCTTCCGTGCTTAAACCTTTTCTTGAGTTCTTATAATAGTAACTACATACAATATTTGTCCTTTTGCTACTGACTAATTTCCCTGAGCATAATGCTTTTGCTATTGTGAACAGTGCTGCAAAGAATGTGGTATATGCATATAAGTACTGCCAATTAAATTCATGAACTCAACCTAGAAAAAGCGATACATACCTCATTTCTGAATATCACTATGGTCACCTTTGAAGTATTCCCCTTGGGAAACTGTGCACTGATGCAGTCCACCCTTCAAGGCAATTTTGGAGCTCTTTTTCTGGAGTGGCCATTTTAGGACTTTTGTTGTATTACTCTTGATGTCCTGAATGCCATCCAGATATCTTTCTATCAGTATTTCCTTTATCTTCAGTTAACAAGAAACGTACTGAGGGCCAGATCAGGTGAGTATGCCACCTTGCCACCACGTGCAATGGTCATTCCAGCAAGAGTTCCAAAATTGCTTTAGAGAGTAGACTAGGCACTAGTATTGGTGCATAGCTTCCTGAGTTCATGGACTTAATTATCAGACCTTGTATATCTGTTCACTTGAGGGCTCTGATGGCTCTAGCTTGTAGTCCAAGGAGTGGGATTGCTGGATCGCATGGTGCGTCTATTTCTAGCTTTTGAAAGAAGCACCAAATCAATTTCCAAAATGATTGTACCATTTTACCTTCCCGCAGCAATGTGTATCTAGTCACTCCACAACCTCTCCAGTATTTATTATTTTGTGGTTTTTGGAATAACGCTAACCTTGTTGGGGTGAGACAGTGTCTCACTGTAGTTCTGATTTGCATTTCTCTAATGGCTAATGATCATGAACATTTTCTCATGTATCCATTAGCCTCATGAATGTCTTTAGTGAAGTGCCTTTTTATGGCCTTTTCTTTTATAATTGGATTTTTGTCTTTCTGTTATTGAGGCTTTGCAGTGTTTTGTAGATTTTAGAGATTATACATCGATTAGATTTTTTTATATCCAATTTTTCCCCCCAGTCTGTAGGTTATCTTTTTCGTCTTCTGATGAAGTCTTTGGATGAGCATACATGTTTGATTTTTAGGAGCTTCCAGTTATCTAGCTTCTCTTCTGGTATCTGTGCATTGTTAGTTATAGTTTGTGGTATGTTTGTGCTGTGTATTAAGGCTACTAGCATTGTAACTGTTTTTAATTCCATGAATTTAATTTCATCATATTTTATATTTAGGTCTTTGATCCATTTTGAGTTAGTTTTTGTACCTGGGCAAGATTTAGATCTCATTTGGTAAGCAATTTTCTTTTAAGAACTTAGGGCCTTTGTTAAATATCAACTACTGATAGGTGTCTGATCTTATATCTGTATTCTCAATTCTGTTCCGCTGGTCTATGTATCTGTTAGTTTACATACCAGGCTGTTTTGACTGTGGTGGCAGTGTAATAGTTTCTAAAATTACATAGTGTACAGCCTTCCATTTTTTTTTCTTCATTAATGTCTTATTTATCTGGAGTCTCTTCCTTTCCTATATGAAGCTGGTGATTTCTTTCTGCAGCTTATTAAAACATGTTATTGGAGTTTAAAATGAGATTGTTTTGCATTTGTAGAACACTTTGAGTAGAATAAACATGTTCACAATGTTGAGTTTTCATATCCATGAGCATGTTATGTATTTCCAATGTTTAGGTTTCCTGTAGTGCCTTGTCGTTTTCTCTGCATAGGTCTTTTAAGTTTCTGGTTAAATTTATTCCCAAGCATGTTATCTTCTTGAGGGCTATTGTAAATGGTATTGATTTGGTGATTTTCTCTTTGTTAATGTAGAGGAATCCAACTGATTTTTGTATGTTTATCTCTGTCCTGATACATCCCTGAAATCTTCTGTTAGTTCCAGCATTTGCTTGTGGATTTTGGGGAGTTTTCTGTATGTAAGATTATATAATCTGCAAATAGAGGTACTTTTACTTCTTCCTTAATAATTTAGATGTCCGTTGTTTATTTTTATAGTCTAATTGCTCTGGCTAGGACCTCCAGTACAATGCTGAATACAAGTATTGATAAAAGGCATTCTTGTCTGCTAGGCATTCTTGTCTGCTGTGCATTCTTATGGGGAGTGCTTTCTTTCTCTCTTCATTTAGGATGTTGATGGCCACTGGCCTTGTACAAATACCCTTTATTATATAGAGGAATTTTTCTTCTATTCTTTTTGTTTCCTGAGAGTTTTTGTTGTGAATATGTGTTGGACTTTGTCAAATGCCTTCTCTTTATGAAGTGATAATAATGTGGTTCTCAATGATTGTTTATCTAAAGTTGGACCATCCTTACATACCTGGCATGAATCCCACTTGGTTATGATGAATTATGTTTTTTGATATGTTGTTGAATTTTATTGGTGAGAATCTTGTTAAGGATTTTTGCATTTATATTCATGAGGAATATTGGTCTATAGTTTTCTCTGAGCACTGCTTTTTTGTGTCTCAAAGTTTCTGTTAGGTTGTTTTCATTTTCATTTGATTCTGTGACTTTCTTTACTCTGTCTTTAATTCTTCAACCCAGTAGTTTTTGAGCAAGGTGTTGTTCAGTTTTCATGTGTTTGATTTTTTTTTTCTGTGCTCTTTTTGTTATCGATTTCCATTTTGATACATTTATGGTCAGAAATGTATGCATAATATATGGTCTATTCTGGAGAATGTTCCATGTGCATCAAAAAGAAAATACACTGGAGTGTTCTGTACATGTCTATAACCTAAAGTTGGTTGATTTTGTCTTTTAGCTCTTCTGTGTCTTTGTTCAGCTTCTTTCTAGCTGTTCTGTTCTTCACCAAAAGTGATGTCCTGAAGTCACCTACTATTACTGATTTTTGGCACCTTGAAGTGCTCGTACCTGTCATCAGGTGGCTAAAGCTCCTAGTAGGTATGAAAGTACAAGAATCTATTTACTCTTCTTGTATGAATTCAGCTCAGTTTCCAGGTAGTTGGTCATCAAGAGTGTTTCAGGCTCTCATCTACAGTCCTGGACAGGAAGGAATGATTGGTGTAGGCATAGGTATCTGGCTGAAGTAGGGGGACAAGTGCTGAGTAAGGAAGGGGACTGATAGCTGCTCCTGAGTGTCTGGGAGTTAAACATTTCCTTGGTCCCTAGAACATGTAGGTGGGTGGGTTTTCCAGCTGAACTCTGGGTATCCAGTGCTGGTGGCTCTAAGGACTGGGAGGCATCCCTTGTTCTTGGATACCTGTTGTGCATAGCTCAGTGGTGCCAGTGGAGCACAGGTACAGATGCTGTTTCATAGGCAGGTGGTGTCAAATGTCAGGAACCTGCCACTCTGCCTGCTGAACCAAGGCTTCCAGTGCACAGCCCCTGTACTGTACTAGTGAGTGCAAGTTCTGCTGAAAGCAGCCCTTAGAGTCTGTGCAAAGGAGAAAGGCATTCAAAGTCTACAGCTCCTTATGCCTGTACCTAGGGAAGCATCTGTACCTGCCCTGTGTGCAGGCTTAGGGAAACCAGCAGGTTATCCTTTCCTGTTTGTTAATTTATTCCCTCAGCACAGCCAGGAGAATGGCTCAGAGAGTGTGATGAGTCCTACTTCCAGCCTAGGGTACACAGCAGTTGGTGAAGCCAGCTCACAACAGGTGCAGAGTGCTGAGGGGACAGGTGAATGGGAGATAAGTTCTTCCCAATGGGAGTGTTTTTTGATCTACGTGATAAGTTAGAGGCACATACTTATCTTTCACTGACCGAGCACTGTTTCTTGCTGGTTGGAGGGTTATGCAGACTTTCCACAGCTTAGTCTCTCCTGATGTGGAGAATGTGTCCTAAGTGCCACTGATTGCCTCAGCATGCATGCCAGCTGATCTAGAGTACAGTGCTGCTTCTGAATCATTTCTTCCTTTTTCTGTGTCAGTCTGGTTCTTCAGCTTTGTCTTTGATGTTCAAGACTCCTAGATTGTCACATATAATTGATTTACTTTTTTTTCAGGCCTTTGTTCTAAGATGGACCATAAGAAGCATCTGACACCTCACCATCTTGATCCTGCCTATGGCTCTGTTTTTCAGTCTTAGGATTTCTCCAGCATTAAAGCTCATCAACTTCCATAGAAGACAACTTTTAACTACAATACTTCAGACACACCCTTACCTAGCAAGATGCCAAGACTTTCATAATGTCATGACATTTATACCTTGCTCCTAAGACTTTTTTATCTTAACAGGAGGCCTGGTGGTTTAAACTTCAGCTTACAGGAGTTTATATAGTCTTGCTCCTTAGAGAATCATGATGATATAGGTTACTGAAGTCTTGTTAGAATAATTTTTCTAGTACACTCTTATCACCAAATTTTTATCATGGAACATCAGCTTATTACTGAATTGTAAATGATACATAAAGCAATATACTTTATTATGCATACAGTAATATACATATTATTATGAATATATAAAATGTAAAATAAGTAGGAGAAAATGAAAATATACTGATGGTAGTTACTTCTCTCACCCCAATAGCTTTTCCTGGATGTGTCCCTTGGTGTTCATTCAGGTCAGTGTAGATAGAGATAATCCTTTTCCTTTCAAGGCCAAGATGATCTGATTTTGCTTTGTCTGGCAGTAGGCACACAACAGGAATTATATCAGATGTTTCAAAGGTCAGATTTCTCTGATCCATTACAGGTAACCTTATTTATGGTGATCACAGTAATATGTGTTAGGGCATGAGTATTATCGGAAAAACATATGATTATCTTGTATTACCAGCTACAGACAGAAAGCAATTCTCTTAATAAAGCTACAGAGCCACAGTTTAGTTCTATTTCTACTAGATTTGATAATTAGGTTTGTGAACTTACCCTATAAACTCACTGCTGAATGTGACCCTTAGGAAGTTTAGCACTGACTCTAGCACCTAGTCCATCCTTCAAAGCAATTTTGGACTCTTTTTCTGGAATGGTCATCAGAGCTGTCATCATATTACCCTTGGGATATTCAATATCATCAAGCAGTCTTCCTTTCAATATTTCCTTTATCTTTGGGTAAAGAAAAATGTCATAGGAGGCCAAATCAGGTGAATAGGAAGGGTTTTCTAATACAATTACTTGTTTACTGGCTAAAAACTCCCTTACAGACAAATAACTTACCACCCTGGCATAGTGTTCAATGGCCATTCCAGAAAGAAGTCCAAAATTGCTATGGAAAGTGGATTAGGTGCTGGTGTTGGTGCATAGCCTCCCAAGGGGAGTATTTCAAAGGTGATTATAGTGATATTCAGCAGTGAGGTATGCAGCACTTAGAACAACTAAGTTAATTAACTTAATTCTCAGATCTCCTGTGTGTACTATTTTGAAATTGCCTTCTAACTCATCTGCCTATTTTCTAGTATTCTCAAATAAACCAAAATGATTCTAGAACAGTAAAGAGCTTTAAACTACTCATCTTAAACTCACCATTGGCTATCACATGTAGAATAAAATCTGAAGTTCTCATCCTGGCTTTCAATGTCATTCACAGACTGGCCCCAGCTACCTCTCTGTTTTCATCTCCCACCTTTCTTCCTATTTTTGCTCATTACAGTGGGTCTTTTTCCTCAAATTTTCTCAGCATGCTTCTTACTCAGAGTTTTGCATTTATGTTCCAATTGTTGGAAATAAGTTCTTCATCAGTCAATTCATATCTTCCTCCCTCAGTTTATTAATATCCTTATTGACATGTCATCTAGCCCAACTTGACAGCAGTGGGTATGGAAGGAACATCTAAGACCCCATATCAAATATCACGTTAGTCAGCTTCTATCTCTAGCATCATTGTTTGTTCATAGTGGCTATCGCTATCTGACATGTTTGTATAGCAGGGATTCAGTATGCCTCCTTGTTATGGACTGAATGTATTCCCTGAAAATCTGTAACAGTTTCTCTGTGCCATAATTCCTGGTATTGTGTGATGTTCCTGCATTTTGGTATTCCGGCCTCTATGATGTTAATAAGAGTGGATAGCCAGCAGTTGTGTTGTTAGAACAGGATTCAGTGTGTAAGTTTGTTTTGTGCCTTGAGGTGGTCTCTTGAGCTATGAAAGGAAAAATCAGACAGAGAGATTTGGGAACCTCACACCATCAAGGATGTAGCACCAAGAGAAAAGTGTGTCCTTTAGACCTGAGGTTTTTGTGCCAAAATGCCCCCTAAACAAAGACTGACATAACACAAGGACTTTTCTCCAGAGCCAACAAGGGAAAAAGCCTTTTCCTGGAGTAGACTTCCTGAGTTTGGACTTACAACTTGACTGGACTATGTAAAAATAAACTTTCTTTGTTAAAGCCATCCACTTTGAGGTATTTCTATTAGAGCAGCACTAGCTGACTAAATCACTCCTCAAAGGTGAGTTATTGTTATGTAAAAGATGCCAAGACAATCAATACAATGGACATCCACACTGTTATATCATGACTCCATCTTACCTCAACATGACTTTTTGTCAAATCAACCACATTTATTCTCTGGAACTGTGTTTTGCCCTGTGATTAACTGCATTCTATTCTAAGAGTGTTAGGTGTATTAACTAATTTAAATCTCACAACAATCCTGTAAGACAAAATAATATTATTAGCACTATTTTATAGAAGAGGAAACTAAAGCAAAGTGGTTAAATATCTTTGTTGAGGTAAAATCTATAACAGTGGCCAGAGTTATGATTCAACTGTATGTAATCTAGTTGGATGATCAAGTTCTTAATCATCTTACTATACTACCAATTAGTACTTTCGCTAAGACTATAACTATCATTTTCCAAGCATTGGTAATTTGATATTAGCTTACATTATAATTGGTAAAGTAGAAGATGGAAGCAAATAGATATAAACTATAGTATCAGGTTGTGATAGCCACTACGAACAAACAGCGATGAAAGGCATAGAAGCTGACTAAGGTGAAATTTGATATAGGGATCTTAGAAAGATGTTTCCTACATAAATGATGTGTAAACAAGGATACTAATAAAGTGAATGAGGAAGATATGAATTGATTGATGAAGAGATTATTCTCAACAATTGGAACAAAAATGCAAAACTCTGAGTAAGAAGCATGCTGAGAAAATTTGAGGAAAAAGTCCCATTGGAACAAGCCAAAATAAGAAGAAAGGTGGGAGATGAAAACAGAGAGGTAGCTGGGGCTGGTCTATGGATGACACTGAAAGCCAGGATGAGAACTTCTGATCTTATTCTAAATGTGATAGCCAATGGTGAGTTTTAAGAAGACAAGCAGGAAAGCTCCCTATAGTTCTGGAACTGTTCTGATTTCTCTGAGGGTAATAGAATACTAGAAAATAGGCAGATGCGTTATGAGGCAATTTCAGTAATAAGCACACAAGGTTTGAAAACTAAGTCTGTGAACTTAATTGTTCTAAATGCTACCTATCTCACTGTTGAATATTACTATGGTTACCTTAGAAATGCTTCCCTTGGGAAGCTATGCACTGACATCAATTTCTATTCTACCCTTCAAAGCAACTTTGGAACTCTTTCTGGAATGGCCATTGAACACAATGACAAGGTGGTGAGTTTGCAAACTTAATTGCATACTTGTCTGTAAAGGAATTTTTAGCCAATAGATAAATAACTGTACTGGAATACTTTCTGTACTCACTTGATCTGACCCCCAATGACTTTTTTCTTTACCCAAAGATAAAGGAAATATTGAAAGGAAGGCATTTTGATGACATTCTGGGCATCAAGTATAATACCATGACAGCTCTGATGGTCATTCCAGAAAAAGAGTCCCAAAATTGCTTTGAAGGGTGGACTAGGCTCAGTACATAGCTTCCCAAGGGGTGTACTTTGAAGGTGACCATAGTGATACTCAGCCATGAGGTATGTAGCACTTTTCCTAGGATGAGTTTGTAAACTTAATTGGCAGCCCTCATACAAAATGATGGTAGTTTGCTGATGAATGGTGGCATTGAGTTATAGATTTGAGATATGATTTAATAGTTACCAATTGTATCAAACACTGTCAATGATTGAGTTAGATGAAGATTGAGAACTACTGGATTTGTTGATGGGAAATGGTTGATAACCTTGTCAAGATATGTTTTTATGGACTCTGGAGAGGAGAAGCTTCATTGGAAAGATTTCAGAGAAAATCATGCAAGGATGGAGAGGCAAATGCAGACAAATGAGACTTTTCTATGAAGTATACATGGGGGCAGGAAGATTATTAAATAAGAAAATTTTCAGAAATTTTGTATACTGATGGAAATAATCCATTGGAGAGAAAATATTTAATGATACAGGTCAAGGGCATTTTTGAGGTAATGTGAATGAAGAAGCTCACAATAAGGTTGATTGGCACAGTGGGATGACAGGATCAAACAGTTGTGAGGGTGGCTCAGAACTGGGCAACATTTCATTTTGTTATATATATGGTCAGTACGAATCTTACCGAACTCAGTGGTAGTGAATGACTATAGGCAACAACATCCAGTTCATAGATATCTGCCTTAGACAGGAGTTCTTTGCAACAAGAAGCACATTATATAACATGTACAGTTACTGTGGTGGCAAGATACAAAAGTCTTTGTTATTGTGGTTTCTGTTTTCATAAAAATAAGAAATAAACTTGCCAGATAACAATTAGCAAGTAATAGTGAACACTGAAAGCTGAGCAGAGAGGAGAATGTGTTAAAAAGTTGCTTTAGGAGACAGAATTGAGTAGGTAAAAATAGTAAGCTTTCTAGGAAACAAAAAGATTAATAGTTACACATTTTGAATCAGATCATCAGTATGTGAGGACCTGGACATAGGAAAACTAGAAGAAATTTAGATTTATTTGGGATTAGCATTTTGTCAGATGAGTACTCCAGAGGGAGTATGCGTGAAGGGAGCTCAAAGTGTATAGCTACAAAATCCTACTGTCGTTGATTTTGACTGACATTGACTCTATAGGACAGAGTAGAACTGCCCTCTGGGATTTACAAGGCTATAAATCTTTACAAAAGCAGACTGACACATCTTTTTCCCTTGCAACAGCTAATGGGTTCAAACCACCAACCTTTCCATTAGTAGCTGAGGGCTTTAATCACTGCAACATCAGAGATTCTTGAGAGTGTATGCAAGAGGGAAATTAGTACACTGGATAACTGATCTCAGTTGCAATTAGAAAGTAGAATACTAACAGCACAGTTAAAAAAAAAAGGAAAATTTTATGCCCTGGAGATGTTAATCAAAGAACTGTCCAAGTAGATATGATTCTGAGAGTTAGAAAGCAGTGTCTGGAGAGTTGCATGATTAAAACTGGGATTGTGATGTTATTGGTATTCAAAACAAATTTCTGTCAGTTATGTAAGGAAGTTGCAAAACATGAACACAAAGTACCTAGACAAATACAAACATGTGGCAGAGAAATGATGAGATCCTGGTCCTGGATCTAGGCTGTAGTGAATTGCATCATGTCCCACCAAATATCTGTAGCAATTTGGCTGGGCCGTGATTCCCAATAATGTGCAGTTGCTCTCCATTTTGTGACTTTCCTATGTTGTAAATCCTAATCTTCTCCTGTGCTTATAGGGAAAGATTGGATTATGTTAAAGAAGGTTATAGTGGGATTGTAACCTTTCGTTACCCAGGTCATCTCTCTGATCCAGTGTAAACTGAGTTTCCCTGTGGTGTGTTTGCATCACCTGTTATCTTACAAGAAATAAAAGTAAAAGGAATCAAACAGACAGTTAGGGACCTCCAATCCAGTTACTTGTTTTCTGGCTAAAAACTTCCTCACAGACAGCTGTACAATTAAGTTTGCAAACTTGCCACTTTGCCACCATGTGCAATGGCCATTCCAGTGAGTTCTAAAATTGCTTTGAAGGGTAGACTAGGTGCTGGCAACAGTGTATAGCTTACCAGAGAGAGTACTTTGAAGGTGACCATGGTGATATTCAGCAATGAAATATGTAGCACTTAAAACAATTAACTTGGTGGACTTAATTGTCAGATCTCGTAGTTCCACTGCTGCACTTCATTTGCTGCAAAGTAAGTCTCTTGATCAGAGGCAATGCTGAGTGGAATGCCATTGACAGTGAAAAAGAACTTCTCTAAGTCCACAGATGGTAGTCTTGGCAAGGCATGGTGTACAGAGAAGGCAAATCCATATCCAAAGTGTTCATTCCACTAAGGACAGAATGCTGCTATTTCCATGATGGAAGTGGTTCAGTGTAATCAATTTGTCACCACATTGCTGGCTGATCACCCTGAGGATGTGCTGTACCTAGGAATCAGTATTGGTCTCTGCTGTTGTCAGATTGAGTACTGCCAATGGAAGTCCATGTTGTTGGGCACATGAATAATTTGCCACCAGGGCCACTGTGTTTATGAGCCCATTGAGCAATAATGGGAGTAGCCAAGGAAAGAGGATGACTAGTTTCCATAGAATGTGTCATCCTATCCATTTGATTGTTAAACTCATCCTCTGCTGAGGTCACCCTTTGGTAAGCATTCTCTCAAGACAAAAATAGCTTCATTCTTTGGCCTAGTTAGAGTCTTCCCACATACCTCTTTCCCATAAATCCTTGTGTCAATTTTCTAGTCATGTTCCTTTCAGGACCACGACCAGCCAAACCTTTGGCCACAGCCCTTGAATCAGTATATAGTCTCACGTGTAGCCATTTCTCCTTCCAAACGAAGTGAACAACCAAATGAATTGCTCAGAGTTTTGCCCATTGTGAGGATTTCCCTCCTTTTAGGGAGGCCCTAGTTAGTGGCACTACATGCTGCCACTGTCTGCTTTCAAGTGGTATGTGCATGTTATATAGAAACCATCTGTAAACCTGGAATGACTTTTCTTTGATCAACTGGTCATAAGAAACTTTCCATGAGGCCATAGGAGCAAAGTGGGAGATGGGGAGCAATATGACAGAAGTGGAGATAATGGACATTTGAGCCATTTTGTTGTGTCATTTACCTGTGTCTTCAGATCATGCATGGGCCCAATCTTGTATATACCACTTCCATTTAGTGATGGTGTACTGCTGTGCACATCCAAATTTATGACTCTACAGGTCAGACAACACCTAGTTTATGATGGCAGCCTAGGATGCATGGTGGCTTGGTGTCTCATGGTTAAACATTCAGTCTCTACTAAGGCCCAGTAGCAAGAAAACAAGCTGTTTCTCAAAAGGAAAGTAGTTCTCTTCAGAGGACTGCAGTGCTTTGCTCCAAAATCTTAAAGTTTTTCACTGTGATTCACCAATAGGGGCTCCCAAAGACTCCAAAGAGCATCTCTATCTGCTACCGCCACTTCAGGTACCAGTGAATCAGCTGAATTATATGACCCAAGTGACAGAGTAACTTGCACAAAAGCCTGAACATGTTGCAGAGCCTTTTCTCACTCTGGGTTCCACTAAAAACTAGTAGCTTTTAGTCTTTTGATAAATAGGCTAGAGTAGCACACCAAAATAAAGATACACTGCCTCCAAAATCCAATGAGACCCACGAGGCACTGTACTTCCATTTTAATTGTGGGAGTATCCAGGTGCAATGACTTATTCTTCACTTTAGAAGGAATAGCTTGCCATGCCCGACACTACTGGATGCCTATAAATTTCACTGAGGTGTTAAGTGCCTGAAATTTTGTGGAATTAATTTACTGCCCTCTAGCATGTAAATGTTTGACCTGTAAGTCCAGAGTCATTGACATTCTTTCTTACTAGGTCCAATCAGTATAATGTTATTGGTATAATGGGCCAGCATGACATCTTGTGGAATAATGAGGAAATCAAGGTCCCTGTGGGCTAAATTATGACATAGGGCTCGAGAATTAATGTGGCACAGAGGTAGGCAACTGAAAGTGTATTGCTAGTCTTGCCAGCTGACAGTGAGCTACTTCCAGTAGTCCTTTGAAATGATATGGCGAAAAAGTATTAGCCATATCAATAGCTGCATATCAGGTACCAGGAGATGTATTAATTTGCTCAACCAATGAAACTACATCTGCAACAGCAGCTGCAATCAGAGTCATTACCTGGTTAAGTTTTTGATAATCTACTGTCATTCTCCAAGATCCGCCTGTTTTTTGCACAGGCCAAATAGATGAGTTGAATAACAATGTGATGGGAATTACCATTTTTGCATCATTTAAGTCCTTAATCGTGGCAGTAATCATGGCAGTCCCTCAAAGGATTCAGCATTGTTTTGGTTTACTGTTTTCCTAGGTAGTTGCAATTCTAGTGGTTTCCACTTGGCTTTTCCTATCACAATAGCCCTTATTCCATTTGTTAGGTATCCAGTGTGGTGGTTCTGTCAGTTGCTGAGTACCTTTATTCCAATTATGGATTGTAGAACTACAGAAATCACTACAGAATGGGTTTAGGGACACATTAGACCTACCGTTAGATGAACATAAGATGACACTTCATTAATAACCTGATCTCCGTATGTATCTACTCTAACTGGTGGGCACAATGTTGTTTTGGGCTTCCTGAAATTAGTGTTAGTTCAGAGCCATTATCCAATATCTTACATGTCTGTCAGTTTGTTGTACTGTGGGGGCTTGTGTGTTGCTGTAATGCTGGAAGCTATGCCACAAGGCATATTCAGGGTCATCCATAGTGGACAGGATTCAACTGAGGTTCTAGGCTGACACAGACTTGGAAGAAGGACTAGGCAGTCTACTTCTAAAAAGAATTAACCAGTGAGAACCTTATGAATAGCAGTGAAACACTGGCAGATACAGTGCTGGAAAATGTGCTGCCCAAAAGATGACTGGGTAAGAGCTGCCTCCTCAAAGTAGAGTTGACTTTAATGACGTGGTTGGATTCAACCTTTGAGACCTTCATTTGCTGATGTGGAGTGACTCAAAATGACTATAAGCAGCTGTAAACATCCATTAATAATTGGAACATGAAATATACAAACTATGAATTTAGGAAAACTGGAAATCATAAGAAATAACATGGAAAGCATAAACATCATATTCTAGGCATTAGTGAGCTGAAATGAATTGGTATTGGCTATTTTGAATCAGACAGTCACGTAGTCTGTTATGGCAGGAATGAAAACTTGAAGAGGAATGGAGTTTCATTCATGGTCAAAAAGAACATTTCAAGATCTGTCCTGAAGTATAGTGTTCTCTGTGATAGGATAATACCCATATGCCTACAAGGAAGGCTAGTTAATACAGCTATTATTCAAATTTATGCACCAACCACTGAAGGAACTGCAGCCTGAAACTGATCGAACATGCAACCAGCAGGCATTGATAATTACTGGTGTGACTGCAATGCAAAAGTTAGAAACAAAGCAGAAGGACTGGTATATGGAAAATATAGCTTTGGTGACAGAAATGCTACCAATGGTGGCATGATAGAATTTGCAAGACCAACGACTTCTTTATTGCAAATACCTTTCTTCACCTACACAAATGGCAGCTGTACACATGGACCTCACCAGATGGAATATACAGGAAACAAACCAATTATATCTATGAAAAGACAGGATGGAAAAGTTTAGTATCAGCAGTCAGAACAAGACCAGTTGCTGGCTGTGGCACAGACCATCAATTTCTCACATGCAAGTTCAAACTGAAACCGCATAAAGTTAGAACAAGTCCATAGAGCCACAGTACGACCGTGGGTATATCACACCTGAATTTAGAGACTGTCTCAAGAACAGATTTGATGCATTGAGCACTAATGACCAAAGATTGGACGAATTGTGGAACGACACGAAAGACTATTCATGAAGAAAGCAAGAGGTCATTAAAATGACAGGAAAGAAAGAAAAGACTGAACTGGATGTCAGAAGAGACTCCAAAATGTGCTTTTCAATGTTGAGTAGCTAAGCAAAAGGAAGGAATGATGAAGTAAAAGAACTGAAGAGAAGATTTCAAAGGGTAGCTTGAAAAGATAAAAAAAATTTTTACAATGATATGTACAAAGAGCTGGAAATAGAAAACCAAAAGGGAAGAACACACTCAACATTTCTCAAGCTGAAAGAATTGAAGAAAAAATTAAAGACTCGGGTTGCAACAGTGAACGATTCTACAGAGAAAATATTAAATGACTCAGCAAGCATTAAAAGAAGACAGAAGGGATACATAGAGCCGTTATACCAGAAAGAACTGGTTGATGTTCAGCCATTTCAAGAGGTAGCATATGCTCAGGAACTGATGGTACTGAAGGAAAAAGTTGAAGCTACATTGAAGACATTGGAGAAAACCAAGGCTCCAGGAACTGATGGACTATCAGTTGAAACATTTCAACAAATGTAGGAAGCACTGGAAATGCTCGCTCTTCTATGTCAAGAAATTTGGGGGACAGCTACGTGGCCAGCTGTCTAGAAAATATTTGTGTTTTATTCCTATTCCCAAGAAAGATGATCCAATCAAATGTGGAAATTATCACACAGTATTATTAATAACACACAAGTAAAATTTTGCTAATAGTCATCAACAAGTGGCTGCTCAGGATATTCACAGGGAACTGCAAGAAATTTAAGTTGAAGTCAGAAAGAGATGTCAAACCAGGGATATCACTGCTGATGTCAGATGGATCTTGGCTGAAAGCAGAGAAAACCAGAAAGATGTTCATATATGTTTTAATGACTATATGAAGATATTTGACTGTGTCGCTCATAACAAATTATGGATAACATTGTGGATAAAGAGAATTTCAGATCACTTAATAGTGCTCATGAGGAATGTGTACACAGATCAAGAGGTAGTAGTTCGAACAAAATAAGGGAACACTGCTTGGCTTAAAGTCAGGAAAGCTGAACATCAAGGATATATAGTTTCACTATACCTTTTCACTATACCTTTTCAAATAAACTGAGAAGCTGGACTATCTGAAGAACACAGTATGAGGATTGGAGGAAGACTCACTGACAGCCTGCTTTATGTGGATGACACAGTCTTGTTTCCTGAAAGTAGTAAGGATTTGAAACAGTTATTGATGAAGATCAAAGACTACGGCCTTCAGTATGGATTGTACTTCTACATAAAGAAAACAAAAATCTTCACAACTGAACCAGTATGCACCATCATGGTAAATGGAGAAGGGATTAAGGTTATCAAGAATTTGATTTTGGGGGGCAGAGTCAAGATGGCGGACTAAGCACATGTCTCCTTATATCCCTCTGGAAACCAAGACCTGAATTGATAACCAAACGGAGCCTTCTGATCACCTAATCAGCCTTAGGACATGGCACAGGGTTGTTAATTGGGACTTCATACCACTGAGTGAAAGACCTCCTCTCTTTTGCTGACTCCTGCTCCTGGCTAGCCCTGGCTCTCATGGACTGAAGGTAAACGCACCATTTTGACTTTTTTTTCCTCTGTCTTGGCTGGCGGGCGGAGCTGGGTCTTGCCTAGTGGCTAGACTCAGACACGCTGCTAGGGGATAGGCAGGTGAAATTCCTATATTTTGAGAGCCAGGCTTAGGACTCTGTTATTTTAGCCACTTTGAGCCTGTTGTTTTATATCTGCCTCAGCGGGGTTTGTACGGAATTTCACAGTCAGTGTGTGGGACACAATGTTGGTACCGAGATTTCAGCAGGACCTTAATTCTTAGCCTGGGAGTGAGCTCCTGCAAACAGGACAGTGCTTCTCCGACAGAAAAGCAGCAATTTACCGAAGGCCACCTACATTGGGGGCCCTGCAACAGAAGCAGAGGAATCACTACCTCTCGGCACCTTTAGCCCCTCTATCTGCTGCCTGTGTGGAGGATGCCATCTTGGATACGGTGGCTGCAGCTGGACCTAATTCTTAGCTTGGGAGCCAGAGCCTGTCCAAAGAGAGTGCTTTTCTATCACAAAAGCAGTACTCGACACAGTGTCGCCTAAGGCTAGGCCCTGTCAGCAGAGGCCACCAGGGCAGTAGCATTGCTGTATTCTGAACTAGTTTGTTATCTGGAGTTGGATATAGTGGCACTTACTTTGTCAGTTGAGAAGAGGGACCTCTACACCTGAAAACCTAACTGACTTGTGAAGTGGTCAGATACCTTTTGCTTTACATTTGAAGACAGCCTAGAGAAACATTTGCAATCCATCCTCACAGTACCTCTTCCAGCCTCTACATACTCACATGGGACCCAAAAAGCAACAGAAACTTGTGGCATACAAGAAATCACTCATGGCTTCAGAAGGCTCCCAAATAAAGCAACCAAGGAGTTTTCCAGATGAAGAAACTTTTATGAAAGCATCAGAAAGTGAATACAAAATGATTATATACAGAGCCCTTCTAGACCTTATACAAAATGCAGCGGAACAAAATGAAAACTTAAGCAAGCTGTTTGATCTGATGGAACACCAGTACTCTGAAATCCAACAGATCAAGAACAAAATCAAAGACATAGAAACCTCCATGCAAAGCCAAAAAACCAGAATGGAACAAACGGAAAAAAGAATTTCTGACTTGGAAGACAGAGCTACTGATGCCAGGGTTTATGAGCAGAAACCAGAAAAAAGAAACAAGAAAAATGAAGAAACATTAAGAAGCGTGTGGGATTCTAATAGAGGAACAACCTTCGACTAATTGGAGTCCCTGAACAGGGTGACACACCTGAGAACATAGATAGTATCGTTGCTGAGATGCTGAAAGAAAACTTCCCAGAAATCATGAAGGAAGAGAATATAGACATCTCAGATGCCTATCGTACGCCACCCAATATAGATCTCCAAAGAAAG
>KN679964.1:133466-202251 GCA_000152225.2 Procavia capensis | reverse complement strand
CAAGAGTGGGTGCCTTCATTGACTCGGGACCAGAAGAACCAGATGGTGCCCGGCCACCACCAATGGTAGGCACGATGGAGCTTACAGAGATGAGTCTCACTGGCAACACAAGAATAAAGAGGGTTGCATCCTGAGATCTCCACTAAAAGACCTGAACTGATGGTCCAGCAGTTTTGGGGTTCCCCTGAGACCGTGGCCCTTGGCCCTGATGATGCCTTTACCTAGAAATTATAACGAAGTTACACTCTTTGGACAGGAATGATTATACTTGGGAATGCAGAGTGACCATGTATTGGATGCACTTTATGGTTCTATACATCTATAGGATATCATCCTGCTGACCTCTGGCTGGAGGAAGGAGAGTGGTTGGAGAGGAGGGGAAAGACGGCTGTTGGGAGGATGAGACATGTATGGAGCAGAGAGGAACAGTGTGCTGTCACCGGACAGGGAGAGCAGTGGAAGCTGCATATAGGTGGGCATGTAAATTTATACGGGAATGTACATTTTCACTCAGTCATGTTAAATTAAAAAAAAAAAAGGATTTGATTTCATTTGGTTCTACAATCAATAGCCATGTAAGTAGCAGTCAAGACATTGAAAGATGCATTCTATTGGAAAAATCTACTGCTGAGATGCATGCTAACAAAGACAACACTGATGCAACACAGTGAGCTTTCTCCAGAGCCAGCGGAGACAGCACGTGTGTCTCTGAGGTTTGTATCCTAAATTTGGACTCTAGCCTACTGGGCTGTGAGAGAATAAACTCTTTTTTTTGTTAAAGCCATCCACAGAAGCAGATGACTGAAACAGAAGTGTTGATAAAGGGCATCACTGTCTTATTCTTGGTCTTAGGGGAAATGTTTTCAGCCGTTGTTAAGAATGCTGTTGGCTCTTAGTTTTGTATAGATGCTGCTTTAGTCAGCTGCTGCTGTAACAGAAATAACACAAATGGATGGCTTATTAAAGAGAAGCTTATTCTCTCACAGTCCAATAGGCTAGAAATCTGAATTGAGGATGTTGGCTCCAAGGGAAGGCTTTTTGCTCTCTGTCAGCTCTGGAAAGAAGTCCTTATTATTAGTGTTCTCTTTGTCTGGGAGCATTTCAGCAAAGTAACCTCAGGTCCCCAAAATATGCTATACTCCTAGCAGCTGACTCCTGGTAGTATGAGGTTCTGTACTCTCTGCTCCCTTCCCTTTCCATTTAGCTCTTGAGAGATAAATGGCATTGCAGGCCACATCTCAGAATAATTTCATTTAGGTTGGATTAAGGATGTAAACTTAGCAAGGGTGTTATGGTCCCACCCTAACCTTATTTAATGTAATTCAATTTTGCCCCAGTAACCCCAGGCAGATTAGGATTTATAATATATACAAAAATTACAATCACACATCAGAGAATAACCATACAATACTGGGAATCATGGCCAAGCCAAGTTGCAACACACATTTTTGGGGAGATGCAATTCAATCCAGGATATTCCATCCTGTGGCTCACACAAAAAATCAACATGCAAGAAATCTTCACTCCATTATAGTAAAAGTCGTGACTCCAAATATAAAACCTAAAACTTCCTCTTCATATATGACATCTAGAACACAAGTTCTCTGTTTCTAGAACACCATTGCATATAATGGTGAAAAAATTTCCCTTCTATATGTATTTTATTGAGAGTTTTTTATTTTTTAATCACGAATGGATGCTGAATGGATGCACAACCTAGACATTCTGTTTCAAATAGAAGAAATTACAGGGAAAGAAGGCACCAAGCCTTCCTCCTTCGAGGAAAATTAATCTGTTCTCTGAGACAGTGTATAGAATAGCTGTGCCCTCTAGACTGTAGGCATTGGCCACAATTTCCAGATTCAGAGTAGAGGCCTCTTGGCATGTGGCTTCAGCTGCACTTTCCAGGCCCACTGGGACAGCAACTCTGTTGCCTTTGCTTTAGGCACACCATTCTCCTAATCTATCTGAGTGTGAACTCCACCCTTAGAAACATGAGAGGCCATGGTTCCAGCCTTTGAAACTTTAAAGATCCTTCCCATATATTTTCATACTGAGGTAGCTGGGCTTCTTATATTCTTTGTCTCTATATTTTCTGCTTCTTGGGTCAGGTTTCATGTCTACATTTGTCTTGCTGGGACAAGTGTTTTGGAGCTCTATAGCTCCACTAATAAATGACTGAAGGTACCTCACTCTGTCAGGAAACTTCAGTCAGCAGGCCCTCACCCCTGTAGCTGTGTAAGAGGACAAGCCCAGCTCTTTGAATGAGTGTCTAAAGGCACCTTCCTCTGCCAGGAAGTCTGCCATTCACAAACACTCAGCTTTCTCACTCTGGGATTTGCTCCAGTTCTGTCTTACTCTTACCTCCTTGGGTTTGCTACTGCTGGTTCTGTTGCTGCTGTCAGTTCTCTATGCATTCACAGTTTAAATTACTTCCACATTTTAAGTATCTGTTAAAATAGCATCCCACTGTCTAATTACTAAATTCTGCCTTAGTCATTAAGTGCTGCTGTATCAAAAATACCACAAGTGAATGTCTTTAAGAAAGGGAAGTTTATCCTCTTGCAGTCTAACAGCCTGCAAGTCCAAATTCAGGCTATTATCTTCAGGGGAAGACTTTCTGTCTCTGTTGGCCTTGGAGGAAGTTCCTTGTCAGAAGCCCTTTATAATGGTGAAAAAATTTCCCTTCTATATGTATTTTATTGAGAGTTTTTTATTTTTTAATCACGAATGGATGCTGGACTTAACTCAAAACCTTGTCTGTTGTCAACTGAGATTATCATATACTTTTATTTGTGTAGTAGTTTACCATGTTTGGTTTTCAAATGTTGAACCATTCTTGTGCAGCTGGTATGAGTTCCACTTGGTAGTGTGCATTATTTTTTTCATGCGATTCTGAATTCTGTTGGCTAGAATTTTGTGGAGAAGTTTTGTATCTATATTCATGAAAGATATTGGGTCTGTAACCATTCTCTATCTCTTTCTTTCTTTCTTTCTCTTTTTTGGTGGCTTTACCTGGTTTTTGTATTAGGATTATTCTGGCTTCAGAGAAAGAATTAGGGTATGTTCTGAAATTGTTTGACTAGCAGGAGTTCAAGTTCTTCTCTCACTGTTAGAATTCTCCAGTGATGCTGTCTGGGCCAAGGCTTTTTTGTTGCTGACAGTTTTTAAAATTGTTTTCTCAATCTTTTCCTTTGTTATATATCTGTTTAGATTTTAAACCTCAGTTTGTCTTAATTTAGAAAGGTAGTGTGTTTCTACAAATTTTTCCATTTCCTCTAAAACTATAGTTTTTTATTGTACTCTGTTATGATCCTTATTATTTCAGTTGGATTTGTTGTAATGTCTCCCATTCCATTTCTTGTTTGAGTTGTTTGCATTCTCTCCTGTTTTTGTTTTTTCAGTTTGGTCAGTGGTTTGTTGACTTTGTTGATCCTTTCAAAGAGTCAGCTTTTCTTTTTGCTGAGTCCATTGTTTTTCTGTTCTGTGTTTTGTATATTTCTGCTATGATCTTTACTATTCTCATTCTTCTGGGGGCTGTGGACTTCTCTTACTTTTCTTTTTCCTCTTTTTTTGGAGTTGTATGGCTAATGCTTTAATTTTGTCCCTTTGTTCTTTTTTGATGTACGCATCTAGCACTGTAAATTGACCTCTGACTACTACCTTTGCTTTGTCCCAAATATAATGTATTTTCATTCTTACTTGGTTCTAGGAATATTTTTTGTTTCATTTCAAATTTCTCCTATTATCTATTGGTTTTGAAGCAAGGTCTTGATCAGTTTCCATGTATTGATTTTTTCCCTTGCTCTTCCATTATTAATTTCTACTTTTATAGTGCTCTGATTGAAGAAGATGCTTTGTATTACCTGAATGTTTTAGATTTTGTTGAGAGTTTCGTCATGGCCTAAGATGTGGTCTGTCCTGCAGAATGCTCCATGCACTTCAGAATAGGATGTGGACATTCCTGCTGTTGAGTAGAGTGTTCAATATATATATGAGGTCAAGCTGTTTTATTGCAGCCTTTAGATCTTCTGTGTCTTTGCTTAACTTCTTTCTGCTTGTTCTGTCCTTTACTGAGGACAGATGTTGAAATATCCTTTTATTATTCTGAAACTGTTAGTTTCTGCTGTGAGTGTTGCCCAAGTTTCTGCCATGTATTTTGGAGCCTTGTCATTAGGTGCATAATATTTACTATGATTACATCCTCATGATGGGTTCCCCCTTTAATCATTATATAATGTGCTTCTGAAGTGAGTATTTTAGTTGTAATGAATGGAATGATGATGTAAAGCTTAGAGGTCCAATTTTTTTTTTCAAGTATGTTCCTGTGACCGATCAGTTGATATTGTGTAATGTTTTAGTTAGCTAGGGCTGCTCTAACAGAGATATCACAGAGTGGATGGTTTTAACAAAGGAATGCTTATTCTGACATAGTCTGGTAGGCTGCAAGTCCATATACGGTGTCCACTCCAGGAGAAGGCATCAGTCTTTGTCCAGGGAGCATTGTGGCACAGGAACCTCAGGTTTAAAGGACATACTCTTCTCCGGGTGCTGCTTGCTTGATGGCATGAGGTTCCCAATTCTCTGCCTGCTTCTCTTTCCTTTTATCTCTTGTAAGATGAAAGGATTAAGGGTGAGGCAAGCCATACTTCAGGGAAACTCCCTTTATAGTGGAGCAGGAAAGTGATCTTATAAAGGGATATATAGTCCCACCCTAATCCTTTAACATACAGCATAATCCTTTAATATACAGCATAGGAAACCCCCAAAATGCAGGAGAGTCACAAGATACTGGAAATCATGGCCCAGCCACATGGCTACCCATATTTTTGAGGGGACACATGGATTGAACCATGACACATAATAATTTATATCCCTTAAAAGGGGATGGTGATGTAACTTTTCCTGTATCTACCAAACAGAAATAAAATTATTTTCCTCTACTTAATAAAAAAAGGAAAAAAAAGTGACAGTTTCTCCAAGAAAAATGGGCTAAGTTTAAAAAAATCTCAAATTTTAGTTAAATATAAATCTTCAGAAACCTAGGTATAATACAAAAATGCATAAGTGAGGATTAGATTTGAAGATGTCATTACTTTAAGTGTTATATGTGGCATTATCCAGCCATGATGTGGAAGACATGTAACATGAAAGTGCTAAATAAAGATTTCAAATTATAAAACCTTTCATAAGTAGAAATAATGGAAAAATATGTGGAATATAATGATCGAGTGCATTGCACTGCAAACTGTCATATAAAATTTTGTTTTATACTTTGCTGTCTGGCAGCAAATTTTGCCTTCTAGATGTGAACTATTCAAAAATGGATAAATTTCATGTTTCACATAAACTACAGTGATGATTACAGAGCTCTAGGGAAAAGTCATATAACATTCTGAGATACACTCAGTGGATGAGACAGATGATATACTAAAGGCATCAGTTAAACTGCAAAGTAGCATGTGAAGTAACATAAAATATTAGTTTGGAATCTGATGTTCTGAAAATATCAAATCAAATATAATAATGAATAAATCTGAGAGCCATTACATCCCAAAAGCTATCTATATATTTTTCAACAAGAGAAATAATACATCACCATATGACTGCTTTAGGAAGATGTAACCAATTCATGAATCTCAGTTCTGACATAATCTGCCAATGAAGTACAGGGGGCGGGAATTGATGTAAGCTGATAGGTGGTTAAAGGAATACTTTTTACATGGGAAAATTTATCTAACTTTAAGATATCTGTATTTCCTGAAAAATCACACCAAGAAATGTATAAACTAATAAGTTGACTATCAAGAGAAGAGACTAAAATGATGAAAGTTACATCATTGTCAACCTGCTATTAGAAATATTAAAAAATAAATATGTACCAGTACATCACATAAACCAAAATAAAACCTCATTGTCACTGAGTGCATACAGAATCCTGTGAAAAGTTGGTAACTGCAAATTTAGACTCCAGTGTTTAGAACAGTGTTTAGCCCTTACATTTTTATGCATTGGGATTTACTGCTTAGTTTCATAGGAACAACAAAACCCATTGCCATCAAGTCAATTCCATTTTATAGTGACCCAGTAGCAGAGTAGAACTGCTTCATAGGGTTTCCAACAAGTGGCTCATGGAACTGAGCTGACCTTCTCATTAACCACAGTTTTTGATAGCTGTACCATCAGGGCTTCTCTGTAAAAAGCACAGCCTAGTAAACCATATGGGGCAGTTCTACTCTGGTTTAATTTTTTGTCTTCACAGAAGCATACTGCCACATAGAGGTGTAAGTTAGGTATGGCTTGTAGGCTGTGTGTCCTGGGTGCCAATTGAGGAAAGGCACTAATGAGCAATTTCTATTGGTCATTATAGTTTCTATCACCAGCTGTGAGAGATCATTCAGCAATTTAAAACTAATTGCCCTCGGTGCTATTTTCTTTAATTTGGCCCCTGCTGCCACATCTTTCTCTTGCAGAGTAGTTAATGGATTTGAACTGTTGAACTTGTGGTTAACAGCTGAGTGTTTGGCCACCACACCACCAGGGCTCCTTTATGGGGACATATAGAGGTCAGACAGTTTGACCTGATTGCATCCTTCACTCATCGTCTTCAATGCAATGAAATGTTATGCTTATACATTCTTGGAAAGCCAGATTTAAGTTAGTGTATTCGTTCCATCTGTTGAATATTTCCAAACTTCACACTTCTTTGAGTTTCTGTACACTGAACATTCAAGAAGTGGAATGATTCTCTTTTCATCTTGCTCTATTTTTGGCACTGTATAGATCAAGGATAGGCAAAGTAGGGCCCATGGGTCTGCAAGGCTCATGGGTCAAATCTGGCTGGCTGTTTGTTTTGTAAGAAAAGTTTTTTTGGAACACATATATACCAATTCATTTATATATTACCTATGATTGTTATCTCACTACAGCAACAGAAACTGTATGACATAAGGTTAAAAATATTTATCAGGCCTTTTATGAGAAAAACAACTCCTGGTCTAGATAAAATAAAAAGGAAAAATTATATACTATATTATGTTGTATATTACATTACATTGTAGGCTCATAACATTTCAAGGTGTGTCCTGAAGTACAATGCTGTCAGAGATAGGGTAATATCCATATGCCTACAAGGAAAGGTCCTTTAATACAGCTATTATTCAAATTCATCTGAAACTGATCCAACATCCAACATGGATGGACTGGTAATTACTGGTGATTGGAATGCAAAAGTTGATAACAAAAAAGAAAGATATGTAGGTGAAAAATATGGCCTCAGTTATGGAAATGCTGCTAGTGACAGCATTTTGCAAGACCATTGACTTCTTCGTTCCAAATACCTTTTTCACCAACCTAAATGGTGACTATACACATAGATATCACCAGACTGAAAACCGAGGAATCAAATCGACTACATCCGTGGGAAGAGATGATGGAAAAATTCAGTATCAGCAGTCAGAACAAGACCAGGTATTGGTTGCAGTACAGACCATCAATTACTCATATACAAGTTCAAACTGAAACTGGAGAAAATTAGAACAAGTCCATGAGAGCCAGAGTATGACTTTAAGAGTATCCCGCTTGAGTTTAGAGACCATTTCAAGAATATATTTTTTTTTCTGTTGTTGTATTTTTTGTTGTTCTTTGTTTTTTTCTCTGCTTTCTTTTTTTATGCCTTTTTGTGGGCTACTTAAACAGTTTTTAGAATTCCATTTTGATTTACCTAGAGTGTTTTTGAGTATATTCTTTTAGCTGTTTTATGGTTTGGGCCTTTATAATTTCTGCTTGAGATCTTCCTAATTTATTTTCTTATTTAACATGACTGAGTGAAAATGTACATTCCCGTATAAATTTACATGCCCACCTATATGCAGCTTCCACTGCTGTCCCTGTCCAGTGACAGCACACTATTCCTCTCTGATGCATACAAGTCTCATCCTCCCAACTCAAGAATAGATCTGATGTGTTGAGTACTAATGACTGAAGACCATATGTACTGTGGAAGGACATCAAAGACTTCACTCATGAAGAAAGCAAGAGGTCATTAAAAATACAGGAAAGAAAGGAAAGACCAAACTGGATGTCAGAAAAAACTCTGAAACTTGGATGTTGAGTAGCTAAAGCAAAAAGAAGGAAAGATAAAGTAAAAACTGAACAGAAGATTTCAAAAAGCAGCTCGAGAAGATAAAGTGTTATAACGACATGTGCAAAAACTGGAAGTAGACATTCTGAAGCTAAAAGAACTGAAATAAAAATCAAACTTTTAGTTGCAAGAGTGAAAGATTCTACAGGAAAAATGTTAAACAACTCAATCATCAAAAGGAGACGGAAGGAATATATGGAGTCATTACTGGTCTATGTTCACCCATTTCAAGAGGCAGCATATGATCAGGAACTGATGGTACTAAAGAAAGAATTCGAAGCTACATTGAAAGCAATGGAGAGAAACAAGAGCTTAGGAGTTGATGGAACATCACCTGAGATGTGTCAACTAATGAATGCAATACTGAAAGTGCTCACTCATCTATGCAAAGAAATTTGGAAGACAGTTACTTCCCAACTAACTAGAAGAGATCCATATTATGCCTATTGCCAAAAAAGGTGATCAACCAAATTCAGAAATTAAATAACTATTATTAATATCAAACATAAGTAAAAATTTTGCTAAAGATCATTCAAAAATTCCCACAACAGTATATTGAGAGAGAACTGCCAGAAATTTAAACTAGATTCAGGAGAGGACATAGAACCAGGGATGTCATTGTTGATGTCAGATGGATCTTGGCTGAAAGCTGAGAATATCAGTAAGACGTTTATCTGTGTTTTGTTGACTATGCAAAGGCATTCAACTGTGTGGATCATAACTAATTATGGGTAACACTGCCGAGAATGGGAATTCTAGAACATTTAATAGTCCTCATGGGAAATCTGTAAGTGGATCAAGAAGCAGTCGTGTGAACAGAACAAGGGGACATTGCATGGTTTAAAGTCAGGAAAGGTGTGTGTCAGGGTTGTATCCTTTCACTATACCTTTTCAATCTGTATGCTGAACAAATAATCTGAGAAGCTGGATTATATAAAGAAGAAAGCAGCAGGACTGGAGAAAGACTGATTAGGAACCTGCTTTATTCAGATGCCATGAGTCGGACCCAACTCGACGGCACTTGGCTGGCTTGGCTTTATTCAGATGACATAACGTTGCTTTCTGAAAGTGAAGAGGATTTGAGACACTTACTGAAGAAGGTCAAAGAACACTGCTTGCAGTATGGATTGCACCTCAGCATCAAGAAAACAAAAATCCTCACAACTGGGCCAGTAAGCAACATCATCATAAATGGAGAAAGGATTGAGGTTGAGGATTTCATTTTACTTGGTTCCACAATCAATGTTGGTGCAAGCAGCAGTCAAGAAATCAAAAGATGCATTGCACTGGGAAAATATACTCCAAAAGACCTCTTTTTAAAAAAATTATTATTATTTTTTCATTTAATATGACTGAGTGAAAATGTACATTCCCATATGTACATGCCCACCTATATGCAGCTTCCACTGCTCTCCCTGCCCAGTGACAGCACACTTTCCTCTCTGCTCCATACATGTCTCATCCTCCCAACAGTCTCCTTTTCCCTGCTCTCCACCCACTCTCCTTACTCCAGCCAGTGGTCAGCAGGATGATATCCTATAGATGTATAGGACCATAAAGTGCATCCAATATATGGTCACTCTGCATCGCCAAGTTCCAAAAGACCTCTTAAAGTGTTGAAAAGTAGGGATATTCAAAAGATGACACCTTGAAGACTAAGGTGCTCCTGACACAAGCTACCGTGTTTTCAATTATATCATATGTATGCAGAAACTGGACAATGAATAAGGAAGACAGAAGAACTGATGCCTTTGAATTATGGTGTTGGAGAATACTATTGACTGTATCATGGACCGTCAGAAAAGCAAACAGATTTGTTCTGGAAGTGTAACCAGAGTGCCCCTTGGAAGCAAAGATGGTGATACAGCCATGTTGTTGTAAGGAATCAGCCCCTGGAGAAGGACATCATGCTTGGTGAAGTAGAGCGTCAGTGAAAAAAAGGAAGAACCTCAAGGAGGTGAAATGGCAGTGTCCGCAACAATGGGCTTAAGCATAAAAGCAGTTGTGGGCATGGTGCAAGACTTGGCGGTGTTTTGTTCTGTTTTGCATAGGGTCTTTGTGAGTCAGAACTGCCTTGACAGCGCCTAACAACAACAGTCACATAACAAAGTAAAATACAATGCTGGAAGTTAGATTTGTTGTTACAGTTTGAGGTTTCTGTGGCCACTGGAGAACAAGCAAATGATGATCTTTGAAATAGTCATAAAAGATGTGTGAAAATATAATTCAGTGATTGATGTGTGGGTAGTAAAAGTTAATTCTTATTCAGGAATGAGAGGGCTGTTGATCTCACCTTCCAGGTGAGAAATTAAATAATTGGTAGAGAATACGGGGATTCTGAAAAATCCACATTCTTTTAGTCAATCCAATAACTAAATCAAATTGATCATGTAGCAGTCTAATCAATCCTTCATTGATCTACAATTATGCTTAATAACAAGAACAACAAAAATCAGGCACTTTGGATTAGAAAATGATTGTTTTGTTTTGATTATATCCATGGAGAAAGTTGTAATATTTTAACAGTTCTGGAGACATAATTCACCAAATTAATTGCCTGCAGTCTTATTGCTAACATAAACTGTTCTTCTTCCTTATCTATTACAATGTACCAAAGAGGCAAACAAAGGTAACTGCTTTGTCAAAGGTATATCAAAAAATACTCCTTGCTGGTTTTTGTACTATATTTTTTAAGTAAAAACAGTGTAATAAAATATACATTTAAATGATTATTATAGCTATGTATAATATGTATGCCTTTGGACAACATTTTAACATTTTTACCCCCTATGTTATGGTAAACAGAATTTTGTTATTGTAGAATGCATAGGCTTTGGAGTTCAAACAAACTTGTACAAACTTGGCTTGAAATCTCTGTTATTTTCTCACTTCAATCAAGTGATTTTTGCAGATGTCATGGGTATGGTGCTTCCTTAGATTGTTTTCCAGAACTGGAGGGCTAACCCTTAACCCTACCTCAGAATGGAAGGAAGATTGACAGATGTCAGCTGTCAGATCACTCCAGATACTGCCTTTAATTAAAGAAATCTTTCTTCTCCAAAGTCACAGGCAGCCCAGTTCTCATGGTTTGGTCAATTCAAACCAAACCAAAACAAAGCTGTTGCAGTCAAGTCAATTCTGACTCATAGCAGAGTAGAATTGTCACATAGGGTTTCCAAGGAGCACCTGGTAAATTAAAATTGTTGACCTTTTGGTTCACAGCCGTAACTGAAAAACTGGACATCGTGTCCCTGAGTGAGACATCTTTGAAAGTTATGAGGCATGTCAAACAAAGGAAGCAGGATTCTACCGTAAAGATACCTGACATGGCAAGCATGCTGTTTGAGGCAGTGGAATTTTCCCCTGGGACCTCTATCTTAGCTTCGTAACCCAAAGTATCCTTCTGTCCAATCTTGCTTCCTTCCTTTTCTCAAGAGCTTTTAATTTTAAGAGCACTTCTGAATAAATGGCTGGTGTGCTAACCTACATCTCGGAAGCCCACGTCTTACAAGGTTTGGAGTCCCACACAGTCTGAAAAAACATGTGGTAAAACAAGATTTTAGAGCTAGAGCACCTAAACTCTGCTGGCAATCAATAAAATGTCATCAGTTGCACTGAGAACAGATAGCCCCAGTACAAATTAACTGGCTACTGAATCCTAATAGAAAGAAAATGATTGACAACAAGTTTTCATGTGACCAGAACTGTTCACTATGTGTTGGGTTCTATCACATCTACCAAGGTGTTACAGGATCAGCATCAGTCTGTTGAAAATGGAAACTGTGCATTTGAGATTAAGCATTAGCAGTACCAGAAAGTAAAAGTAAGCTGCGTTTGCACATGAAGTTGTACACACTGCTCACTTCTAAGGCTATATGGTTGCTTCCTTACCATGAATAATGGAGGTGAAAGAAAGTAATGCTGTTTGACTGATGGTGATGCTTAGTTTAAGGAACTCTGATCTGAAAATTGGTGGAAGCTGGTCATCTAGTTGGTATGCATGTAGAGATGATCTGAAATTAGAATGTATATGGGTGAATGTTGTTGCTGTGTGCCATCAAGTTGGTTCACACTCATAGCTATCCTATAGGACGGAGTGTAACTGCCCCCATATGGTTTCAAAGGAGTGACTGGTAGATTTCAGTTGCAAACCTTTTGGTTAGCAGCCAAGTTCTTAACCACTTTTTAAATTTTTTTTATTGTGATTGAATGAAAGTTTACAATTCAAATTGACATGGTGGCCTATCTGCAGTCCCTCTGCTCTCCTTGCCCAGTGACAACACACTCTTCCTTTCTGTTCTATACGTGTAGCCTCTTAACCATCTCCCGTCCCCTCCTCTTCCCCCTCTCCATTCCCTTCTAGTTAGAGGCCAGAAGGATGACATTTAATAGATGCACAGAACCATAAAGTGTACACACAATATGGTCACTCTGTGTCCTCGAGTCCAATCCTTTCCTATCTGGAGAGTTGACCTCACTAATGCTCTGTGATCAGGGGCAGCATCAGGTCTAGGGGCCATGCTCCCAGAGGAAGCATGAGATCATCCCAGGGCTTGAGATTATCAATTGTGGTTGTTTAGTGGAGTTCTTAGGGTGGACCCCCTTTTATTTTTCATGTTGCTATTGGGACCCAGCATTGTGAGCCCCATCACGGCTGTCATTGGTGGTGGCCAGGCACCATCTGGTTATTCTGGTCACATGTTGATATAGTTACCCATTCACATGGGTCTTCCTGTCTTCTGGGCTCTTTTTCCCTCATGTCGTTCTTGTCCTTGGTGGTCATCTGTTTCAGCTGAGTTGGGACCGTTTGGTGCAACTCAGATTGCAGTTTGCTAGACATCACTCACCAATATGGAGTGTAGAAGACTCTTTTAGCAATAGGCTAGTTATGCCAACTGACTTCGATTCCCTGTGAGGGTGTGGTCCGGACCCCCGCCCCGCTACTCTATCCTTGCCATATTGGGTTAAGATTGGAGGAGTTTTTAGGTTATGTAGAAGTCCAGTTAAATTGATCTTTCTAATGTGTTGTCACTGCTTTGACCCAACCAAATTTCTATAACTATAACTCTCCCTACCTCCCCTCCCTTCAGTCATCAGAGAGTCTTTCCTTCTGTACATGAATCTGCTTTTAAGTCCTTATAGTAAGCGTCTCATACATTTGTCCTTGTGCTGCTGACTGATTTCACTCAATGTGTCTTCCAGCTGAAACCAGATTTTGAGATGCTTCCTAAATTCATTGTTCTTTTATCAGTGCACAGTGTTCCACTGAGTATATATACTGTAGTTTGTCTATCCATTCACCTGTTGTTGGGCATCTGGGTTGATTCCAGCTTTTTGCTATTGTGGACTGTGCTGCAATAAACATTTGTGTGCATGTATCTGTTTGTGTGATTGCCCTTGATTCTACAGAATATATTCCAAAAATTAGGATTACTGGGTCAAATGGTATATCTGTTTTGATCTTTTTAAGGAAGCTCCAGATTGCTTTCCAAAGAGGCTGTACCATTTTGCAATCCCAGGAGCAGTGTATCATTTTGCAATCCCACCAGAGTGTAGGAGAGTTCTGATCTCTCCATAGCCTCTCCAGCATTTGTTGTTTTGTGTTTTTTGGATCATGGCCAACCTTCTGGTGGTGAGATGGTATCTCAGTGTCATTTTGATATGGATTTCTTTAGTAGCTAATGATCATAAGCATTTCAACGTGTGTATTTTGGCTGCCTGGATGCCCTCTTTAGAGAAGTGTCTGTCCATCTCCTTTGCCCAACACTTAACTGGATTATTTACCTTTTTCATGTTAATATTTTGTAGTACCTTTTAGATTATACAGATCATGCCAAATATTTTTTCCCCCTGTTGGTGGTCTTTTAACTCTTTTGATAAAGTCTTTGGATCAGCAAAGGTGCTTGATTCTTAGTAGTTCCCATTTATCAATTTTCTCTTCTGTTGATTAAGCTTTCTTTGTTAGATTTTCAAGCCTAAGTTGTGTGTTAACACTTCCATTGTTGATCCTACTTTTTTCTTGTGTGATCTTTATTGTCTTACACTAGATACTTAGGTATTTTATCCAGTTTGAGTTTTTTTTTTGTGTGTGTGTATGGTGTGGAATGTGGTTCTTGTTTCAATTTTTTGCAGAGTGGATATTCAATTTTGCCAATACCATTTGTTAAACAGATTGTTTTCACCCCAGTTTACAATCTTAGGGCCTTTGTCAAATATCAACTGTTTGTAGGAGAATGGTGGCATCTCTGGTCTCTCCCTTCTGTTCCATTGGTCTATATGGTCTATATGTCTCTTTTTGTACCAGTACCAGGCTGTTTTGACTACTGTGGCAGTGTAATAGATTCTAAAGTCAGGTAGTGAGAGGCCTCTCAGTGTGTTCTTCTTCTTCAGTAGTGCTTTGCTTATCTGGGGTTTCTTTCCTTTCCAAACGAAGTTGGTGATTTGTTTCTCCATCTCAAAAAATGTCACTGGAATTTGTATTGGCATTGCACTGCATAAGTAGATTACTTTGGGTAAAATAGACATTTTCACAATGTTAAGTCTTCCTATCCATGAACTGGGTAGGTTTCTCCATTTATGTAAGTATCTCTTAGTTTCTTGTAGTAAGATACTGTAGTTCTGTTTGTAAAGGTCTGTTATTTCTCCGGTTAGATTTATTCCTAGCTATTTTACTTTCATGGGGGCTATAGTAACTGGTATTGATTTGGTGATTTCTTCTCTGATGATCTATTTATTGATATAAAGGAATACTACTGATTTACTTATGTTTATTTTATATCCTGATACTTTGCTGAACACTTCTATTAGTTTGAATAGTTTACTTATGGATTGCTTAGGATTCTGTGGGTATATAATCATATCATGTGCAAATAGGGAGATTTTTACTTCTTCTTTTCCACTGTGGATGCTCTTTATTTCTTTGTCTTGTCCAATTGCTCTGGCCAGAACTTCTAGTACAATGTCAAATAGGAGAGGTGAGAGTGAGCATCCTTATTGAGTTCCCATTCTCAAGGAGAACGCTTTTAGTCTTACTCCATTCAGGAAGGTGTAGGTGGTTGGATTTGCATACATGGCCCTTATTGCATTGAAGAATCTGCCTGCTGTTCCTATTTTGCCGAGAGTTTTTAGCATGAACGGGTGTTGGACTTTATTGAATGCCTTTTCTTTGTCAATTGACAAAATCAGGTGATTCTTATCTTTTGTGTTATTTATATGGTTGATAACACTAATTGTTTTTCTGATGTTGAACCAGCCTTGCATCCCTGATATGAATCCAACTTGATTGTGATAAATTATTTTTGATATATTGTTGAATTCTATTGGCAAGGATTTTGGTGAAGATTTTTGCATCTAGGTTCATGAGTGGTACTGGTTTGTAGTTCTTTTTTGTAGGATCTTTCCCAGCCTTTGGTACCAGGGTTACGCTGGCTTCATAAAATTAATCTGGGAGTATTCCATCCTTTTCTATGCTGTGAAATAGTCTCAGTAGTATTGGAGTTAACTCTTCTCTAAAAACTTGGTGGAATTCTGTGGTGAAGCTGTCTGGGCCTGGGCTTGTTTTGGTTGGTAGTTTTTGATGACTTTTTCAATCTCTTCCTTTGTGATGAGTTTATTAAGTTGTACTGCTTCTCCTTTTGATAATTTTGGTAGGTGACGTGAGTCTAGGAATTTTTCCATTTCTTCTAGGTTTTCAAACCTGTTAGAGTACAGTCTTTTGTAATATTTTGTTATGATATTTTTGATTTCTGACAGATCTGTTGTGATATCTACCATCTCATTTCTTATTTGGGTTATTTGTTTCCTTTCTTGTTTTTCTCTACTTAGTTTAGCCAATGGTTTGTCAATTTTGTTGATTGTTTTGTAAAACCAGCTGTTGGTGTTATCAATTGTTTCAATTGTTCTTCTATTCTCTAATTCACTTAGTTCTGCTCTAATCTACATGATCTCTTTTCATCTGGTGACTGAGGGGTTCCTATGTTGTTCTCTCTATACTTGTTCAAGCTATAGGGTTAATTCTTTGGTTTGGGTCCTTTCTTTCTTCCGGACGTGTGCATTTATAGAGATAAACTGACCCCTGAGTACTGCTTTGGCTGCATCCCATAAGTTCTGGTAGGAAATGTTTTCATTCTTATTAGAATCCATAAATTTCTTTATTTCATCCTTGATTTCTTCTATAATCCATGGCTTTTTGAGCGAAGTGTTGTTCAGTTTCCTTGAGTTCCAATTTCTATCTATTTCTGCTATTGATTTTGACTTTAATGGCTTTGTGGTCTGAGAGGATGCTTTGCAATGATTCAATCATATGGATTTTGTTGAGATTTCCTTTATGTCCTAGCACATGATCTGTTCTGAAAAATGTTCTATGTGCATTCGATAAGGTGTAGTTCTCTGTTGATGGATAAAAAGTTCTGTATGTGTCCGAAAGTGTGGTGCTGCTGTAGCAAATACCTAAAATGTGGGAGCCATTTTGAAACTGAATGGATAGAAGATTCAGAAGGAACAAAGAAGGTGAAAATGGTGAGAAACAAGAGAGGATTGGTAGCAGCAGCAGTGGCAGCAGCAGAACCAGAGGAAGTACTGGAGCCGACCCATGGAGGGAGAGAGCTTAGTGCCTGCACACAGCATTTTCCTCACAGTATGGGGTGCCTCCGGGCCCTTAAATCTGGAGCTAGCCTTGCTGACCCACAGAGTGAGAGAGCTGAGTGCCTTTTGGCAGGATGTTTTCTAGCAAGGTTGGGGTGCCTCTGGGCACTTAAATCAGTGGAGCTACAGAGCTTTGGAACACTTGCCTGGCAGGGCAGTTGTGCGCCTGAGGCCCAGGCCATGTGGCCATAGGAAGCTGAAGATGAAGAGACAAACAGAGTGAGAAGCTGAGCTGCCTCAGTCTCAAAAGGTATGGCCATGACCTCAGGGGTTTGAAAGGGTGGAACCATGGCTGCCTGTGTTTGTAAGGGTGGAATTGACACTCACTTGGGCTTAGGGTGCTCCTAAAGCCAATGGGGCAGCGTTTCTGTCCAAGAGGGCCTTGAAGGAAGAGTTGTAGCACGGGGCTGGAGGTCTTCACTCAAAATCCAGAGAGTGTGGCCAATACCTAGAGTCTGGAGGGCAGGGCCATTGTGTAGAATGTCTTAGAAAATGTAAGAGTAGTTCCAAAGCTTTGAGGGCTAATGTAATGTGTTCTGCTGACTTGCTTGTTGCCTGTTAATGTCTTCTTTTCCTACAATTTCTCCCATTTGTAATGGAATCTCTAACTTGTGGCTATTCTGCCATTGTACCTTTAGAAGCAGATAGCTTACCTTCTAGTTTCACAGATGTATAAGAGTTTTTATATTTTGGACTTGGAACCGATTTAAGACTTCTGTCGTATGGTATGGACATGATTATGCTATGGTGAGATGAATGTGTTACATGTTTCTGTGATGTGATTTTTGGGTTGCCAAAGGGTGGGATGTCATGGATTGAATTCTGTCCCCCCCAAAATAGGTGTAGCCAATGTGGCTGGGCCATGATTCCCAGTATCTTCTGACTGTCCTCCATTTTGTGGTTTTCCCATGCTGCATGTTAAAGGATTAAGGTGGGGCTGTAAATCCCTTCATAGGATTACCTCCCTGCTCCACTGCAAAGGGAGTTTCCCTGGAGTGTGGCTTGCCCCACCCTTAATCCTTTCATCCTACAGGAGATAAAAGGACAGAGAAGCAGATGGAGAATTGGGAACCTCCTGCCATCAAGACAGCAGCACAGGGAGAAGAGCGCGTCCTTCAGACCTGAGGTTCCTGTGCCAAGATGCTCCCTGGAAGAAGACTGGTACAATACTAGACTTTCCTCCAGAGCCAACAAGGGGAAAAACCTTTCCCTGAAGAGGACACCTTGAATATGGACTTGTACCCTACCGGACTATGTAAGAATAAACTTCCCTTTGTTCAAGCCATCCACTCTGTGGTATTTCTGTTAGAGCAGCACTAGCTGACTAAAACAGTGTCGATGAGGTCTAATTGGTTAACTGTGGCAATAAGATCATCTTTGTCTTTACTGAGCTTTTTTCTAGAGGATCTGTCCAATACTGAAAGTGGAATGTTGAAGTCTCCCACTATTATTGTGGAATGATTTATTTCATTTTTCAGTGTAACAGTGTTTCTTCCATGCATTTAGATGCTCTAGTATTTGGTGCATACATATTAAATATTGTTAAGTCCTGCTTGTGTATTGTTCCTTTCAGCAATAAATAGTGTCCATTCTTGTCCATGATGGTGGATTTCACATTAAAATCTATTTTATCTGAGATTAGTATTGCCACATGTGTTCTTATTTGTATATTGTTAGCTTGGCATATATTATTCCATCTAATTTTCAATTTGTTCATATCTTTAAGTCTAACATGAGTTTTTTGTAAGTCAATATAGACAGGTCGTGTCTTTTGATCCAAGATGTCACTTGCTGTCTCTTTACTGGCGCATTCAGTGCATTTATATTCAGTGCAATTATTGATAGGTATGTGTTTATTGCTGTCATTTTGATGTATTTATTTTGATTTGGTGGTTTCTCTGTTGCTCTTAATATTCTGTTCTGGGTCATTCTTCACTATGGGTTGGTTTTTTCATCCTTTTTGGTGTTGGTTTTGTGTTTGTTGAGACTCCTGTGTTACATTTCTTGATTTAATGTGTTACACCTTTATTGTGCTTTGTGGCTACCCTTGTGACCCCCTTAATGATCTAAGTTTAAACCAAATTTTAACTTCAACATATCTTCTTAACTTCCTCTCCATCTGGAAGGACTATAACTACTGTAGCAGATCCTTCTTTTTAACACGATGGTATCATATTTTTAATGATATGATCATTGGATGACTTCTTTTACTATTATTGCTTTGACTGAGTAAGTCTCTGGATGAGCTCTGCATTGCCACCTTTAATATACACTTACTGGTTTTGTTTTTCTTAGCAAAAAGCTTCTTTTAATATTTCTTGTAGCTTTGGTTTGGTTTTTACTAAGTCTCTAAGTTTCTGTTTATTTGCAAATGTCTTGATTTCATCTTCATATTTGAAAAACAATTTTGAAAGATGTATAATTCTTTGATGAAAGTTTTTCTATTGCAAGGCTTTGAGTGTGTCATCCAATGCCTCCATGCCAACATCATTTCTGCTGAGAAGTCAGATGAAAGCCTACAGGGTTTCCCTCTGAATGTTGCTTTGAGTCTCAGTGCTTTTATATTTCTTGGAGTCTTTCTCCTAGGGTCTATGTTTTGTGGCATTTGATACACATCTTAGATATCTATTTTCTCTTCTTTCATAATTTCAGGAAGTTTTCTTTCAGTAACTCAATAACAATACTCTCTGTGTTTTCAGGTATCCCTCTGTGTTCAGGGACTCCAATTAAACATAGATTATTCCTCTTGATAGTGTCCTACATGTTTCTTAATGTTTCTTCATTTTTCTTGTTATTTTACTCTGATTTCTCCTTATAAATGCTGGTGTCAGTAGCTCTATGTTCAAGGTCGGTAATTGTAATTTCCAGTTGTTCAGTTTTACTCTTTTGACTTTGAATTAAATTGTCTAATGCTGTAATTTTGTTATTGATCTGTTGGATTTCAGAATGTTGGCGTTCCATCAGTTCAAACAGCTTGCTTAATTTTTCATATTGCTCTACTGCATTTTGTATGATGTCTAATATGGCTGTCTATATAATTCTTTTGTACTCGATCTCCAGCAGTTTCAGAAATGCTTCTTTATCTGGGAAGTTCTTTGGTTCTTTCTTTTGGAAATTTTCTGAAGCTGTAAGTGGATTTTTTTTTAATGGTTTGGTTATGGTTTGTTGCTTGTGGGCCATCTATAAGCTGTTTCTTTTCTCTGGTGTTGCCTTAACAGGAGCTGAGGTGCAGTTCTGAAAATAAGGTTGATCACCAGCTGCTTCTATGTACTCCAGTGACTAGGCCCAGTGGAATCTCAGGGGTGGTAGGCTCTGCATCCTGGTTGGCAAAGACACTTCTCTACTTACAGAATCACTGGCAAGCCATCAGCCGACTATGATGTGGGTCGGTAAAGGCTGGAAGAGATGCCATCGGGCTGCAATGCAGTTCTTTCTCTAAGGAGTCTTATTTCAAAAGGTAAAAGCTATCTGACTACTTCCAACATCAGTCAGACTATCAGGTGTGGTAAGCCCCTCCATCCAGCTGACAATGGAAGGGCCTCATCAGCTGTTCCCAGATGCTATGATATAGTTCAGAATATGACAGGCTACTGGTCTGCTGTCATCCCCTTCTGGGCACCTCCTGTAAGGCTATACTGTGCTAAACACATCTTTTCTGCTGGAAAAGTACTCCCCAGACTGGGACTGCCTCCCAGTCTGGGTATTAGCCCCACTGAGGCCTCCAGTTGAGTATTTCCACCTCCCAGTGAAACAAGATGGCATCCCCATCAAGTTGTCCTGCCCCTGCAAAACAGCACAATCTATGGCAGAGGTCCAAAAAGAAAGGATGGAGGGACTGTGGTGTTCTGAGTTCAGAGTTGGCTGTCAAAAGGTGGGTATTCCACCTGCTGATCACTGTAGCACTGCGAGTTTATGTAGCTGCTAGTTAAGCCTGTTCCCTGTCTGCTGGCCATCAGAAAGGAAAATAAGTTAAAAATGCCAGTTACCTTCAATCTGCAGTAGCTAGCCGATTCAGCCAGAGCAGGGTTTGGCAAAGACAGGTGGTTTCTCGTTCAGTGGCATGTAGTCCAAACTGACAGCCCTATGTCATGTCCTAGGGTTTACTGGGTGTCCAGAAAGCTCCATTTAATTATCAATCTAGGCCTTAGCTTTCAGAGGGAATTAAGGAGATGTGTGTCTAAAAATCCTGGTGGTGTGGTGGTTAAGTGTTATGGCTGCTAAACAACAGGTCAACATTCAAATCCACCAAGCACCCCTTGGAAACTCTAGGGGGAAGTTATACTCTCTCCTATAGGGTTTCTATGAGTCAGAATTGACTTGACAGCAATGGGTTTTTTGCTTTTGTTTTTATTCCTTTAGTTATAATCCAATTTGGGAATAGATTGTCTTTGTTATATTTATGTGCAGCATCAGTATAGGCTATGTCTTCTGTCAGTCTCTTTTGAGATATTGTAAAAATGGTGTTGGGGCAATGTCTGACCTGCTCTCACTGTGGGGAGTTGGGGGTGGGGAAAATCAAAGTCTTCAGCCCAAGGCTGATCCCTGTGAGGCAGTGGTCTGACATGCCTTCTCTCCTTACCATTTTGACCAATTGTAACACCAGCTCTCCCTCCCACAGTTCTTTACTTCTCTGCAGGGTTCAATAATTCATTGCAATGGGTATACAGAACTTACAGACCATACTTGTAACTTTTTAGTTTATTGGGGGAAGTAACAGGTTACAACTCAAGCTCAGGAACACTCAGGACACAGTTCTTCAATCAGGACAGCCTCTTCCCAGCCTTGCTCATTGGTGTAACACTCTGTTGCCCTTTCCTTATACTCAGCTTTGTTTTTCTGTGGGTCTAGAAGCTCACTATACTGTCTCCCTGCTGCAGGGCTTCTGCTGCTGAGACTTTCTTGGTGAAAGTGGTGGGTTGTTCTCCTTCCTTTCACTGAAACCCACTGCCATTGCATCAGTTCTGATTCAAAGTGACCCTACAGACAGAGTAGAATTGCTACGTAGAGTTTCCAAGGAGCACCTGGTAGATTAGAACTGTCAATCTTTTGGTTAGCAGCTGTGCCACCAGAGTTTCCTTCCTTCTACTTGGGTAGCAAAAGTGACTAGTCCCTTTGATGGTCCACAATTATTCTATTACACAGTCTTGCCCAGTCACCTCGGTGGGAGTTGCAATACCATGACTAGAAAGGCCACATACAAATGTTATCAATCATATCACAGACCAACCACTGGCTTTTCTAGCCGTGGTTCTTTCATAAACGGAGGACAACACCCCAGCTTGATCATTTAACCAATCCAAAACTGTCCTTAACAAGTAGTCCTGCAGAATAGCAAAGAGGCTTAAAGATGAAGTTACTCAGGTATCAGCCATTCAGGTCTGCTGATATGGTCAGGCTTTCCAGCAGTTTGTTTTATCTTCACCGTTTCTGACCTTTGATAAAATTTAACTGAGAAAAGATGATTCCCTTGCTCTGAGTCTCATGGGGTGTCAGCACAGCAAAATCTTTTCGGGACTTTAATCTGGGTCACTGTACTCCAAGCCAGCAGTGCCTCTCCCTTAGTTCACTCTGCTATGCTTAAATTTTCTATAATTACAATTTTTACAATTGTTATTAACCTGTTAACAATCAATGTTCACAACTGAATCACATAATCCTACCAGCATCTTCTCCCATCCTCTCTTCTCCAGACCCATCACAAGAAGAGAAGTCTATTTCAGGGATCCCCTCTGGGCTCCCTTGTTTTATGTAATGTCAAGCCAAGCCAAGTGCTGTCGAGTCAGATCTGAGTCTTGGCAACCCTAGGGGCCTGGATATAATAACTATCATAAAATCATGTAAGCCAGTTACTTCATGGCCTGACCCCTTCCTATCCTCCATGTTAGATATGTGGTGTTTAAATTGCCAGTCTCTACCAAACCAGTACTGCGGAGACAAGCATATTCCTTATTCTTGAATATTCCATTCCAGTTGGAACGTCAAGCATCTTCATCAATAAGCCAAGCTGAGTCCATAACAAGCCATCAAATTTCAGCAATCTACAAGAACATGCAATGTCAAACATCTTCCTCTTCATTCTGTTGGGTTCTGGTTAGCTTATACCTAGCCTTCCTAGCTAGGTCACACAGGGTAGCAGCCTGAGTCTCAGAATTCACATACACTTCCCAGCACTTCGCACATCCCCTTTACATATTCTCATCCCTAGCCTACTTGGACTAGGTCAACAGTTTTTACCCATAAATTTAGGAGTCCGCACACAATGCTCTACTACTGACAAGCAAGCCTTTCCTCTCACTCTCATCCCTGGTTCTGTGGGCTGGGTCAGTGGGTGCCACTGGAACATGTCAAAACTTAGCCCATCTGTTCATTGCTGCACTTCTACTCCTGAGTGAATTCAGGTGGTCGCTAAAAGTGAGCAGGCCAAGCTGTCTACTCATCAGCTTCCTTTAACTTCCAGTCGTGGAAGGGGACTCAGTCTGGTAAGCACTGATTTTGTCTGCCTGGATGCACCCTGGTGGCATAGTATTTAAGTGCTATGGCTACTAACCAGACGTTTAAATCTGCCAGATGTTCCTTGGAAACTCTATGGGGCAGTACTAGGCTGACCTATAGGGGTTGCTATGAGTTGCAATTGGAATTGACTCAGTGGTATGATTGTTTTTTTTTTCATTTTGTTGGTCCTGTCTTCAAATGCAAATATTCAGTTGTCTCAGAAGTTCTTGACGGTTTTGCATGTCTATTCAAATGCAAAATCTGGGTAAGATTCAGGTTTTCAACCTAAGCTCCCTTTCTATACACAGGGTTATTGTATTCAAATGGCCTCTGTTTCTCTAGGGAAAGTTTTAGTTTACCTTTCAGCATATCCAGTTAACTATTGGCTGAAGAAGGGGTAATCTAACATCCAATATTCTTTTCTACCATACCTTTAGGTCTATGTGGCAGATCAGGTTCCCTTAGTCTTGTGTGTGTTCTATAATATAAATCATGGCTTTTTGTTATCCCTAGAAAATGTTAGGTTCTGGAGTAAAATATGTTGGTATGTGGTAGCAGGTGATCAGGTTTCTTAGTTAACTTTGTCAGAAGGGACAAGAACCTTCCTCGAGAGCCTCCAGAGAGAGAAAGACTTCCCCTGAATTTGGACTTCCATTCTCCTAAACTGTGAAAAAATAGATATCTGTTTGTTAAAGCCACTCATGTAAGGCATTATCTAGTAGCACTAGATAACTAAGACTCATGCAGAAAAGATAAAATGAGAAAATTGATAAGAAGGAGGCCTGGAATGGCACCATTTGGGTAGGCCTGCAGGAACGGGCACAAAAGATAAAAATCATCCTATTGTGTGTTAAAACTCCCCTCCTCCTGGTGACTGTTCAACACAGAAATGGTGCTAAATAGTTAAATAGTGAATGTCTTTGCTAGTTGACATCATTTGGCTCTGTTGTCCGCTCTCTCCCAGTTCTGGCGAAATACATGAATGCACTGTGTATTTGCTGTGTTACAGCTGGTTCCACCATCATGGTTCTCACTTAGCAATGCTCACCAAAGTATAGATAACGCAACTGAATGATGTTCATCTTGTCAACCACAGAGTCTGAACCTGAGCCCCAGATACAGTCCTAGTCTCAACGTCATCTTTACTGCATGTTTATTACACTAGATTACTTCCCTTTTGAGGGGACACTAGACTACTTCCCTTTTGAAGGGACCATGGTTTATTTTGTTGGTATTAACACTTAATTCAGGTTTGTGTTTACCTCTATGCTTTAAAGACATCACCCATGACTACCATCTACTTACAAGTATTTGATTCTTTTACATGTGATCCCAAATAATATCATGTCCATGACACTTAAACAAACAAAAACCATTGCCATTGAATTGATTCTGACTCATAGTGACCTTATAGCACAGAGTAGTGTTAGAGATTTTTTGGGTGCAGTGAGTTTCGCTTAATCGAAAGTATGGAAAAACCAGAGACAGGAGGAGAAAGAAAAGGAAAAATTCATTTGCGTCCTGGGTGACTTTACAGAGCTCCCAGGAGGGAGCCTGCAAAACTGCCTGCTGGCTCGGGGGCTGGGGGTTTATAAAGGGGACGGATGGACCTTAGTGAGGACAGTGCTGAAAACAGTGCCCGTGACGATGAGAATGGTATCTGTGGCAAGTAGCATATGCGGTCATGGACAATTAAAATTACTTAATTAACATAAGGGGGTCTCATTTCAGTGGTATTGAGCCTATGGGAAAGGAGTGATAGCTATTAGGGCCCTGGGCAGCTCCCCTCATTTGAATGGAATTTCAGGAATAGCTGGCAGTTAAAACGTTTTGACTCAGGTCGTGCCACTCTGGGAATGGTAGGGAAGGGGCTTGGGTTTCAGCCTAACAAGTAGAACTGCCCCATAGAATTTCCAAGGAGTGCCTGTTGGATTAGAACCACAAATCTTTTGGTTAGCTGCTGTAGCACTTAACCACTATGTAACCAGGATTTCGTCATGAGGCTTACACTACAGCAAAAAACCTGCAACAAATGCGTATCATTGTGGAATCTTGTAGACCCACTCCTCATTTATGGATATAGTTAAGTTTCAAAGACCAGGTAGTTATGTGAAAACTGATGTTATATGGAAATGAAGGATTGTGACGGCCCGCCATCTGGAAAGGCCCTTGTAGACAAAGTCACAAACTTCTGTAAATAACAGGCAGAAGCATCTTACCCGTGACATGTTTTCTAGCCTATTACCCCGATAATATTTTGTTTCCTAATTAAATTCTCCTAAAAAGATACCCCCCCCTCCTGATATCAGGATTAAGAAGGATGCCTTCTAAGAGGGGCTTCACAACCCCTTGGTTTATGAGATTATATTGGGACAATCTGACCAGGAACTTCTGGGGAAAGGAGATCAGAGGAATGGGTTTCAATACAGCATGCCTAATAGCACTGAGGCCTGCCCAGCCTCGCTGACTCCCCCTTAATTGTGTTCCCCCCTCCCTTTTCTCCACATACATAGGTTTACAAAGTAACCCTTGAAAGGCTTTCCAAGGATAATTCTCCACACAGCCATTAAAACTACACAGGCATCTCACTCCTTACAACAGAAAAGAACAAATAAACTTTTAGGTTCATTATATCTGGTATGGCAAACTGATAAACATTAAAGAAACATCTTTCTCAAAGCAGCTGGGCTTGATTAGGGGATGGCAAACACTTACTATCTACACAGGAAGATATAAATAAAAACTTAGAGAAACAAATGGAGACAGCCAAATGGTGAAGCCTTGAGAAGTTTGCCTTTCTGTACCTTCCACTTTGAGGCACGAATAAAACCATTAATTGTGTTTACTGACATTTATCACCACAAACACCTGGTTTAAACCATTATCCAAAAAGCCTTGGCAATTAAGTAGAAGAAGACCACAAGGGGTCACTTCCTTGTTAGCCAATAATGATGAGTTAGTTTCTTGTTAACCAACAGTTTATATGATGAAGAAAATAGGGTAAACACTACATCACCTCACCTATAAAAAATGAAGATGGACAGCTCTCGCCCCTTCTTTTTTCTCTCTGGGTCGGGCTGCCTTAAACCAGAAAACTCTTTCCTGTCTCTCTTTGTTCATTTTCCGCCGATGCCTTCCCTCCCTCCGTGTGGGACCCTGAAAAGTGTTGAGACTGGCTCCCGGCAAAGGATGACCACATTGAATCATGAAATGTTTTATGGGTCATGTGTGTTCCTCTGAACCCAAGAGGTGGAAAATTAAGCACATACCATGTTACCTTGGAGTGACCAATCTATAACTACAATGGATAATGGAATTGCCTTCTGATGATGCAGCTCAGTCACCAGCTTAGACACGATACTCTGTAGATAAGATAAAATCTCCTTTGCTGCACATATACACTAAACCAATGACCATTCTATCATGTTGTGTCCACAATAGTGAGAATCAGTCAATGAAAGAAGAGATGCTTAGATTGCTTTCATTGCAGAATGACATCCTTGAAGATTTATTGCTTCCCATTTCTGTATTCTAGGTTCCTTAGGCTTATAAGCCACAGTTTTCAAAGGAAGAACACATACATCAGTAAGCTTTGCAAAAGTCAGGTTGAACTTTAAGCGGCACTGCCACCGGGGCAATTTAGATTCTTATGCTAAATTATAGAGAGGCAGATCAGAAGGAGAAAGTGGAGTTAATTCTATTCAGTGGAGATAGAGATGAATATACTTATTGTCACAGTGACATACCCGGGCATTTCTTACTACCTTTTGCCCAATTTTGGTAATAAATGAATAAATGTAGATGGCCAGGCCTGAAAAGTTATGGTAAGCACAAATCCAAACTGCTGAAAAATGACCATCTGAATGATTAAACCAGAAAATCTACTTACATGAGTAAAATAATTAGTCAACAGTAAGTGGAATATGCAATGGATATTTTAAAATGGTTATTTTAAGTATCAATACGGTCCTCAAGACTAATTCAGTGGTAGGCCTGTAGTCCATATTACTCTCCATCCTATTATTATAAGAACATTCCAAGGAAAAGGGATTCACTAGAGTTACGAAGTAGTTGCCAGCCGAGTACCGTGGAGTTGGAACCAACTCATTACTCCTGGAATTTATGTGAATCAGTTGGATATGAGCAGTAAAATAGGTGAACTGCCTAAGATGTTGCAGTCTACAGGCTGGTTTTCTCTTTATGCCAGCTGCTGGGTAACTGGTCAAATGAAGTGTTCAGCTTTCAATCCTTTGTGTAATTTCCCTGCAATGAAAGGAGCCACCATGCCCATGGTCACACCCATTTCCTGATTCAACTCACATCAATGACTTTTCAAGGCAATGGTATACAGTATCTGGCTGCTATTCCCAAGTTGGCTTGTTTCACAAGGGCTATCTAGCTTTCAGACTTACCATAGCTGACAAATCCTTATTAAGACTGCATCAAAACTCAAATCCTTTTGCCAGTCCTGCTTCCTTACCTTCTGTCATAGATATTGACCTAGGAAATGTAAACAAAGCTATTGCAAGCTAATCTCTAATTCACAATCTACTACTGTTATTCTCATTTTTTTCCTTTTCTAAATAATGGATAATAAAGTCTATAAAATAGAGCTGTCATGGTAACTGAAACAACATACAATGAAGTGCCCTGCAAACTGCCTAGAACATCTGGATATTCAATATACTTCTAGTTTCTTTACTTCTTTTCTCATCCAGCTTTTGGTAGAATGGACTAGTAAGACAAAGTCTTCTGATTTGTCACTTTTCACGTTTTGTAAATGACTTCACTGAAATGATTTCTTCTCGGTGACACGTATCATAATCATTCAAAAATAGACAATACACATTTTTGTTTTATTACCAGATCTCATAGTACTTCAGTTTGAAAGAAAATATTACTTCAATCACTGCTTTAGCATATTCCAAGATTCTAATTCAGTCTTTAACTTGGAATGGATAATATGGATGAGAAAAGCACCATAAGTCATTTCCAGTAACATGTGCCCATAAATTGAAATTATAAAATTTGGGACAGAATGTGATTCAGTTTTTTTTTTTTTGCTTTTTTTCCTTTGCTCTTATTATTTGACATTAAGTATGTTTAAATTAAGGACTTGCTTCGATTGGAAAACAGAGAAGGTAACTAAGGGAACCGTATGTGTAAAACCTTTGGGTCACAAAATTTGTGTGTTTGTGGTTTTGTGTGAGTCAGATGATAGTGGGTCTTGAAATATGACAGGAGTAATTGTAGTCTATTGAATCTTTAGTTGGAAAAGACATTTTTTATATGTATAAGGTATGTTTTGCTTTGTTTTTGAAAAAAATATGAATTACATAGCAAAAACAAAACAAAAAAATTGCCATTGAGTTTATTCTGATTCGTAGAGATCCTACAGGACAGTGTAGGACTGTCCTCATTGAGTTTTTAAGGTTGTACATTTCTACAGAAGCAGACCATCACATCTGTCTCCCACAGAGACCTTTCAGTTAGCAGCCAAGAACTTTAACTACTGGATCATGAAGATGCTAATTGACTTTGTAATTCAACATGACATTGACATAGCTACTAAAAGACAAGGAAAACTCATTGTTTTTGGCTATGATGTATTGAGTAAAGACCTACTCTCTAAAATCTCTAGGAAAATCTAACACATCTACAATAAAAAGATAAATAATCCAATTAAAAAATGGAAAAAGGATTTCACCAAAGAAAATGTTCAGGTGGCTACCAGTCATGTGAGGAAATGTTCAGAATCACTACACATTTCAGAAATGCAAATAAAAACTATAATAAAATACCATCTCACACCAACATTACTGGTATGAATTAAAAAAAAGCAAATTACAAATGTTGGAATGCTGTTGTTGAGAATGAACAATGGCACAAGCATTTTGGAAAATGGTCCTACTTTATAAAGCTAGAATTAGAAATATCATGTAATCCTGCAATCCCATTCCTAGGAACATATAAAAGAGAAATAAGAGCACTCGTGTTCATTGCAGCACTGTTCACAATGGCAAAAATATGAAAACAACCTGGGTACTGATCAAGAGAAAAAAAATCCAAATCCATAGGGTTTCCCAGGAGCACCTGGTAGATTTGAACTTCTGATCTTTAGTTTAGCAGCCATAGCTCTTAACCACTATGCTACCAGGGTTTCTCCCATCAACAGACAAATGGATAAACAAACTGTGGCACATACACACATGGGACACTATACAATGCTGATGAACAGTGATGAATCTACAAAATATTTCACAACAAGGATGACTCTAGAGGGCATTTTTTGCCGAGTGAAATTAATTATAAAAAGACAAATACTACATGAGACCACTATTATGAAAATTTTTGGAAAGATTTGCACATAGAAACAATCTTTGATGGTTACTAGAAAGGGAAGTGGTAAAAACCAAACTAACCAAACCCACTAAACCAGTGTTGTGGGGTTAGGTCCAACTCATGGTGACCCTATAGGTCAGGGTAGAACTATCCCATAGAGTTGCCAAGGAGCACCTGGCAAAATTGAACTGCTGATCTTTTGCATAGCAAGTATAGCACTTAACCCACTGCACTGCCAAGGTTTCCAAGTGGAGGGGCAGGGAAGGAAAAAAAACACTAACTACACAATAGATGGAAAACTTGGTGGCACAGTGATTAAGAGTTCAGCAACTCACCAACACTTCGGCAGTTAGAGCTCACCAGGCACTCCTTGGAAGCCCTATGGGGCATACCTACCTTATTTTATAGAGTTACTATGAGTCAGAATTGATAAGACAATAGATAAATGATGACTTTGGTGAAGGGTGAGACGGTACACAGTACTGGGAAAGTCAGCACAACTTGACCAGGTGAAGTCATAGAAGCTTAACAGACATGCCTAAACTCTACAAGAGCTTGAATCACTAGGCTAAAGGCTGGGGACCATTGTCTTGGGGGCATCTAGCTCAACTGGCACAACAGGGTTTGTAAAGATAGTGTTCAGCATCCTACTTTGGTAGGTAGTATCTTGGTTTTAAAAACTTTGCAAGTAGCCATCTAAGATAGTTCACTGGTCCCACCCCAAATGGAGCTAGAGAAAATGAAGAAAGTAAAATACACAAGGTAAAGATTAGTCCATAGAGCTAATGGACCATACCTACCACAGACTCCACTAGACTGAGACCGGTATAGCTAGATGGTACCAGGATACCACTATCTATTGTTCTGACAGGAGTCACAATAGAGCATCCTAGAAAGAGCTAGAGAAAAATGTAGAACAAAATTCAAATTCACAGAAAAGGACCAGACTTAGTGGTTAGGTAGAGACTGAAGAAATCCCAAGATTATGCCCCCCAGATAAGTTTTTAACTTAGTACTGAAGTCACTACTAAGGTTCACCCTTTAGTCAAACATTAGACAGGTCTATAAAATAAATGCTAATATGTGTAGCTCAGCCATATGTACAAGACTAAATGAGCATACCAGTCCAGGGACAAGAATAAGAAGGCAGGAGAGGACAGGAATGCTGGATGAAAGGAAATGTGGATCCCAAGATTGTGAAGGGAAGAGTGTTGAAAAGTTGTTGGTTGGCAATCCGTGTCACAAAACAGTTTGCTTATTAATTGTTAAATGAGAAACTAATTTGTTGTGTAAGTCTTCATTTAAAGCATAATAAAGAATAATTATAAAAACAATCAAATAAAATAAAAATAAGAAAAAATCCTGTTGTGCAAGCAGATGTAATATTTTCTATTTATTCTCCACTGTGATTACTTGGTTGACATTAGCTTATCAGACTGAAAGAAGATCTTTGAAAACTCCAGAAGGATGTAGAAAGAGAAACCAGGAACTACAAGTATCTGGAAACATCTCCATTTGGGCAGCATATGGGTAGTTTTTGACGCAATGGCTCTGAAGATAGTGATTTATTCCAACCAAGAACTAAAATTGAATATTTGGTCTTTAGTATTGTTTTCTAACCAATCACACTAGCTCTCTGTTGTTGGTAATTTCACAGTGTCTTACATGGTTTGGCTTCCAAATAATGATCTTTGGTAAAGAAAAATGAGGTGGAACAACTAGTTTAACTACAAATAATTCTGTGGACTAGAATAGTGGTCAGTCTTCCTGTTAAACAACCCAAGAAACTCTCAATGACCAAAATGGTTTTATATACATCTATTTACAGAGTTTTATGCTTATGTCTTCTGAATCTGACCTTTTGCCTGACTTGGACGCGACTTACAACTATATTTACTTTAAACACACTACTGAATTTTGTGATTACAGTCCCTGAGTTTTGAACAATTTTACAGTCTTTGATTTATGGACAGGCAAGGTAAGGAACATAGACAGATATATGTGCTGGTGGTTGGATTTAGGAGAATATAGGCCAAGAAATAAGCAGAGTACACGTTTTGCCCACAAATAAAGTGCATGCAACTGGTAGAAGGGATTATTAATTGATGCCAGTATGTACTGTCTACTTGTTCCATGGAAGCAGCCCTGGTAGGTAGCACAGTGGTTAAGAGCTATAACAGTTTTAATCCACTGCTCCCTGGAAAACCTAGAGGCAGTTCCACTCTGCCATATAGCATTGCTAGAAACTGGAATTGACTAAATGCTCAAGAACTTCAGGTTTTCTTCACTTAATAGTCTCTCCGAACTTCAGTTCTTGAGCATCTGAATCAATAAGGATAATAGTGCCTACTATAGAAAGGAAATATAATGCTTAAATGAACAAAAATGTATAATGAACATTAATGTCTTCATGCCTGGCACATAGCAAATGACAATAACTTTGGTTTTGGGTTTGATATTCCATTGAAGAGTAGCAGCAATAATTCCAGATGTTTGTGGATTACATCTTTAAAGATGTAATTCTTACTCATTACTTTTTCTTTTCCTTTTCTGATCTCTAGGATATACCATCTGAGGTAATCATCTAAATGTGAAACAGAAACCATGTGTTGTGGGTGAAAGTCAGTCTTCATTTAAGCTTAAGCCCTAAATGAAGAGGAAAGAGCAAGCACTGTGGTTAGAATGTGTTGCTCAGTTTAATTTTAAGGAACTCAAAGTAAGTGACAATATCTATAAAGAATGTCATTTCCCCAATCAAAGACACTGCCACTGAGTTGATTCCAACATATAGTGACCCTAGAGCAAGAGTAGAACTGCTCCAAGGAGCAGCTGGTGGATTTGAACTGCTGATGTTTTGGTTAGCTGTGGTAACACTTAACCGCTACACCACCAGGGTTTACAAAGGGTACGATGAGAGGTACTTAAAGAAAGTCAATAACCACAATGAATGTCCAAAAGAAATAAGAAAGCTGAGAACAAGATATGGTACCAGTAGAAGTATGAAAAACAGACACCAGTTGATTTTTCAACACATGGCTACGTTCATGGCAACTTTAGACAGACTCCAAGTTGGAGTAGTAGTAGCACTGTGACATTAGTACATATGCTTCCTCCTAGATTTCCAGTTCAGCTTTCTTTACTACTTTTTCAGTGTTCAACTTTGAGTTAGCATGGAGCTATGCAGAACAGTCATAGAGTGTGTGCTGTAGAGTCACTTAGACTTAATTCTGGATAGGTTTTCTTCACTTAATAGTCTCTCCGAACTTCAGTTCTTGAGCATCTGAATCAGTAAGGATAATAGTGCCTACTATAGAAAGGAAATATAATGCTTAAATGAACAAAAATGTATAATGAACATTAATGTCTTCATGCCTAGCACATAGCAAACAATCATTCACACATAGCTTAGTGCTATTATAAAGGTATTATAATAGCATGAACATGAACAAAGCCTATTGTTATTAAACATATGAGATTTAAAAAAAAAAATTACATGGTTTCACCACCATAGAGAAATAAATATACAACTAGAAGTAAAAACAGTGAGAAACTTCCTTTTACTTTCCCATCTAGTCAAAGACATTTTTATTGTAGAAACTTGAAAGTCAATTCTCTGGAGTTCTTCATCCGTGCAGAGTGCTACATGCTTTCTCAATTTTCAAGTCACAGTCTAATATGAGTTAAGGTCCTGACACTTAATGATAAACGACAATGAGAGTGGTCTCTCCAAATGACAATAAATTAATGGGCAAAGGCCACAGTTCTGCCTGCTTTGCTTTGTAAGCTTTGAATCTAGCAAATAGCTCCCTTCAGATGTATTAGAATTATTATAGAGAGATTTTTCACTTCAAAACAACCTCACATTTATAAGTGTTCCTATGGACCATTTAAGCTTTAGAAGCTTTAAATCAGATAGAGCTCCTGAAGAAAGCAATGAATCACTGGGGCTGAATTTTAACACTCACTCAACATCTAATTAGCTGAATTAAAGCCACTTAGTAAGAGTTAATCAATTCTATAGCATTAGCTACCTCAATGCTTCTGAAATTTGCTGATGTTATCATTACATTGGAAGCAGACACTGCGTTTTAATAGGAGCATGTCTTCTAGGACCTTATTATACACCAGAAAAAATGAGTTAAATATTTTCTGTAAAATAAGGACTTTATCAGGACAGGATTATGCTCTTTTCTGGAAAACAAAATGAAATAATATTATCAATCAAACAGTGTAAGTGCCTAAACTGTCACTTGGTAGACACAGAGCCTAACACAGTGTTTGTGTAGACTAGGATTTAAGTAAACATTCCTTAACATTGTTCATGTTAATGATAAAACATTTATCTATGTTTCCCAAGGATCTATGTGGAGTGGGTTTATACCTACATGTTGTTAGTGAAAGTCTCAGAAAAATTTCTCTATCACACAATAAATATTTTTTCATTAAAATATTTACATTTTCTTATGACAAAAACGTATCTGCAACAAAAAGAAAAAACAGTTTCCAGTTTAAGAACTACCTGTATAGTGAAAAGTGCATATCAGATATGGGTCTAAGTGCTTTAAATATACTCTGTTAATCTTCACAGCACTACACTGTAAATGATTGTCATTAGTTTACCATTATATAATTGTTGCCATCATCAGTAATTAGTGGTTGACTTTGAATATCTTTGTGAAATAAGTTAGTCAATATAATTGTGTTCTGAGGACACTGAGAACTCAATGCTGGGAAGCCATTTTAGAAAACTGAGTATCTCCAGATTATAATTAATTAATTAATAACAATAATTAAAATATTAATTAGTATTAAAATATTTATTGATGTCAATGAATAAGATTACTAATTATTAATTATATATTACTGATATCGATATTGGTTAATAATATTAAAATAATATTAATTAATTACAATCTGGAGATACTCAGTTTTCTAAAACTAATTAATTAATTTTACGTTAACCAAGTACGAGGTCTGACAATTAAGTCTGCAAACTTAAATGTTCTAACTGCCACATATATCATTGCTCAATATCATTGTGGTCGCCTTCAAAGTACTCCCCTTGGGAAACTATGCACTGACCCCAGTGCTCAGTCCACCCTTCAAAGCAATTTTGGACCTTTGTTACCGGGAGAGCAGTGGAAGCTGCATATAGGTGGGCAAGCAAATTTATATGGGAATGTACATTTTCACTCAGTCATAATAAAAAAAAAAAAGAAATTTTGGAACTCTTTCTGGGATGGCCGTTGCACACAGTGGCATCATGGCAGGCTTGTGAACTTAATTGTATAGTTGTTTGTGATGGAGTTTTTAGCCAAAAAACAAATAAGTGTGTTGGAACACCCTCCCTACTTACCTGATTTGGTCCCCTATCACTTTTTTCTTTATCTGAAGATAAAGGAAACATTGAAATGAAGACATCCTGATGACATACAGGACATCAAGGTTAATATGAGGACAGCTCAGATGGCCATTCCAGAAAAAAGGTTTTAAAATTGCTTTGAAGGGTGGACTAGGCACTGGTGTTGGCACATACCTTCCCAAAAGGAGTACTTTGAGGGTAACCGTAGTAATGTACTGCAGTGAGGTATGTAGCACCTAAAACATTTAAGCTGGCAGACTTAATTGCCAAAGCTGCTATAGTGCTATATTAAGCTTAATGGACTCTGTTGCACTGAAGAATGTGGGTACTACAAGGCAAGATAGAAAAAGCAAGGTACTGTATGTATTATATATTACAACAGGGTAGGGGCTGAGACAGCTGCTAACCAAAAATCCATCAGACACTCTTTGGAAACTCTATGGGGTAGTTCCACTCTGTGCTATAGGAATACAATGAGTCAGTTTATACGTATTATGGAGTCCCTGAGTGACACAAAACAGTTAAGTGCTTACTACTAACAGGAAAGCTGGCAGTTCAAATCCTCCCAGAAGTGACTTTAAAAAAAGAACTTGGAGATCTATGTCCAAAAGATCACAGTGTTGAAAACTCTGTGAAGCACAATTCTTCCGTGTCTGAATGAACTCAGCAATAAGCGGTTGACTGGCTATATGCAGTATATTGCAAAGATAATGAACAAGAATTTGCCTTAAGGGAAAATGAGTTGTGTATATAAATGTATCCAACGTTAGTGATTCTCTGCATTTAAATATCTATTTCTTTAATTAGTCTTATATATTACAGTCCACATGACCATTGTTAGAGAGCAGTGACAGAGCCTTGGGTCAGGCCATGGCTCTTGAAGCCCCATCATATGATTCCTGCCACTGCATATCTGAAAACTTTAATATTAGTAAGTATTTTGAAGAACTAGTATCTTTACTAAATGGTGTATTGTTAGCCATGTTAAATACTAGACATATGCCAGTGTTCTTTAGCGGATATTTAATTGTATTTCTTTACATAATCTTAAGATCACTGACGTTTTTAAAAAATATTAGAGACTCAGTTCTTAAGCAAAATACTACTACACTACCATTTTTCAGTTCTTGAAATTCCGAGTAGTAATAAACTAATAAGCTTGGGCTGTGTTGTTATCTATTTACCACTCTCTATCCATTCTAATAATTTGTCAGTAGATGAAATAGTAGATAATTAAGAAATAATTAGGAATATGATTTATTGTGTTATGTATATTCAGGAAATACAGCCAACAGTAAAGATTGAGTTTTCATGAGTAATGCACTTTGGAGGTGCAGGTTTTAATACCATCAACTGCTTACAGCTGACACAAGCCCATTTTATTCTAGCATAACCATAGGAGACAAATGTATGCTAGGCACAACAAATTGAACTGGAACCTGTGTATGTCCAACAGCACTCCAGGTATTGATTTAATAAGATAAATCAACAAAATTCAAATTATCAAAATAAATAAACCTGAGGAGAAAAAAACCTAAGTAGTAACGACTTAGTGATAACTTAAAAATGGTAAAAATGTGTTATGGTTGTACCATCAACTGCCAAAAGAACAAATAGATTTGTTCCTGAAGAAGTATAATCAGAGTGCTCCTTTGAAGCAAAGATAGTGAGACAGTGTCTTACATACTTTGGACATGTTGTCAGGGTGGATCAATCCCTATACAAGGCCATCATGCTTGCTGAGATGTTGTTATTATTATTATTATTTTTAAATAAATCCCAACAAAAAAGCTCTGTAAAGATGGTTTCACTGGTGAATTCTACCAAACATTCAGAGAAGAGTCTGTACCAATTCTACTCCAACTATTTCAATATGCTGAAAAGGATAGGATACTCCCTAATTCTTTTATTTTTAATTTTTTTTACTGTGATTAACTGAAAGCTTATAGTCCAAGTCAATTTGCTGTACAAAATACTGAGCTCTATCTGCTCTCCCCACCCTGTGACAACACATTTTTCTTTTCCACTCTTTCAGTAAACAAGGTCTGAAAGTTCACTCTGCAAACTTAATTGTTCTAAGTACCACCTACCTCATTGCTGAATATCACTACGATCACCTTTTAAGTACTGTCCGTAGGAAGCTATGCACTGATGCCAGCAGCTATTCCACTCTTTAAAACAATTTTGGAACTCTTTTTGGAATGGCCTTTATACATGGTGACAAGGTGGCAAGTTGAGGAACTGAATTTTATTGTCATAAGGAAACATTGAAAGGAAGACATTTTGATGACATTCAGGACATCAAGGATAATATGGTGACACCGCTGATGGCCATCCTAGAAAAAGAGTTCCAAAGCTGCTTTCAAGGGTAGACTAGGCACTGGCAGTGCATAGCTTCTGAAAGGGAATACTTTGAAGGTGACCATAGTGATATTCAGCAATGAGATATACAGCACTTTTTGTAGGATGAGTTCATGAACTTAACTGTCATACCTCATACACTCAACCAATACTTGTTCCCTCCTCTCTACCCTCTTGCCTCTCCTCTAAAAATAGTCCAGTTGGACAACCTCACACACACATTAAACCATAATGTACACATACCACCTGCATCCATTCTTTGTCTGAAGTGTTACCTTTGGTACTGGTTTCAACTCTGGGCTAGCAGCAAATCTAAGGTCCACGTTATCAGGGGACCCTCAAGGTTGTCAGACCATCCAGTCTGGTCTTTTAATAGAGTTCTAGATCTCACATTCCTTTCTCTTGTCAGGGACTCTACACTGCATTTCTGTCATGTCGATCTTTTTTGGTGGCTTGACACTATCTAGTTCTTCTGATCTTATGCTGATGTAGTCTTCCAATCACACAGATCCTTCTGTCTCCTGGGTTCATTTTTCCTCATGTCTTTGATATTCTTTGTTTTCATCTGTTACAGGTGGACTGGTATCAATTGATGTTCCTTAGATGGCGGTTTCCTGGCTTTTAAGACTCCAGGCGCCACTTAACAAAATGGGGTGCAGAACATTCTCTTCGTAAAATACTAGTTATGTCAACTGACCTCAGTGTCTCCTGAAAACGTGGTACCTAGACCCTTGTCCTTGGTACTCTATCCTTTGAAATATTGAGTTAAAGTAATAAAATCTTTTAGCTTATGGTGTAATCCAGTTATACTGACCTGCCTTGTACTGTGTGCTGTCATTCCCCTCATCTAATGAAATTCCTATTGACTATCTAATCTATGAATAAATCTCTCCCTCCCTCTCTACCCTTATAGCTGTCAGAGTCTTTTCTTCTGTGCATCAGTCTTGTCTTAAGTCCTTGTAACAGTAGTCACATACACTATTTGTCTTTTTGCAGCTGACTGGTTTCACTCAGCAAGATGTCTTCCAGTTGATTCCAGGTTATGAAATGTTTCATAAAAACATCAATTACTTCTTATCATTGCACAGTCTTCTACAGTGCATTTATACCATAGTTTGTTTATTCATTCATATATTGATTTGTACCTAAGTAGATTCTATCTTTTTACTATTGCCAACAGTGACGCCATAAGCATTCGTGTGCATGTATCTGTTTGTGTGCCAAAGCTGTTTCTGTAGGATAGATTCCAAGCAGTGGGATTTCTGGATGATATGGTATATCTGTTTCTAGCTTTTTAAGAAAGCATCAAATTGTTTTCCAAAGAGATTGTACCATTTTACATTCCCACCAGCAGTGTAGAAGAGTTACAGTCTCTCCACAGCCTCTCCAACATTTGTTGTTGTGTGTTTTTTGGGTTAGTGCCAACCTTGTTGGGGTGAGATGGTATCTTATTATAGTTTTGATTTAGATTTCTCCAATCACCGATAATCGTGAGCGTTTCCTCATGTGTCTTTTGGCTGCCTGGATGTCTTCTTTGGAGAAGTGTCTGTCCATATTCTTTGCCGATTGTTTAATTGGGTTATTTGTCTTTCTCTTATTGAAATTTTGTAGTACCATGTAGATTATGGAAATTAGACATTGATCAGACATGTGGTTGCCAAATATTTTTCTCAATCTGTAGGCAGTCTTTTTACTGTCTTGATAAAGCTCATTCCTTTTTTGAATTCAGCATAACTCCAGTAACTAACCCAGGTAAAGATATCAGAAAAAAATGAAATAGACGTTCCATAACGAATATACCATTGACAGTGCACCCAAAACATAAAAACAGAGGGTGGAACCAAGATGGTAGAGTAGCCATATGACCTTGTGGAACCCTCTGAAACAACTGCAGGATCAATTAAACCAACCAAATAGAGCATTCCTGGAGGCCTGAACACCTGTTGGAAAAATACAAGATTGGACTGGGTAACAGGAAAATCATAGGAGTGCTGGGCCACCATAGAGGAATCAATGTGGCACTGGACAGAAAGACCCCATGCACTGAAGATGAGGTGGGCAGAGTAAAACTCCCCGACCAAAACAAAGTTGCAGCACGGGACTGAGAGACACTAGAAGAGTTGGAGCAACATTGGGCCTGGCAAAGGTGATCGACAAACAAAGTAACCTGGGGCCAAAGACTTCCACACAAGTCAGAGGATATTAAGATCAGACTGGTTAGCGATCAGATGGCATTAATACCCAGTGGTCTGGCAGCCCTTAGAGTGGCACAGGGCAAGAAGGCTTTGGTCTGGTGGTCCCCAGAGCAGCACTGTGGGAACTTAAAGTGTGTGGAAAGTGGTATGGGTGCACCCTTGAAAGGTAAGCCATGGTATCTTGGGTGATGTACCTGACTCAGGGGTAGCAGCAGTGGAGGCATTGGTGATACACGTAACCGAGGGCAGTGATCATAGCATGGGTGATGCACTCAACCCACAGGAGGCAGCAGCAGGAGAGTAGGTGATCTGCTTGGCTTAGGGGCATCAACAGTGACACCAGTGACCCCCTAGCCTGTGGGCAGCAGTAGTGGTGGTATGGATAGTTTGCCTGTCTTGTGAGCAGTGGTGGTACGGGTGAACCTGTTTGGCTGAGGGGTGGTGTGGGTGATGCACCGGGCCTGGGGGCAGAGGTGTGAGTGATGCCTGTGGCCCAGGGTGATGACAGCAGCAGCATGAGTGACACACATGACTCAGGGGCAGTTCCACAGAGGATCATGGGCAAGAGTAGTATAAGACCAGGAGGGAGATCAAGAGACAGGTCAGGCTGAGGAGAGCTGTGCTGGCCTGTTTAGCACAGCTCAGGATAGTAAGATCAGGGAACAAAAAGTTATCTGATCACCTGGAGAAAACTTGGCTAACCCCAAAAGAGATATGGCAGACAAGTCAACCAAATTATTAAGTCTCAAAAAATCAAGCCACCTCAAAAGTCCTGAATATCCGTAGATACAAGCTAAACCACAATAACCAAACAAAAAACCTACAACTTTCTGATGACCGGGAGACAACAAATTTCTAAAGACATAAAGAAGCGGGTTGCTATGGCTTCCAGAAACTGTGAAAATAAAGTTTCAGTGGACGTCTCAGATGAAGAAGACTTCCTGCAATTATCAAAGACGGAATTCAAAAGACTGATATATGGAGCAGCGCAAAGTATCTGGAAAAGAGATCAGGCAAAATGCAGCAGGCACATGGCAAAACTAAAGAAGCTGTAAGAAATGCTTGAGAAGCAACGATCTTAAATTCAACAGATTGACAATAAAAGTACCTACCTTGATAGTTCGATAGAAGGTCAAAGGAGCAGGATCAAGGAAATGGAATGTAGAATTAGTGGGACTGAAGACAAAATAAGCAACACCAGTATACATGAAGAAAATCCGATAAAAGATTCAATAAGAATGAAGAATCACTAAAAGTTATATGGGATTCTATCAAGAGGAAAAATGTATGAATGATTGGGATATCAGAACAAGGCAGGATAACTGAATATACAGAGACAATTGTTGAAGACCTGCTGACAGAAAACTTCCCTGATATTGTGAAAGATAAGAAGATACCTATTTTGATGCTCATCAAACCCCACCCAGGATAGATTCCCTCCTAAAATGCACGAAGGTACATTATAGTTAAAATCAGTAAAGCGAGAGATAAGAAGAGACTACTAAGGGAAGCTAGGCTTAAACAAACAAAAAAAAACCTCCTACAAACTTACAAAGGAAAACCAGTAAGATTAAGCTCAGACTACTCAGCTGAAACCAAGCTTGCCAAAAAAAAATGGCACGACATATACAAAGCCCTGAAGGAAAAAAACCCTGCCAAGTGAGAAATATACAACCTGCAAAACTGTGTCACAAATATGAAGGTGAACTTGGGACTTTTCATAGAGAAACAGAAGTTTAGAGAATTTGAAAACAAACAAATCAAAATTGCAAGAAATGTCAAAGGCAGTTCTGTGATTAGAAAATCAGTTATATCAGATGTTCATTCAAACAGTCAATGCTCAACACAGTATCTAGATACCATCGGGATAGGAAATCCAAAAATGATAGCCAAAGCTAAATAACAAAAGATAGAAATTTAGGGATCTCAGAATTTAACTGACAGTAGCTTCACGTGAAGGAGATAGAAAATAATGTAAGCACAGATTTTTCAGATGGGGAGGAAGTAAAGGAGATACAAAGACATAGAAGTTTGGACTACTCTTAGATTAATGAAAGGGACTAAGGGAGTAACTTCAAAAGAAACCTAAAATGCTACATGTCAAAATGACAAACAAACCAAAAAACAAGCAAAACATGAAATTTTGGACATTTAAAAAAATATTGAAACACCTAAGAAAACACACAAAAAAGACTAACCACAGAAAACTGAATACAACAAAGGAACTGTTTACGACACCCTCAACATAGCATCAAAATGGCAGCACTAACATCATATCTATTGATAAGCACACTGACTATAAATGGACTAATTGTACCAGTAAAGAGAAGGAAAGTAGCAGACTAGATGAAAAAATAAGACCCATTTATATGCTGCTTACAGGAGACACACTTTAGACTCAAAGGCAAAACACGCTATAACTTGAAGGATGAAAATATATATCAGGCTAATGACATTTAAAAAAGAACACAGGTGGCAACCCTAATCTCTGACAAAATAGATTTTAAAGTTAAAAAGCCACTGTAAAAGATAAGGAGGGATATTATAAAAAGGTTAAAGGCTCAACAGAGCAGGAGGACAAAACCATATTAAATACCTGTGCACCCAATGAAAAGGCTCCAAAATACATAAAACAAACACTATTCACACTGAAAACAGATATAGACAACTCCACAATAATAGCAGGTGACTTCAATACAGCATTCTTAGAAAAGGACAGAACATCTCAAAAGAAGCTTAGTAAAGATAGGGAAAATCTAAATATGACTATCAATAAATATGACCTCAAAGACATATTCAGAACACTTCAACAGTGGTCAAGTATACTTTCTTTTCCAACACACTGAAACATTCTCCAGAATTGACCACATGTTAGACCACAGAGCAATCCTTAACAAAATGCAAAACATTGAAATAATACAAAACTTCTTTTCAGACCATAAAGCCATAAAACTAGAAATCAATAACAGAAAAAGGACAGAAACAAAATCAAAATCAAGGAAACTGAACAACATTTTGCTCAAGAACTACTAGGTAATAGAAGAAATCAAAGATACAATAAAGAAATTCATAGACTCAAATGAGAATGAAGACACATCCTACCAAAATTCATGGGACACAGCCAAAGCAGTGTTCAGAGGTCAGTTCATCACAATAAACACACACATCCTAAAAGAAGAAAGGACCTAAATCAAAGCATTAACTCTTCAACTTCAACAACTAGAAAGATCCAGCAAAAGAACCCATCAGGCTCCAGAACAAAGGAAATAATTAAAATTAGGGCAGAAATAAATTAAATATAAAGCAGAAAAGTGATTAAAAGAGTTGACAAGACCAAATGTTTGTTTTTTGAAAAGAACAACAAAATTGATAAGCCACTGGCCAAACAGACAAAGGAAAAACAGAAGAAGAAACAAATAACTCAAATAAGAAATAAGATGGATGATATCACTATGGCCCCAAACAAAATTAAAAGAATCATAACAGAGTACTATGAAAAATTGTACTCTAATAAATTTAGAAGCTTAGAGGAAATGGACAATTTTCTAGGTAAAAACAACAGCTACCTAAACTGGCGTGAGCTAAAACAACTAAACAAACCCATTACAAAAGAAGAGATTGAATGGATAATCAAAAAAATTTCCATCCAAAAAAAGCACTGGCCCTGATGGCTTCACCAGTGAATTCTATCAAATGTTCAGGGAAGAGTTAACACCAATACTTCTAAGATATTCCAGAGTATAGAAAAGGATAGAATACTCCCAAATTCATTCTATGAAGCTAGTATTACCTTGATATCAAAACTAAGTAAAGACAAATCAACCCAGATGCCCAACAACAGAAGAATGGATAGGTAAACTATGGTATATATACTCAGTGGAGCATTACACAATGATAAAGAATAACGATGACTCCAGGAAACATCTCATGACCTGGTTTCAACTGGAAGACGTTATGTTGCGTGAAAGTAGTCAGCAACAAAAGGACCAATATTGTATGAGTCCTCTACGATAAGATCTCAAAAACAGACTTGTGTATAGAAGAAAAGACTCTTTGACAGCTTCAAGGGAGGGGAGGGAGGGAGGAAGAAGGAAAGAGTCTAGATTAGATAGTTGCTAGGAACCTGGTTGGGTGAAATTGGTGACAGCACACACTAGAAACAAGAACAGTATTAAGCGGACTTAAGCATAACGTGAGTACTCCTACCACCTTAACCCAACATTGCAAGGATAGAGTAGCTGGGGTAGGGGGCAGCGGACCATGCTCTTAGGCAAAAGTGAGGCCAATTGGCACAACTAGCATTTTGCTAAGAGAGCTTTCTGCACCCACATTGGTGAGTGGCATCTGGGGTCTTAAAAGCTGCCAAGCTGCCATCCGAGGACACAGCAAATGGTCCCAACTCAGCAGGAACGGATGCTCACCAAGGACCAAAATGACATGGGGGAAAGACAACCCAGAAGATAAAGAGACCCACATCAGTGGGTGCCTACATTGACTTGGGACCGGAAGAACCGGATGATGTACGGCCACCACCAGTGATAGCCGCGATGGAGCTCACCACGTTGAGTCTCATTGGCAACACAAGAATAAAAAGAGGTGCACTCTGAGATCTCCACTAGAAGACCTCAGTTGATGGTCCAGTGGTTTCGGGGCTCCCCTGGGAGCATGGCCCCTCACCCTGATGCTGCCCTTGACCATAAATCATAACAAAGGTCCACTCTTTGGACAGGAATGGATTGGACTTGGCGATGCAGAGTGACCATGTATTGGATGCACTTTATGGTTCTATACATTTATAGGATGTCATCCTGCTGACCTCTGGCTGGAAGAAGGAGAGTGGGTGGAGAAGAGGGGAAAAAGAGACTGTTGGGAGAATGAGACATGTATGGAGCAGAGAGGAATAGTGTGCTGTCACCGGACAGGGAGAGCAGTGGAAGCTGCATATAGGTGGGCATGTAAATTTATACAGGAATGTACATTTTCACTCAGTTATATTAAATAAATAAAAAAAACAACAACTAAGTAAAGACAGACCCCCCAAATTTCCCACCAATATCTCTCATGAACTTAGACACAAAAATCTTCAACAAAATCCTAACAGAATTCAATAGCATATAAAAAAAAAACAAAAAACAAAAAGAAGTTCACCATGACCAAGTAGGATTCATACTAAGAATGTAAGGGTGGTTGAACATTAGAAAAACAATTAGTGTTATCAGCCACATAAACAATACAAAAGACAAGAACCACCTGATTCTATTACTCAATGCATAAAAGGTATTTGATAATGTTCAACACCTGTTCATGCTAAAAACACTCAGCAAAACTGGAATACAAGGAAAAAAATTCAACATAATAAGGGCCATCTACACAAAACCAACAGGCAACATACTTAATGGAAAGAAGTTGAAAAATTCCCCTTAAGAACAGGTACCAGACAAAGATGCCCATTGTCACCACTTCTATTCAACACTGTTCTGGAGGTCCTAGCCAGAGCAGTTGAGCACGATGAGGAAATAAGGGGCAGCCAAAGTGGTAGGCAAGATGTTAAACTACTGCTGTTTGGGGATGATATGATCTTATACAGAGAAAACCCTAAAGAATTCACCAAAAAACTACTAGTTCTAATAAAAGACTTCAGCAAAGTATGAAGATACAAGATAAACATATATAAATCAGTTGGGTTCATTTACACCAACAAAGACAATCAAAGAGGACATCTCAAAATCATTACCATTTATTATAGCCATCAAAATGGTAAAATACCTAGGAATAAATCTAACCAGAGATGTGAAAGGAAAACTACAAGACCATACCACAAGTAATTGAAAGCAACTTAGGTAAGTGTAGAAACTTACCTAGCTCTTGGAAAGGAAGACTTAACATTGTGAAAACGTCTATGCTGCCCAAAGCGATCAATATATACAATGCCATCCCAACACAAATTCCAACATTTTTTGATGAGATTGATGAACAAGTTCACCAACTCCACAGGGAAAGAAAGGAAGCTGGGCATAAGCAAGTATTACTAAAGAAGAATAATAAAGCGGGAGGCCTCACTCTGCCTGACCTTAAAACCTACTACACTGCCACAATAGTCAAGACAGCCTGGTACTGGCATAAAAACAGACACATAGACCAGCTGAACAGAACTGATAATCTAAATGTAACATCATCTACCTATGAAAAAGTGATATTCGGTAAAGGCCCAAAGGCTGTGAACTGGGAAAAAGAGTCTCTTCAACAAATAGTGCTGTCATAACTGGATATCCATCTTCAGAAAAAATGAAACAAGACCCTTATCTCACACTTTGCACAAAACTCACTCAAAATAGATCTAAGACTTAAATACAAAAGTTAAGTCAGTAAAAATCTTGGAAGAAAAAATTGGGAAGACACTGGAAGCCCTAACCTATGGCATCAACAGTCTGCAAAAAATTACCAGCAACCGTCAAACACCAGAAATGAAAATAGACAATTGGGATTCTTAAAAATCAAACACTTGTGTTCATCTAAACCCTTCATCAAAAGAGTAAAAAGACTTCTGACAGAGTGGGAACAAATATTTGCCAACCATGTTTCCAACCAATGCCTAATCTCTCTCATCTACAAGATACTGCAAAACTTCGACAAGGAAAAGACAGACAGCCCAGTTAAACAATGGGCAAAGGACATTAACAGGCATTTCACCAAAGAAGACATACAGGTTGCCAACAGATACATGAGGAAATGCTCACAATCACTAGGTATCAGAGAAATCCAAAACAAAACCACAATGAGATATCATCTCACCCCAACAAAGCTGGCAATAATCCAAAAAACTCAAAACAATAAATGCTTGAGAAGATGTGGAAAAAATTGGAACTCTACTACACTGTTGGTGGGAGTGTAAAATGTTACAACCACTAGGGAAATCAATTTTGCATTTTCTTAGAAAATTAGAAATAGAAATACCTTATGAACCAGCAATCCCACTGCTTTAAACACTTCCCAGAGAAATAGGGTGCACTCTTCAGATACATGCACACCAATGTTTACTGCAGCTCTCTCCACAATCGCAAAAAGATGGAAGCAACCTAACTGCCCATCAACAGAGGAATGTTACATAGCATTTCATCCACACAGTGGAATACCATGCAATGATAAGTAGCTGTTAATGTGGGACCATCTGGAGGACATTATACTGTGAAATTAGCCTGACTCAAAAGGACAAATGTTGTATGAGACCATTATTATAAGGACACAATAAATCATTTAAGCACAGAAGAAATCAAAATTTGATGGTTACCAAGGGTGGGGGGGCATGGAGGGAGAAGGATTCTTACAAATTAGATAGTGGTCAGGTTTAAGTTTGGGTGCAGCATGTGACAGCACACACTAGAAGAGAGGTACCCACAACTGCTCAATTTGAAAATTAAACCATTCCTTAAATGCAGCCCACTTCTTTGGAAGGACAGAGAAACAGGGTCTGAGATCAGGGGCCACACTATCTGGGGACGTCTAGACTAATTGGCATAATCAAAATTTTTTTTTCTCGTTTTCTGTTAAGAAAATGCTGTGCATATCACCTGGGGTCTTAAAAGCAATCAAACTGGTATCTAAATAGCATTAAACAGCCACAGTCCACCTGGACCAGAGGTAAACGGTGGACATGTAGAACAGATGGAAAATATGAGTCCACCAGATGAAAGGAGTGAGATGAGCCAGAGTCCACTTCAGCACTGGACCAGAGGAACTTGATATTGCCCAAACACCACCAATGACTACCTGAATGGGGTACACAGTATGGAACCCTGGAAATAGCACAAGAAGGAGTAGAGGACAGATCTAGAACTCTGCCAAAAGACCATACTTGATGGTCCTTCTGACTGGAGGGACCCCGGGAGCATTGCCCCCTAGATTCTCTAACCCCAAACTGTATCCAGCACCAGGGCCAGCTTTCCAGATAAAGACTGAATTGGACTGTACAAACCACAGAGTAAGGCTGGCAACAAACAAATTTAAACTTAAACATGTACACAGGGCTGTCCTAGAGGCTCATCACTAGAACTGAGATGATTGGGTGAGGGGGGTATGTCTTGGTCAAAACTTCACAGCAAGTTCTGGAAGAAAGAGGGAACATGCTGTCATGGGGCAGGGGAAAGGAGGGGTGAGCAATTAGAGTAGAATAGCAGTGAAAGTTCTGGGTGTTATATGACAAAATGATATAGATTGTAAAATTATTCTTAAATCACAATAAAATTTATTTTAAAAAATAAAGACAAAGGGAGAAAGAAAAAGAAATCACAGACCAATATGCCTCATGAATATGACACAAAAATTCTCAACAAAATTCTAACCAGCAGAATACAGCTGTATATCAAAAACTAATACAAGATCAGATGGTATTCATATCAGCAATGCAAGGGTGATTCATCATTAGAAAATCAATAAATGTAATTCATCACATAAATAAAACAAAGTAAAAGAATCTAGATAATCACCTCAGTTGATATAGAAAAGGCATTTGATAAAGTCCAGCAACTTTTCTTGATGAAAATTTTCAGCAAAATAGGACTAGAAGGGAAATTCCTCAATATAATTAAGGAATTATATGCAAAACCAACAGTCTACGTTGTTCTCAATGGAGAAAATGGGAATGAGACAACAACGACCATTATTATCACTCGTATTGAACATTGTACTGGAAGTCATAGCCAAAGAAATAAACACAGGGAAAATTAACAAAATATCCAAATTGATTGTGTAAATCCTATGCAAGTAAAATTTTGCAGAAGATCATTCAAAAATGCTTGCATCAGTACATCCACAAGGAAGTGGTAGAAATTCGAGCCAGATTCAGAAGAGAACATGTAACAAGGAATATCATTGCTGATGTCAGATGGATTCTGGGTGAAAACAGAGAATACCAGAAAGATGTTTACTTGTATTTCATTGACTATCCAAACGTATTTGACTGTGTGGATCATAACAAATTATGGATAATATTGAAAAATTTGGAATTCCAAAACACTTAACTGTGCTCATGAGGAACTTGTACATAGATCAAAAGGCAGTCATTTCAGCCAAACAAAGGAATACTGCATAATTTAAAATTAGGAAAGGTGTGTGTTAGAGTTGTATTCTTTCATCATAGTAGCTGAACAAATAATCTGAGAAGCAAGACTGTATGAAGAAGCACATGACACTAGGACTGGAGGAAGACTCATTAAGAAACTGCGTTATGCAGATGACACAGCCTTGCTTGTTAGAAGCAAAGAGGACCTGAAGCACTTTCTGATAAAGATCAAAGACCACAGCCTTCAATGAGGATAATTATACTCCAACAACAATACAAAGCTGGAGATATTCACAATTGGACAAATAAGCAACATCATGAAAAAGTGGAGAAAAGATTGACATTGTCAAAGATTTCATTTTACTTAGATCCACAATCAGCACCCATGGAAGCAACAGTCAGGAAATTGAAAAACAAATTACATTGTGCATATATGCTGTAAAATACCTCTTTGAAGTGTTAGAAGGCAACAATGTCACTTTAAGGACTAAACTACGCCTAACTCAAGGCATGATATTTTCAGTGCTCTTATAAGCACATAAAAGCTGGAGAGTGAATAGGGAAGACTAAAGAAGAATTGATACTTTTGAATATTGAACATATCATAGACTGCCAAAAGAATGAACAAACCTGTCTTGGAAGAATTACAGTCAGAATACTTCTTAGAAGCAGGTATAACGAGTCTTTGTTTCACTTATTTTGGCCATGTTATCAGGAGGGTCCAGTTCTTAGAGAACATAATGCTTGTTAAAGCGGAGGATCAGCGAAAAGAAGGAAGACCCTCAACAAGATGGATTGGCCTTATGGCTACAACAATGGGCTTATGCACAACAATCATCATGAAGAATGTGCAGGACTGGGCACTGTTTCATTCTGTTGTGCCTGGGATTGCTGTAAATTGGAACTGACTCAAGGGCACCTAACAACAACAACACATTAGTAAGGAAGTGATAAATCTGTCTTTATTCACAGATAAGACAATTGCATCCATACAAATCCAACAAATTCCCAAAGAAAGTTACTGAAACTTAATAGAACTGTTCAGCAAACTGGTAGATAATAGAACAACATGCAAAAATCAGCTGAATTCCTCTGTACTAACAAGCAGATATCTAGAAACGAAATCAAGAAAACAAACCCATTTTCGATAGTCACAAGAAGGGTAAAATACCTAGAAATAAATCTAATCAGGCACATATGAGACTTATACAACAAAAAGTACAAAACACTATTCAAAAAAGGCCTAGATATGGAAGAATATACCATGTTCACTGACTGGAGGACTTAACATTTTGAAAATGTCAATACTACACAAAGAGATCTATAAGTATAATGTAATCCTGATTCAAATCACATTTTTTAATAAAATGGAAAAACTAATTTTCAAGTTTATATCAAAAGCATAGAGACTCTGAATAGATACTTCCTCATCTCATAATTTGCTATGCATCCACAGTAACCAAAAGAATCTGGTACCAGTACAACAGACACATAGACCAATGGACGGAACTGAGAACACAGAAATAAATCCCTCTATCCATGCACAGCTGCCTTCGACAAATGGTTGAAGTCTGTTCAATGGGGAAGAGACAGCATCTTTAACAAATGGTAACTACAAAACTGAAAGATGATGCAAGATCTATTCCCACACCATACACAAAAATGAACTCAAAATGGATCAAAGGCCTAGATACTAAAACTAAATCTATAAAATTTCAGGAAGATTACATAGGGGCAAAGCTGGGAGGTCCTAATTTTTGGCATAAATATACTATCAAACACTATTAAAAATGTTTGAACAGCAGAAAATAAGATAGATAACTGGGATCCCCTAGAAATTAAATACTTATTTTCATCAACAGACTTTCAATAAAATGATACTGGCAAATAGCATACTTCTTGGCTTAAGTATACACCTGAGTTTAACTGGGTAGCTCCTTTCCAAGAGAAAAATGAGAGGGTAGAGGAAGACAGGAGATGGCTGAATGGAAGCAAAAAATGTAAAATGGAAAGTAGGAGTGTACTGTCGTAATATGGGGAAAACAGCTAGAGTTACATAGCAGTGTGTATGCAAGTTTTTGTATGACAAATTGACTTGGATTGCAAACTTCCTCTTAAAGCACAATAAAATATTTTTTTTAAAAAAAAGAGTAACGAGAGAGCCTAAAGATTGGGAAAAAATTGGTAATGATATATCCGAGAAAGGTCTAGTCTCTAAAACACATAGAAAGCTTAACAACCCAATAACAAAAAAATAATGATCAATCAAAAGTGAACAAAGACATAAACAGACATTTTACCAAACAAATGAACAGGTGCTTGAAATCATTAGCTATTAGAGAGATGCAAAATGAAACTACAGTGAGATACTTTCTTACTCTGCAAAAAATGGCACTGATTAAAAAAAATTCAGAAAATAACTGCTGGTGAAGTTGTGGGCAGATTGAAACTTGTACACTTCTGATGAGATTTCAAAATAGTACAACCACTATGGAAAATGGTATGGCATTTCCTCAAAAAACTAGAAATGTAAATACCTTATGATTCAGCAAACCTACTGTTAGTTATATATCCTAGAAATACAAGAGTAGTCACACAAGCAGATGTATGCATATCTATGTTGATTCTAGCATAATTCACAATAACAAAATACGGGAACAGCCTAAGTGCCCACCAGTGGATGAATGGATAAACAAATTGTGGTATGCATACAATGCATATATGCATACAATGGAATACTATGCAATGATAAAGAATAATGATGAGTCCATGAAACATAGCATAGATGAATATGGATGACATCATGTTGAGTAAAATAGACAAATATTGCATGATACCACTTTTATATGAAGTTAATAAGACGTATACACATAGATAGCAATGTTCTTTGATGGTTAGCAGAGATGGGAGTGGAATGGAGAGGGTATCCCTTGCTATACGGTAACTCAAAACCACCAAGCCCAGTGTCATTAATTTGATTTCAACTCATAGTGATCCTATAGACAGAGTTGGATGGCCCCACAGAATTTCCTAGGAATGTCTGGCAGATTTGAACTGCCAGCATTTTGGTCAGTAGCCATAGCACTTAACCATCACACTACTAGGGTTTCCTGCTATATAGCAGACACATGTTAATTTTGGTGATGGAAGAAGGAATACACAATATGGAGGAAATAAGCATAACCTGACCAAAGTAAATGAAGACACTGAGAATTATGCAAGAATAAAGGACAACTATGGTAAATGCTGCAATACATAAAATTTTGCACCAAAGTGGTAATAAGCAAAAAATCTGCGAATGGTTACATAAGTAGATATGTGTGCTATATAGATGCAGAAAGACATACCGTACAGGAGTACATGCATGTACATGTATAAGTATATTTGTGCACATTTATATGTAAGTGTTTGTATGTGCTGCATATATATCCATATATACAATAAAGCACCTAGGGGACACAGTTATGGATACTTCCTAAACGTACCCAAACCTCTGCAAAAGCCACTGCTGTTGAGTCATTAACTCATAGCAACCCTATAAGTTAGAGCTGCTGCATAGAGTTTCCAAGGAGCATCTGGTGAATTTGAACTGCACACCTTTTGGTTAATGGATGTACCACTGAACCACTATGCCAGCAGGGTTTCTTCCAAACCCATAGTGGGATTGATTTACTGGGTTTAAAGGCTCAGAACCATAGTCTCATGGACAACTAGGTCATCTGGTATAATTTAGTTAATAAGATAATGTTACACATCCTCTTTTGGTGAATAGACTTAAAAGTTTGTGAGAGTCCAGGTAAGACTCTCTATTAGTCTCTTTTTATCTGGAACACAAGGAACAAATTAGTCCACAGACTAATAGTCCACACAAATCACAACCTCTTCTAGCTTTAGGCCAGAAGAGCTAGATAGACAGTGCCCGGATAGTACTACCAAACATTCTCATCAGGAACACAATAGAAGGTTCTGGTTAGAATGGGAACAAAATGTAGAATAAAATTCAAATTCATAAAGAAAAAAGAAAGATCAGACTTACTGAACAGATAGAGGAACCCTTGATACCATCACCCTAAGATACCCTTCTATTTTGGAACTCAAGCAACTTCTCAGTCAAATAATAGTCTGACCTGTAAAATAAACAATTACATATGTGAGGAATGTGCTCCTCTAAATAACCAACTGTAGCCCAGAAGGTCAACATTTAAAGAAAAACAAAGATGAGAACCTGTGGGTAAAGGAAACTGGATGGATAGAAGCAGGTGAGCTAGGGTAGAAACATGTGAGCACTTGTACATTACAGGACTTGTAATCAGTGTCACAGAACAATTTATGTATGAGTTGTTGAAAGAGAATCTAACATATAAACTTTTACCTAAAATGAAGAAGGGATGGGAGAAAGAAATAAGAACCCAGTCTGAAAGAGCTCGCAATAGCCAAAGCTAAAACAATTTGAGCAACAAAATAACACTGAATTATTGGAATATTAGATTACAATAAACAATATTGAATTATTGCAATATTAGATTACAACCCAAAATACAAAATAAATATACGAATCCTTGTGATACATGAGTTCAGACTGAATACATTCGTAAATAGAAAAGAGGAAACTTCTTATGGAGCAATTCCACATAATTACTGTAAATATGCCCTCCCCCCCAATTGAAGTTAATTACCCTTTTCCCTTTACTGTTTGATGGATAGTGTACTTAACGACTTGCTTCCAAAGAGTGCAGCATGGAAAGTGAAAACTTTAAATTTACAGTAGAAAAATCTTTTAGACAAGCATTGGACAGATGGTCAAGGATACCATCATTAGTGATGTCATATCATTAGCATATACTGCATGGTATATTTCTCCAAAACTCATAATTCAAGTCTAATCACAGGAAATATCAAACAAACACAAATTAATGAGCATTGTACAAAATATTTGACTAGTACTCAAAATTGTGAAGGTCATGAGATGTAAAACAAGGAAACATGGAGACACTGACAAATACTGGAAGACAATATTGAGACACAGCTATGAATGCAATATGGGTGTGTGAATGGAATTCTGAATTGGAAAGTTTGTTATTTGAAAAGTTACTAAATTCTGAATGAAGTCATATTTCATTCATAGTAATGTATCAATGTTTGTTTCTTAGTTGTGACAGATGAACCAAAATAATGTAAGAAAATAATAGAAAACATGGGTAAGGAGTATATGGAAACTCTCTTTGTCACTCTTCTGTAAATCTAAAACTGTCCTGAATGACTTTTTTTTAAAGAAAGATCAATGTAGTTGTTTCTTATATGAATGACCCTTCCACAAGTAAGTATAAGCTTGCCCAAAATAAAATAAAAACAAAAACACACTATCTGAAGGCATTGGGGAATGAAGAAATGTTGGCAGATTTTAGAAGGATGTTAATATTTAGAAACTTTGAGTTTGACCCACTTTTCAGTTTTTAGACTGAGAACAGACAATCCCATGCAGTTTGACTGAAGCTCCAGTAGAGGTCTCTTAACCAAATATTTCTGACTTGAAGAACAGAAAGAGAGTTTGAAGAAACCAATAGTTGCTGAAGTTTAAGGTGCTCCCCCAAAATGAGTTTACAATTTGTGCCCAGCTAAGCTAATTACTTAATAAAATGAGAAAGCCTATACACTTCTTTGAAGAATAATACAGAACTAACCTCCTGGAGGGGGAATCCTTTATATACTATTATTTGGAATTCTTCTGTAAGAAAGATTTTCCTCTTCTCCTCTTCTTACTTCAGTTATGCATATATTTATTATTTACTTAAATTGAGTACTACATTATTATGCAGCCCAACATTTAAGCACTGCCTATTTTCTGGCACTACAATATGCTCCATGCCTTAACCTCTAACATGGAGTCAAGAAGAGTTCCAAAAATGTTCTTCATGCAGCCTGGTAAATGAATTTGGAAATACAGGGAAAAATAGCTGTGTAAGTATAGCCAACAAAATTTTGGGAAAAGGATATGAGTTTGTTTGAAGCAGGGTAACTTAGTGTACCTAATAATTAAATATGGTATAAGTCTATAGAAATTTTACTATTGGCATTTACCTTTGTACATACGTAACTATAGCAATAAAACAATAAAAAACAAAAAAATTCCAAACCCACTGCGAGTGAGTTGATTCTGACTCACAGCGACCCTATAGAGTGGAGTAGAACTGCTCCGTAGTTTCCAAAGAGTGCCTGGCAGATTTAAACTGCTGACTGACTGAAAAATACCTGAAACACATATCTGACAATTTATTAGTGTGTTCATAAATTTTAAGGCAAATAATCCAATTTTAAAATGAGCGGCACATATTTATAAGCATTTCTGGCAAGAAGAAACTGACTCGTCATTTAAGAAATTATTGAAACTTAATAGTAACTACACTTTGCTAATCATTGTATCAATGAGATATCATTTTCAACCCATCACATTAGCAAAGATTTACATTAGCAAAGATATACATTTTGGCAATGATATGGGAAAGCTTGAACTCTCTGCAGCAATTTGGGGAGCAATTCTGAAGACTGCAATAGCTTTAAAACTAAATAGATCCTGCAACCAGTAAGTAACACCAAGACCAAAAACAGACTGAAGTTGTCGATGATTTTGTTTTACTTGGATGCACAATCCATGTGCATGGAAGCAACAGTCAAGAAATTAGACGATGAACTGCATTGGGCCCATCTGGTGCAAAAGACCTCTTTAAAGTATTGAAAAGCAAAGGTGTCCCTTTGGGGACTAAGGTGAATGTAACTGAGCCACGATACTATTTGCCTCATGTACATACAAAAGCTGAATAATAAATAATGAAGAGCAAACAATTGACATTTCTGAATTACAATGTTGGCAAAAATATATTGAATATGAGGACTGCCAATTAAGTTAGTGAACTCATCCAAGAAAAAGTGCTACATACCCCATGCTGAATATCATTATAGTCACCTTTGAAGTACTGCCCTTGGGAAGATATGCACTGAGGCCAGTGCCTAGTCTACCCTTCAAAGCAATTTTGGAATTCTTTTTCTGGAATGGCCCTCAGAGCTGTTGTCATGTTGCCCTTGATGCCCTGAATGCCATCAAAATGTCTTCCTTTCAATATTTCCTTTATTTTTGGGTAAACAAAACATCCACTGGGGGCCAAATAACATCAGTAGGGAGGATGTTTAATACAGTTATTTGTTTACTGGCTAAAAACTTCCTCACAAACAACTAGCTATACAATTAAGTTTGCCAACTTGCCACTATGCCACTGTGTGTAATGGCCGTTGCAGAGAGTTCCAAAATTTCTTTAAAGAGTGGACTAGGCACTGGCTTCAGTGCATAGCTTCTCCAGTGGAGTACTTTGAAGGTGACTTCAGTGATATTCAACAATGAGGTATGCAACGCTTAGAACAATTAAGTTTGCAGACTTAATTGTCACAACACATTTATCACAGACTGCCAGAATGAACAAATCTGTCTTGGAAAAAGTTTAACCAAAATGTTCCATATGAGCAAGGGACTGCAAGACTTCATCTTACTTACTTTGGATATTTAATTAGGAGGGACTAATTTCTAGAGAAAGACATCATTGTTGTTAAAGTAGAAGTTAGCAAAAAGAGGGACACTCTCAGTGAGGTGGACTGACATAGTGACTGCAACAGTGGGCTGAAGCATAGAAACAGTTGTGAGGATGATGAAGGCTCTGGCAGTGTTTCTTTTGTCATGCATAGGGTTGCTATGAGTTGGAAATGACTCAACGGCAAGCAACAACAACATGACTAAGTAAGGTCATTCCTAAACATCTATTTCAGATTCTGTGCACAGGAAATCATGGGCCAGAAAGTTAATTTTGTATCATCATTTAAAATGGTAAAATACTAAAAGCAGTCTGAGTAGGGGAACCACCACCTGTCAGTTGGTCATACATTGCTAACTTGTGTGTTGCTGTGATACACAAGGCTGTGCTGCCAACATTTCAAATAATAGTAGAGTTATCCATAGTGGAGCTTCCAGACTATGTTGTGACAGATCTCCTTTGTGTAGCCTGTCTTGCCAGGGTCTTTTAACTCCTACCTAAGTGACTTGGGAGAGATGTAAAATTACAGTAATCGTGACCCACCAATGAGATCAGTCAGCTTTGCTACCCCCCTACACTTAAAAGAAAGCCAATTCCAGAGCAAAGAGAGGTACTCACCACCTTGAAGGAAGAAGGGCCAAGAGTGAGTGTGTTTTTGTACCTGGAATTCTTTATTTGAGAAGGTTATGGAACTAGGAAACCAAGACAGAGAGAGAGGCAGAGAGAGAGAGTGGGTGGTTAACACTAAAGATTACCAGAAGTGGTGGCAGAGAAATGAGAGAAATGGCAATGGGAGAGACTGGCAGGAGACAGCACGGGGGCTACTTCCTTGTTCATGGAGCAAGAAAGATGAGTACCTTCAGGCAGAAGGCTAGCTGGTGGAGTAAGGTGACTTAGGTACTAGGTTTGCTGACAGAGCTAGAGCACAGCATCTTCAGGCCAAGACTTACTGACAGAGTATGTGTCAGGGATAATTACTGGTATTGCTAAAAGGTTTTCAGTACATGCCTAAAGAGGGCAGAGGTTGAGAGCCAGACAAGTACTCCTGGAGGACACAGCTGGGAAAAGGCTGTTCTGATGGAAGAACTCTATCCTGAGCATTGCTGACCTTGAATTCCAACTTGTTACTTCCCTAATAAACCCCACAATCATGAGTATGGTCTGAGTTCTGTGTGGACGTCACCGTGAGTTATTGAACTCAGGAGAGAAGCATGATAGGAAGGATAGTTGGTGTCAGAATTGCGCTGTTGATCTTGATCCTCCTTTTTCCTAGTGAAGTTAGAGGTGGTCAGATACTACCCCACAACATTTTATATGGACCAAGGCCTGGAAGGAAGAAAGGCATGGCAGTCTTCTTTGTAACATTAGCCATTGGAAACCCTCAGATTACAACAGATGGTTGTTCAATAAAGTGCTGAATGAGGAATACCTTAAAGCTGGAAGGCACTACACCAAATCTACAATAGATTCAAACATACCAATCAGTAGACTCAAACATACTAATGATCACAAGGTGACAAAGGACTAGGAAATGTTTCATTCTGTTGTACATAAGGTCAATATGAAAAAGAGCCAACTCAGTGTCAACTAACAACAACAACAGTAATGGCTCAGTAAACTCTGATGTATTTGATACCACACTTACCAAAAAACAAAACCAAACTCTTTGCCACTGAGTTGATTCTGATTCATAGCAACCCTATAGGGCAGAGTAGAACTGCTCCAGAGTTTCCAAGGAGTGGCTGGTAGATTCAAACTACCAATGTTTGCCTAGCTGCTGAGCTTTTAACCACTATGCCACCAGGCATTCTATATTTTGCAGCTATTAAGATTTTTAGGCAGCATCAAGACTAGATACAAGATTAGACACACGCCTCCCTAACTCACTCCAAAAACTAAGGCCAGGATTGATAATTAAACAGAGCCTTCTGGACACCCAGTGAACCCTAGGACGTGGTATAGGGCTGTCGTTTTGGACTACATGCCACTGAACGGGAAACTTCTTCTCTTTTGCTGAGCCCCACACTTGTTGAATGGCCGGCTCTCACGGACTGAAGGTAACTACTGGCTTTAACTTTTTCCCCTTTTGTTAGCCTGTGGCAGCGATTGGGCTTAACTGGCAGCAAAGTTCTGCCACACTACTGACGTGACCAGTGGGTAGAATAGCTACACTTTGAAAGTCTGGCTCTGGACTCTGAGGACATTGGCCCCTCCACCCCTCTTTCTGAACCTCCACCATTGATTCAGCTATTTGCTAATGGGTGGGAGTGCCTCTGCAGGCTGCCATCTTGTCCGAGTGGGAGGTGGATCTACCCAAATGGAGGCCTGAGCAAGGACTAATTTCCAGGCTAGGAGGCAGTGCCAGCCCAGGGAGTCCTTCTGCAGAAGTAAAGCTGTGTTTAGTACAGTTTACTCTCTGGGTAGGGCCCAGCACATGAAGACAGTAGGGCAGTAGCCTATCCATACTTTGAACTAGATTGCAGCATCTAAGGATGGATATAGAGGTGCCTCCATTGGAAAGTGGGGCTTGCACATCTGGCAGCCTGACTGTTTATGGAAGCTGTCAGATAGCTTTTACCTTTCAAAATAGGACTACCTAGAGAAATAACTGTGGTGTAGCCTCACAGCATATCTTCCAGTCTTGACTGAGCTAGGGTTGATTCACAGCACCCAGTGACTCCATAAGTATGGCTGTGTCTTTGCTACCCAGGAGGTAGAGCCTGCTCTCACAGAGATTCCACTGGGCCCAGTTGCTGGAGTACATAGAGGTAACTGGTGATCAACTTCTACTTCACCTCCTATTAAGGCAACACCAGATAAACTAAACATCCTCTAGATGCCCAAAATGCAACAAACCCTGGCCCGACACTTAAGTAAAAATCCAAAAAGAATAAACCAAAGAACTTCCCAGATGAAGAAGCCTTTCTGAAACTTTTAGAGGTTGAGTACAAAAGGATTATATAGAGAGCCCTCCTAGACATTAAATTTCACAGACCAAAATGAAAAATTAAGCAAGCTGTTCGAACTGATAGCATTCCAGCATTCTGAAATCCAGCAGATCAATAACACAATTAAAGAATCAGAAAACTCAATTCAAAGCCAAGAGAACAGAATTGAGCAAATGGAAAACGAACTTTCTGACTTGGGAGACGGAATGCATTTCTGAGGAGAAATTAGTGAAAAGACACAAGAAAAATGAAGAAGCATTAAGAAAAATGTGGGACACTATCAAGAGGAACAATCTACAGTGAATTGGAGTTCCTGAACAGGAAGGGACACCTGAAAATACAGAGAGCATTGTTGTTGACTTGCTGACAGAAAACTTCCCAGAAACTATGAAAGAAGAGAACATAGATATCCATGATGTGTATCAATTGCCGTACAATATAGACTCCAAAGGAAAGACTCCAAGACATATTGTAATCAAGCTTAACAAATTGAAACATAAGGAGAAACAAAGACAGTGAGACTCAAAGCAAAGCTAACATTCAGAGAGAAGCCCTGTAGGCTTTCATCTGACTTCTCCGCAGAAACCATGTTGGCATAGGGGCAGTCGGGTGGCACATTCAAAGCCTTGAAGGAGAAAAACTTCCAACCAAGAATTATATATCCTGCAAAGCTGTCTTTCAAATATGCAAATGAAATCAGGACCTTTGCAGATAAACGGAAACGCAGAGACTGTAAAAACCAAAGCTATAAGAAATACTGAATGAACCTCTTGGCTTAGAAGAACAAAACAATTAACTCTATATTTTAGGACACATCATTCAGAAACCTACTCAGGGAAGGCACAAAACCCCAACCAAAGCTATAATACTGAAAGAAGTGATCCAGTGATCATACCATGAAAACTACAGCACTATCACGTTAAAAAGAAGGATATATTTACAGTAGTATGGTCTGTCCAGATGCAGAGGAAGTTAATAAGATAGTCAGAAGTTAAAATCTGGTTTAAATATACATTATTAAAGGGGATTATAAGGGTAGCCACAAAGCACAACAAAAAAGTGACATATCAAAACAAGAAATGCAATGCAGGAGTCTCAACAACAAACACAAAACCAACACTGAAAAGGGTAAAAATTCAACCCATAAAGAAGAATGTCTCAGAACAGAATAGTAAGAGCAACAGAGAAAACATCAACACAAAAATAAATACAGCAAAATGACAGGACTAAATACCTATGAATAACTACGTTGAAGGTAAATGGACTGAACTCTCCAGTAAAGAGACAACAAGTGACATTTTGGATCAAAAGACATGACCCGTCTATATGCTGCTTCCAAGAAACTTAAAGATATGAACCAACAGAAAATTAAAAGAAGGAATAGTGTATACCAAGCTAACAATATACTAAGAAGAGCAGGTGTGGCAATACTAATCTCAGATAGAATAGATTATACTGTAAAAAAAAAAAGCTCAACAAAGACAAAGAAGACCTTACTGAGACAATTAACCAACTAGACCTCAGCAACATTTACAGAACTTTCTATGCATTGTGCTGGGTGAAATTATTCAGTGGCACAAGGACACATATGGTATGAGGCCCCTACTTTAAGGACTTGAAAACTGACTCATGTATAGAAGGAAAGACTCTTTGACAGCTGTAAGGGAGGGGAAGGAGGGTGGAAGAGGGCTGGTTATAGATTAGATAACTGATAGAAATTTGGTTGGGTGAAATTAGCACGCATCAGAAAGAAGATCAAGTTAATTGGACTTCAACATAACCTGAAACCTTTCCAATCTTAACCCAATAGGTAAGGATAGGGTAGCAGGGGAGTGTGTCCTGGGACCATGCTGTCAGAGGACATCGAGGACATAATTAGCATATTGCTAAGAGGGTCCTCTCCACCCCATATTGGTAAGTGGCATCTGGGGTCTTAAAAGATAGCAAGCTGCTGTCTGAGGTACACGAGTTGGTCCCAACTCATCTGGAACAGAAGATCACCAAGGAAAAAATGACACAGGGGAAAGAGAACCCAGAAGACAGTAAGACTCATGTGAATGGATGACTACATCAGAATGCTACCAGAAGAAACAGATGGTGGCTGGCCACCTCCAGCAACATCCGTGATGGGGCTCACAAAGTTGAGTCCCAGTGGCAATATAAGAATAAGAAAAGGGGAAACCCTGAGAATTCCACTAAAAGACCACAACGGAGGGTTCGAAAGGCTTAGGGGTTCCCCTGGGAGCATGGCACCTAGACCTGAAACTGTCCCTAATCATAAATCATTACTGAGGACAACTTCTCGGACAGGAATGGATTGGACTTACAGATACATAGTGACCATATCATGTGTGTACTTTATGGTTCTATGCATCTATAGGATGCCGCCCAACTGAGGAGAGTGGAGAGGGTGGAGAAGAGGGGACAGAGGATTGTTAAGAGGATATGACTTGTATAGAACAGAAAGAAGGAGTGTGTTGTTACCAGGCAACGAGAGCAGTAGGAGCTGCACATAGGCAGGCACGTGAATTTAAACCAGATTGTACACTTTCACTCAATCACAATTAAAAAAAAAGAAAAGATTTTGAAAACCGGTATTTCAGAGAAAAAAATGAATTTTCAGAAAACATATGCAATGTAACTTATGGGAAATGAAAACAATCATTGTGATAAAAATGCATTCTGGCTGTCTATGTAAAGGTACAAGAAAATTAATAAACAAAAGATAAATAAGTCTATACAATTAAGAATTTGAGTGAGAAAATTAGGATAAAGTGAGAAGAGCTCACATTTTTTGCAAGGAAAATACTGTTTGCCTTGTACTACTAAAACTGATTTGAAAAGACCACATAAGAAAAACCACTGTTTAATTCATAAGATTGTAGTTAGCATTAAAAGGCGTCTTTGTGGCATGAATGGTTAAACACTCACTAATAGGCAAAAGGTTGACAGTTAAAATGCATCCAGAGGTGCCTCAGAGACAGGCCTGGCAATTTGCTTCCCAAAGTTCACAGATTTCAAAACCATGCAGAGTACTTGTTCTACTCTGCATACAGGGGGTGGCCAGGAGTTAGAGCCAACTTACTGGCGACTACAGTGGCAAGAAACATTCAGTCTGGAAGACAATAGTGTTTTTAGACAAATGATAGTTATGAGGCATTAACAATATTCCAGTTTTGTTTCATTAAAAAAGTCTCTATAAATCTTAGAAGTCTGTAACTGTAAAACACTAAAAATGTATTCTGTCTAAAATAAAATGATCACATTCTTACAGTCATCTCTACTAAAATCAGGGCAAAATATTCTCTCAGCTACTATAATTATCTGCTTTTCAGAAATTAGACTAGAGTAATGAAAGATAAATCAAAACAACAAATGAAATGATTAAAATCACATTATAACCACTGGAGAAGTCTCTTTTCATTATTATTCCTGTATAATTATTATTTTTCTTTTGAATGGAAGAGAAATAGGTAGGAATACATATACTGCTCTCAACATTGTTTATTAACAGTAGCCACTCAATTCCAATTTGTCACAAATGTGAATATCACCAAGAATAACTTTACCATAGGAAAAAAGATAGAAAGATTCGGAACCACTGAATTAAATAGTTTAGTAAATAAGTACAGTGAACTAATACATATCATTCCACAGTCTACAAGGCTCTGCATCTGCTGGCCTCATTTCAGGTCTCACTGACATTGCAGATCATGCTTTGCGACTCGCACTCATTTTTCTCACTTTTTTTCCCCTAGCCATGCTGATTCTTTGTATATTTCCTGAGCACACCCCTCTTCTCAGAACCTTCTTCCTGCTTTCTTCTTAGCCTTTCTCTGCTTGGAGCAATGCCAGAGCTCACCCCCTTCAGTCCCTTCTTGGGCTGTTCTGCCTTACTTTTCCGGGGGCTGCTTACTACTGTACCCATATAGGCCTTTTCTGCCCAAACCATAAAAACAAACACTGCCATGGAATCAATTCTGACTTATAGGACAGAGTGGAATTGCCCCATAGAGTTTCCAAGGATTGCCAGACAGGTTTGAACTGGAGACTTTGGGGTTAGCAGCTGTAGCACTTAACCAGGGTCCTAAAAATCTGAGCCACATTTAAAATGTTGAATACAATTTCCTTGAATTTTTTAAAAACTTTTTGAAGTATAACAGGAAAGAACAGGTCTATCTTGACATCTTTTGACTTGCACTCCTAAACTTTTTCCTTGTGTCAGTACCAAGCTTGACAACCTGTTGCCTGCTGTGTTTGTGCAATTAAGAATGTGTCAAAGGTGTCTCACCTCAATTCTATAATTCCTCTTTTTCTGCAATTGAAACAGATTTAAGTCTTGAGTCTCCCAACACCACCATGCTTCCATACTCTTTGGAGGATGCTCCTTGAGAAAAAGAGTTTGGTATTACAAATATATAATTTAGCATGGAAGTAATTTACTTACAATGAGAAAAAGAAATCAAATAACTTATAAATATTGAAAAACTGAGCAAATACCTCAAATATAAAAAAAGGAAAGGTAAAATGAAATTAAAGTTATTGCTGTTATTCTAATTAATTGTCCCCCCCTTTTTTTTCCTGTATTTTCTGCTGCCCTCTCATATCCAGTCTGGACAAAAAGAAGCCTGTGTGGGAACTGGAACCCCTCTCAGCAGTGCACAGAGCAAAGCCTTTGTCAGGTTCTTTCATTTACAGCTGGCTGTTGAATGCTACAATTTATCATTTGGGTAGGGTGGGAGTGTAGTGAAGGGGAATCACAAAACTACCTTGAGCTTTTGGTCTTATAACCATCGATTTAACAATAATAATAAAGTTATAAATCAATTCATGCTCATTATGCAACAATCAAAAAGTATATAAAAATAAGAGGCAGGATCTTACTGCCTGGAGACAATTACAGCTAATATTTCAATTTATTTCTTCTCAGTTTTCTTTCTATCCATTTTACATAGTTATAAACATGTTGAATACTTATTATTCTGTTTTGTTACTTATCATTATATCATCAACATGTTCCCAAGTCATTAAGAGTCCCTGGTAAATTTTTATTAGGCTTGTAATTTCTTAAAAAGATCCACCATAATTTACCATATCTCAATTGTTAAATATTTTAATCACTGTATCACTGATGTAAATGGTGCTATGGTATCATCATTGGGCATAAAGATTTGTTAGCATCCCTGATTATTTCCATTTCATGGGCTTTTAGGAACAGAATTACAGGTTTTCAGAAACAGCAATGTCTCTAAGTCTGTAGGTGCATATTGCCAAGCCAAAGCCAAAGCCAAGTGCCGTTGAGTCGGATCCGACTTATTTCCAATAACTGTACTCTCTCTCCTGAAGTACAAGTTTACCTATTTCACAGGGTCTTTTCCAGCACTACTCATTTAGTTAAACACACATCAATTTGAAAACTATAAAATGGCTCCTTTCTAAAGGCACAGTGTTTGATGATTTTTTTTGCCTGTGATCTAGTTTTTAGTTTCTAGCACATATGTAGTTTATCTACTTCACTATCTCATTTGACAATCCCCTCAGCATGTTCTACAGATACCTTGTTGTTCTTCAAAATTATGCCAATCATTGTCATACTACTTCTTCAATCACTTGTAACTTGAGTCTTACCAATGCTGTTGACTAGAAACCCTTGACGTTACATGCTATGCTTTTTGATTTTGCCTTTCCTTTACTTCTTGTATGCATATACGAAATATGTATATTTCTCATATAAAATATTCTTGAAATATAGTGTTTAATACAATGTTTAATACTGTACCCTTTGCTGTCATCATCCACTATGCCGATATTTTATTTACCTGGTGTTACTTATTTATATTTTGTATTTAATATATGTGTTCAGTACTACAAGCCTAATCTTACTTGAACACCATTGTCATAATTCAAAAACATTATTTATATTAGTGCAACTGTGAATTACAGGTTTAAGTATAGCTAAAAAATGCAGTGCCAGCATTCAAATAGTGGGAAATAGAATATAGAAACAGGATCTATCTATCTGTCTGTCTGTCTATCATCTTTATATGAGTCAGTGAATAGTAATATATGCTGCAAATGAATAACAAGTGGGTAAAAATAGATTTCAAGAGATGAAGCTGTTATTAAGGGCTTTTGTGGCTTTAGTTAATTTTGTAGAGGAGAAGAGTGGTAAAGGAGCCTTAAGAAAGGATGCATCTAAGATTAGGAAAGAAGATAAAAGAAAAGAATAAGAGGAATGACATGAGCAAAGGTTGAAGGTGAGTAAATACATGGCGTGTATAGAGATGAGACTGATTTGAGTACAGCAGAAGTGGGTGTCCAGGGAGAGCGTTTCCAGAAGTTGCTGGCATATAAGCTATCATACTGCAGCATTCAGAAGTTATCTTACTGACAAAGAACAGGGAAGCATATAACCTCAGTCATTTTCAAATTCTGCTCCATAAGCAGTGTATAGGGTCGCTATGAGTGGGCATCGACTTGACGGCAGGGAGTGAATTTTTAAGCAGTGTACAGCATATTCTCTCACTCACTCTCTGGATCTGAACAGTGCTTTCTACCGAAAACTTTTTTGTTTTGTTTTTTGTTTGTGTATAGAAACTTCGTGCAAGATGTCAGTTGAGCTTGGGTTTGTTTTCTTAGAACAAATTTAAAAAGCACCAACTGAAGTGCTTTGAGTGGTAGAAGTATGGAAAAGGATAAGGAGAATAAGTGTAGGACAATATGTCACTAAGAAAATCCAACAGAATTGCTCAAGACATTTGTTATGAAGACATTAGCTCAACTGTTACTGCAATTATTCAACATTCATTAAGCAGTGATTGTTGGCAAGGCACTGGTCGTTCAAGAGTGAAAGGAAAAATGAATCCTTTAGGTAACAGCAGGTGGAGTTATAAGGAAGGGACATATATGGAAGACATTAACATAGAAAAGCCTAGATTTGACACAAGAGAGAAGAGACAACTTTAAAATGACCTCAAGTTTTCTGACTGTAAGATTAAGGGTAAAAACGGAAGGTGGTAATAGTGGAAAAACGGAGTATTAATGGATTGACGGGACACTCGGTTTTCCACAGTATAAGCTTGTGAATTTGAAGGATATTTAAGTGATGCAGTTGGAGGTTCAGGGGTGATATTCAGGAAGAAGAATTCTGCAAGTCTTCAACAGACAAGGAAATCTTGGTGGCACAGTGGTGAAGTGCTGCATCTGCTGCCTAGACGGTCGTCGGTTCAAATCCTCCAGGCGCTCCGTGAGAACTCTGCCGGGCAGTTCTTTGACGTACTGTGAGTTGGAAAGGACTTGATGGCATAAAGATAATAGTAAAAGTCTTCGGTAGATACATCCTCTAAAGAACATGGTTTTCATATGAAAAGGATAGAATGCAAACTATTCAGCTTCGGGATTTTCCCCTGAAGAGCACTGGGAAATAAATTAGATTCATCAAGCAAAGGAGTGTGGGACGATGAGTTAAGGATAAAAACAAACAACAACGACAACCAACAACCAAATGCACACACACACTCACACAAATACATGTTTATGCCTATCTAGACTTTCTTATTTAAAAGTTCAATTTTTGTTTATTTTGTGTTGTCAGGTTCCTTCCTTTATTTTGGAATGGAGGAGGAAAGCGTACAAGAATTAAATCTTGACTCCTTTGCCTGACTTTCAAGTTGTTGTATAACGTGCTTATTAGTTGATTCAAACTTTTTTATTTTTTAACTGGACTATCAGGAGGACTCTTTCTTACACTTTCAGAACTGTAGAATTTCTACTAGATTTCACTTTCTGTGAGAACAATGAGGCTATTACTTTCTTTACATAACTTGTGCCAGGCTTAATAATGCTTGGTGCAGTGGTTAAGTGCTACGGCTGCCAACCAAAATGTTGGCAGCTCAAATCCTCCAGGTGCCCCTTGGAAACTCTGTGGGGCAGTTCTACAATTCCTATAGGGTCGCTATGAGTCAGAAGCGACTCTATGGCAGTGGGTTTGGGTTGGTTTTTAATTCAATGTAATTGGCTGTTAGGCAGTGGTCTGTTTCCCACATCTCCATTCTTTAAGCTTCCTTCCTTTGAAGAGTTTTAGGTAGAAGATCCTTATTACTTAGAGTCATATCTATGAACTATCAAAAAAGCTCATAAAAGTTGGATATCATGGAACAGCAAACTACAAGTTCCTACTTTATTGGATGCTGTTTGTATACATCTGTCCTTTCACTTGACCTGTCTCCACTTTATTGCTTAACTCGTCTTTACTGAGTCACAAACAACTGTTATACCAAAAAAACAAAAATACACATGAATCTATTACTTCTTACTGTGTTTCATAATTAGTACCACTCAACTGAGTACTTATTTTTCCAGTCTGTTTGTCTCCAAGGGTAGGAAATTTGTCTTAATCTGTCCCAGCCCGCGGGACAAATCAACGAGGGGCGGGGCAAGGAGGAACCTGTGAAAATGAAAGTAGGGCAGGAGATGCGAAGAAATGGAGGCAAGACAGGATTCTGATCAAGCCTCAAAAATGTTTTATTTTAGCAGTGGATATATATATACAGCGGGAAGGGGAGAGATTTGGAATCTGGTGATACCTGGTGTGAGGCACTTGGCGTTTTATAATTGGGTAGGCGGTATGCCTGGACAGTGACACTGGGTAATGATGCGCGGGGAGTTTTCGCGCCTGTGCGTTTTCAGGGGCTTTCCGGACTTCCTGTCTTTTGGGGCCTGAAGTTTTTTCATGGCCCCCCACATCTCCTCCCTTTTTGTATTTTTGGGAGGTAGGCTTTTACCGGGAGAGGGAGTAGTGACCTGGCTCCTCCCATTGTGGTTTTCGGCTCTTGGTATCTTTTTGGGGAGGAGAAGCAGAGCCATTTTAGCAGATTTGTGTAGATACCAACCTCTTTGCAAGCCAGGTATGCTCCAGGGAAACGTAGAGGAGTCAATGATAACTTTCCCTTGCAATGCTTTGCTTCGCACTCATCCCAGTACCCATACCTCTCTTCCCATAAGGAGGTAAGCAAGGAGGTAAGCATGCCTCTACTTTTCATGCTGTCCCCTCGGGGAGGAAGTCGGAGTACCCATTTTTAGCAACGTACTCATCGTCAACTGCCAGGCGGTGGTAATGGACTTGGATAGGTTTAGCTAATGCCGAATCTACTTGTTGTTTGATGAAGCTCATAAGTCTCTTGAAAGCCCAGGGGCCAAAGGATAAGATTAACAGCAAACCTAAAAGGGGGCCGAGGATAGGGAAGGAGGTAAGGGAGGAATCCGTTCAGTCCAGTCCAAAAAGGGTTTTCTCGTAGTTCTTTCCACCTCCTTAACAGATCTTCTTGTAAGTCCTTTATCTTGTTTCAGACAATTCCGGATTTATTGGCGTAGAAGCAGCAGTGTTCCAGTAAGACTAAACAGATTCCACCTTTTTCTGCAGTAAGAAGGTCTAAGCCCCTTCGATTTTGTAGGGCTACCTCTGCTAAGGAGTCAATTTGATCTTGTAAATCATTGATAGTACCAGAGAGGGTTTGGACGTGGTCTATTAACTGGTGGGATAACTTATTGTATTTGTCTATGGCGATGCCCAGGCCGGCAGAGCCGGTGGCTGTAGCCCCGGCAACTCCCAGGCCCACAAGAAGGGGTATGAATTGGAGGGCTTGTTTTGATCGTCCGGCTATGT
>KN679964.1:76343-128824 GCA_000152225.2 Procavia capensis | reverse complement strand
GGGATTTGTTTGAGGGGTTTCTTTTATATTAAATGTTTGAGGTTCTTCCGGAATATTCACAGGAACCGATGGGCAGGTGGAGGGAGGGCGAGAACTATTTCGAAGGACCGTCTCCCCAATATGAGCAAGTTTTTGAACATCAGGGTCTTTAAGGGAGCCTTGTAAAACATCATTAATCATACTCCAATATGAAAAAGAAGTGACAGGGACTTTCTCGGGTCCAAAGGTTCTATAATAACCATTTAGACAATCTCCAACCCTTTTCCAACACTTAGGGTCTATTGTCCCCTCCTGGAGAAACCAAGGGCAACATCAGACAAAAAATTAAAGAAATGTGCTAAATCTTTTTTCTTAGCCTTAATCCTTCGCATCTTTAACGATTCTTTGATTCCTGTGAGGAAGAGCTTGTGAGAGCTCAATTCCTGCCCCATGATGATTCCCCACTTACCTTTAGCAGATCAATCTCGCAGGGCAGCTAGTCCAGCGGTGATCAGGAAGGAGTCTTTCTCACGGGTCAATACCTCGCGGCGACTCAGGACGAGCCAAACTCACACCTTGTGGAGGCTCAAGGAACGCCTGGCCAGGGCTTGTCAAGTGGGTCTTTTCAATGGCTCCGTACCTCAGGCCCCACGTTGGGCGCCAAAAAAATGTCCCGGCCTGCGGGACAAATCAACGAGGGGCGAGGAGGAACCTGTGAAAATGAAAGTAGGGCAGGAGATGCGAAGAAATGGAGGCAAGACAGGATTCTGATCAAGCCTCAAAATTTTTTATTTTAGCAGTGGATATATATACAGCGGGAAGGGGAGGGATTTGGAATCGGGTGATATCTGGTGTGAGGCACTTGGCGTTTTATAATTGGTTAGGCGGTATGCCTGGACAGTGACACTGGGTAATGATGTGCGGGTAGTTTTTGCGCGTGCGCGTTTTCAGGGGCTTTCCGGACTTCCTGTTTTTTGGGGCCTGAAGTTTTTTCATGGCCCCTGACATTAATCTCCTTTTATTGTCATCGGGGTGCCTTTTGTGGCTTTATGCCTGTTAGAAGGCTCTTAAAAAGTACTTGTTCAATTATGAATTCATTTAAGGTAGATTGAAATATTTTGAAAAATTGAATAAAAAGAATTGCTAATATCATGGCAGCTACTCCTGTCTAAAAATATTTGAAAATGTAAATTCTAAAAACAATAATAATCCTAGTGTGCTATTTTCTTTTTTAAGAAAAGAAACCTGTATTTACACTTATGTTTCTTAACACTTAGAGAGTACCCAGTATTGTAGGTGAAATTCATGTGTAAATGGCTAGAGTTTTAGAACAGCATACACTGTCCCTAATAATCACTCATTCTGCCTTTGCTTCTTCAATCTGCCCTTTTATATTCCATTTTATCTCTGGACTTCAGGGTCATTGATTCTCCTTGTTTTCTTTCTTCGTCTGTACTAAGATTCAATCTCTTGTTTCTTTTGTCTATCTCCAGTTTATGATGTATGAATGCTCCAATTTTCCATGGTTTTATAATTTTTTTTTGATTCTGTATTGTGCTCTGGCTTGAATTAATCATACTGTATTGTCTTTATAAAAAGATCCCAATGTTCTTTTACTGACATATTTAGATGCAAAACTTGAACTGATATGATAGTGCAAACTTGTTGGAAAATTAATTTATGCTCTCATATGCTAGTGAAAGGCCTTAAATAAATCATAGATTTTTCTTTCAGGGTTTTGTATTAAATCTCATAATAATAAGACCTGATATTATATGTTATTGCAGTTTATTGAATGAGATAGTAATATATATCTCAAAACAGGTCTAACTGCATACAAGTATGTTTTTTTGGCATAATTCTACCCAAGAGAGTAACTCTTCTTTTGCCTCTTCATTACCACCTCTCCTTCCATTATACCACTTACCCCCCTCCTCCAGATGAACAACAATAAAATATGGTGATAATATTTTTCAGAGTGTAAATAAAATTATTAGTGTCTATCACACTGTCTCCCAAGGTGCTTGGGTATGGCTAAATCTTTTCTTTATTTAATTCCACAAAGTCTATATAACTTCTCTCTTTTCCTTCTCTTCTTGAAACACATAGTCAACACTGATATGATAAAACTTATGCTTGCCAATAGATTTTATTTCTTGGGGAAAAATGGCTTTATTTTTCATTTTGGAGCATGAGATAGAAGAATAGGACTGAAAAAAGTATGAGTTATTTGAACTACAATTTGCTGTATGTGTTACGTGACACAAAGATAAAACAGAAAATGTAGTCTAGCTGAATAGAGATAGCGTTTGGTAAACACAGTAAATTTCATCATAGTCCACCTTTCTAATCCTAACATGCTGGTTTCACTCTTTTATTTACCTTCCACCCCTTCCCCACACCCATGTACCCTCGTCTCTCTCTAAGTCTCCCTCAATAGTCGGTGCACCTACTTCAAAAGAGCAGAATTTCTGAGGAGGAGAAAGGTCTCTCCTTGGATCCTAATATAACTCCTTGTGGCCTAGTGACTTTTCAATACACAACTGCAGAGTCAATTTACAGTGGTACAACATGTATGTGACACAACAGTCAACAGTGTCTTTACTAGGTAGCCCCAACAAAGAGCAAGAGATAAAGCAGTCATCAGACCATAGTAATACCAAAATCTTGGTAGGAAAATTTTGAAAGTGTTTTCCACTCTTCCTGCTGTTCTGCCATGTGGGAAGAACTCTCTGTCCATTGTTTTCAGTGCTCTTTGACTATCTTCTCTTCTGAAATCTTTGGCCCTCTACATTATTTTCACTGCCTAGATAAGAGGTGGTTGAAGAACTTTGTGACATTTTGGGAGCTGAATAAATCATTTCCAGCATAAGGTTTTTGTTAAAAGCCTGCCAAGTTTATTTGGCAATAAAGCACCCCCTACATTTTTGATCTGTTTGTTTCCAGTGTAGCTACACCTGTCAGTAGTTACCCAAGACTCCTTGAGGCACAACTTTTAAATACACATTTGTTTCTTTATTTTTGTACTCCATGACAACCTCTCTCAATTTAAGGGAAGCTAACTTGAGGCTATCTGGATCTCCTTTTTAAGCTTGAGGGCCATGCGACCATACTTTTTAGATTTCAGATTAAAGCTTTTGCCTACTTGGCTGCATACTGAACCATGTTACCTTTTCTTATTGAGTGTAGTTTTCTTTTTTAATGCAGGTTCTTTGTCAGATCTATGTACTGTCAATCACTTCTTCTATGCAATGAGGATATATATATTTTTATTTGTGTCTTCTTTGATGAGCAAAGTTTCATGATTTTAAATAGTCCAAAATCATTTGTTCTTTTAGTTTTACTGTATTGTACTATGCCCAAATTATAAAGACATCCTTCTACAATTTTCTCTAAAATTTCTATTCTTTGATAGTCAATATACTTGATATTTATTCTTGTAGGCAGTTTATATTTATATATGTACATACATACACATGCACGTACATGCATATTTTTTATTTTTTGCACTGAGTTGTCCATTTGGACATACATTGAGTGGCTATCTACATAGATTTTGTTTCTGTTTCATTTGGATTTTGTTCATCCTTTCACTGAAGCTACATTGCTATATTCACTGCAGCTTTCTAAATAATCTTGTTATCAATATGTGTCATTCATCTATTTTCTTTGCTCTTATTGCCCTGGCTATTCTTAGTTGTATCATTTTCATATGATTCAATGAAATAACTCACCGAATTCAGAAAATAAACACACTTAGAATGTGATGGGTATTGTTTATAATCTGTATAGTAACTTGAATTGAATTACTGTCTTTACAATCATGAGTTTTCCAATAGCTCTAATTATTTAAGCTTAAAAAAGTTTTCATAATAATGTTTTGAAGTTTGAAGTATGTGGTTCTTGCATATTTTTCTTAGCTTTATTCTTAGGTATTTAACATTTTCATATACTGTATTTTTTTATTGCTTTACCACTGAAACTTAAAAATGTGTAAAAATCCATTGTCATCAAGTTAATTCAGACTCATGGCGACCCTATGTGACACCATAAAATGGCTCCACAGAATTTCCAAGGAACATTTGGTATATTCAAATTGTCAGCCTCTTGGTTAGCAGCTATATCTTTTAACCACTGTGTGATCAAAGTTTTCAGAAGTTGTGTAATGAACTAAATAAAAAAATGAAAGTGCCTGATAAGGGCCTCAAAGTGTTCTGTTTTTAGTCCAGCAACAGCTATCTTCCATACTGTTTCTGACAGAGGAATACTGAATAATGACATAATTGCTTGAGGTCCCCTTCATCACATATTCTTGTAATTACTACACTGTAAACAATCCGGGAAACAAACATATATCCTTTTAAGCCAGTTGCCTTATGAGTGACCTTCATGGGAATTCCCACTTTACATGCATCCATTACAGGAAGTCCTGTCTTAGGAACTTCTGTTATAAAGTCCTGCCTTGGAAATTCCCACCACAGGATCCTGCTCTAAAATGGTCTACTACTAACTGTTGAAATAAGACATAAGTAACTCTGTTTAGAGGAAGAATGTAGTAAAATTCAGATAATAGGCTCCAGGAACTAGCTTAGCAGGAAATAAAAAGAGATACCATAGGGTAATTACACCAAAACAAATACAGCAATGGGGAGACAGTCTGGCAGATTTCCCTTGGAGTTAGCCTTGTAAAACATCCACTCCCGGTTATATTTTACAACCTAAACATTTACCAATGTGGTTAAAACATTCACCCACAGCTAAATTTTGCAACTTGCAGAAATTCCATATGGCCTTAGCCAACCTCAGCCAATCAACGCAAGGGTCGGCTCCCCCTCCCTACCTTACGTTCAAGGGTTAAATACTGGGTGCTGAGAAAACTTGAGGTCGCTTCCTTACTCTGCACAGTTTGAAGTGTGTCCCTGGTGCACCAGTCTTTTTCCTATTGGGCATATTTTTAATAAAATTTAACCTTTAAAGAAAATCTGCGTCGCTTCTTAAATCCCGAACCCTAACACTAACCAAGTAAGGTCTTTTAATGATCTAAGTTTGTAAATACCAATCAAGTAATGTGTTTCCTATTCTTTCTGCCCTGCTCATAATATGTCACTACTGAGTTCCAATATTGGATTACTGACTTCCAGACTATCCCCTACTTGAGCTGATTTTATATTTTCAATAAATCCCTCAATTTTACATCAGCCAGAGTAAGGATAGTTACTCTACTACAAAATACAACTGATGTTCTTAATTTTATCTTTATTAATGCTTATCATTCATCCAAAGCCTTTTTCTGTAAACAATGTGATAACCTACAACTAATTATAATTTTATTCCTCTTTGCAACCCAAAACTTAATAAAATTGTATCTCTACACATCAAGTATAATTAAATATATGTAAATACTCATTTGAGAGTAAGAAACAAGAATAGCTTAAGTAAAAATTTTAAAAAAGGGAAAATAAAAACAAAACAGCTGATTAACTTAAGAAAAAATTGAAGGTAAAACAAAATTATCTGAGAAATGAAGAACAAATTACAATCTGTACAAAGCACAATAGACTCAAATTAAATTTCAGTGAGGAAAGTGTAAATAATGAATCAGAGCAGTTGTTTTAGTCATCTGTGCTGATCTAACAGAAATACCATGATTGGATGGCTTCAATAAAGAAAACTTAGCTCTTACACAGTCTGGTAGGTTACAAATTGCATTCAGGGTGTCTGGTTCAGGGGAAGATCTTTCTGTCTTTCAGCTCAGGAGGGAAGTCTGGGTTTTGAGTCAGTCTTTTGGTCAGGGAGCATCTTGGCACAGGAACCTCAGGTCTGAAGGATGCTCTCTTCTCTGGGTGCTGCTTTCTTGGTGGTATGAAGTTCCCAGCTTACTCTCCTCACTTCTCTCATTATATCCCACAGGCTGGTAGCTTGAGTCCTGCCTTTCCAACACAACTGCTGCTCATTCCCATAAAGGCCGCTCATGAGGCAACTGGCTGTAGAAGATGTATGTTTGTTTCTTAGATTGTTTACAATGTAGTAATTACAAGAATACGTGATGAAGGGATCTCAGGTAGTCACATCATTATTGGGTATTCCTCTGTCAGAAACAGTATGGAAGATAGCTGCTGCAACCAAGGAGTCACACCCAAACTTCAAGTCAGCCTTTGCAGATCTTACTAGGTACTTTCATTTTTTATTTAATTCCTTTACACAACTGCCAGCAGGATTCACAGCATATGGGAGGAATTGAACCGTATTGCGACTCACAGCTGAGTCAAATCAATATATACATTTTTGAAGGGACACAACGCACTCTGTGACAGTAGTTACTTAAAACTATAATTCAAAGCATTTTCTGGCAATAAAAAGTACTCAAATTTCCATACTGAAAAGGTTTACTTGGTACCTTGAAAAACTAAGTGACAATGATCAACTCAAAGATGTACCATTTAAGAGATATTAAATTTTAAAGAGTAAGGTAAAATTTCAAGACCTCCATTCAAAACAACAAATTATAACACAGGTAAAAGAATTGGCTAATATTGAACTTTTCAGAACCAATAAACACAAGACAACATTTTGCTTTTAAAAAACCAATAAAGTTCAATAAAAGAGGTGGACTAAAGATGGTGAAAAAGTCAAAGTTTTCCTGTGGTCCCTCGTGAAAAAAAGGCCTGGAAAAAAAACGTGAACCAATTATATATGCAATCGAAGAGTCCTGAACATCAAAAGCAAGTTGAGGAATCAGACTGAGCTGCAAAAAGAGGTGTAAATAGTTCAGAAATAGCATGGAGTTGCTAGACCTGTTCTGGAAGGAACAGATACCCTGCAGACCTGACTGGCTATTGCCAGTGGTGAGGCAAGTAATGGTGTTCTAGTTACATTTACCACAGTAGGAGAAACCAAGTGATAGAAAATCTAGCCATTCTTCCAGAATCAGTGCAAGGCAGAGCTCACTTGGCAAAAGATAAGTACATGTGTCTATCCTAGTATGCAGATTGAAAAACATCTCTGGGGGAAAAAAATTCTTCCATCTACCAACTAATTCCCACTCTTCACTGCATGTGAGACAGCTTCAGAATATTCTCCAATGAAGTCATCAGGGCCAGGGCTTTATTTGAGTGGGAATTTTAAAATTATTTCCTCAATCTCTTCTTTTGTTATAGGTTTATTTAGTTGGTCTTCCTCTATTAGTTTTAGGGTAGATAGGTAGAGTGTTCATAGAAATTTGTCCCCAAATCCAATTCATTCCTGTCTGAAAAGTTGACCTCCATTATGATTTACGGACAGGGACAGCATCAGAATGTCATCCTGCTGACCTTTCACTGGAGGTGGGAGAGTGGGTGGAGAGGAGGGGATAGGAGATTGTTGGGAGGATAAGACGTGTATAGAGCGGAGAGGAAAAGTGTGCTGTCACTGGGCAGGGAGAGCAGTGGCAGCTACATATAGGTTGGCACGCAAATTTATGACTGAATGTACATTTTCATTCAATCATAATAAAAAAATTTATTTAAAAGAAAAAAAAGAAATTTGTCCTTTTTCCTGTGGGTTTTCAAATTTGACGGAGCATAATTTTTCATAGTATTCTGTTATGATTCCTTAATTGCAGTTGGGTCTGCTGTGATAGCAGCAATCTCATTTTCTTGTATATATATATACATATATATATATGCATGTATATATTTTACTGTGCTTTAACTGAAAGTTTAACATCCAGGTTGATGTGCTGTATAAAACCCTGAATACACATCATGATGCAACTGTAGCTACTCTCCCTGTGACAGCACACTCTTCCTTTCTTCCTTGTACTTCCCACATCCATACCATCAGATCCTGTCCTCCACCCTCTCATCTCACCTTTGGACAAGAGCTGTTCACACAGACTCGTACATGTATTTAAGGTAGCATCACTCTATGTCATACAATAAATCCAATCTTTGTCAAAAGAATTGGTTTCTGTACTGGTTTCAGTTCTGGGTTAACAGAGAGTGTGGGGTCCATGTCTTCAAAGGACCCACCAGTCCGTCAGACCATCAAGTCCAATTTTCTAATAGAATTCTAGTTCTATATGTCCATTTTCCTCCCACTACATCAGGGACTCAACACTGTGTTATCTGTCAGATCAGTCATCTGTGGTGTCCAGGCACCACCAATCTAGTTCTTCTGGTCTCCAGATCGTATTGCACCTTCTGTTTCCTGGGCTCATATATTCCTCATATCTTTGATGTCCTTCTTCCTGCTCTGCTCCAGCTGTGTTTGGACCAACTGATGCTACTTAGCTGGCTAGTTTTAAGACTCCAGATGCTATTGACCAAAGTGAAATGTGGAACATTTTCTTAAAAAAAAAGCCTAGTTATGCCGATTGACCTAGATGTCCCCTGAAACCATAGTTCCCAGAAACCTGCATGTGCTATACTGTCGTTCAAAATGGTTTGTTTTTTAGGAAATCTCTTAGCTTTTGATATAGTCCATCAGTGTTAATCTCCCTTCTACTGCATGCCATCACTCCATTCACCTAACCCAATTTCTATTTACTATCTGATCTATGAGTACTCCTCTCCCTTCTGCCCCACCCTCATAACCAACTAAGTATTTTTTTCTGTGCTTCAACCTTTTCTTGAGTCCTTATAATAGTGATCTCACACAATATTTGGCCTTTTAAAATTGTCTAAATTCACTCAGCATAATGTCTGTTATCAGATGCTTCCCAAGATCATTTAAAATTGCATAGCATTCCATTATGTGAATAAATCATAGTTTGTTCATGCATTTATTCAATGATGGGCACCTAGAGTGACTCCAGATTTTTGCTATTGTAGACAGTGTGGCAATAAACACTGGAGTGCATGTATCTATTTGTGTGACAGTCCTTATTTCTCCAGGTTATATTCCAAAAAGCAGGATGGCTGGATAATATAGTATTTATATTACTAGCTTTTAAAGAAAATAAATGATTTCCAAATGGTTATATCATTCTATGTTCCCACCAGCTATGTTCCAGTCTTTCTACAATCTTTCTAGAATTTATTATTCTGTATTTTTGGATTAATGCCAGCCTTGTTGTGGTAAGATGGTATCTCATCGTATTTCTGATTTGGATTTCTCTAATGGCTAATGATCATGAACGTTCCATCATGTATCTCTTAGCTGCCTGGATATCTGCTTTGGTGAAGTGCCGATTCATATCCTTTGCCCATTTTTTAATTGATTAGTTGTCTTTTTCTTGTTGCGGTTGTGAAGTACCATTTAGATTATAGAGATTAGACTCTGACCAGATTCCTGGTTGCCAAAAATGTTGTCGTAGTCTCTAGGTAGTCATTATACTCTTTTGATGAAGTCTCAGGATATTTGTAATTGTTTGATTTTAGGAGTTCTCAGTTACCTACTTTTTCTTCTGGTATTTGTGCATTGTTAATAATATGTTGTAGTCTGTTTATGTATTAGGGCTTCCAGTGTTGTCTGTATATTTCCTTTCATGATTTTTATTGTTTCAGATTTGATATTTAGATCTTTGATCCACTTTGAGTTAGTTTTTGTGCATGATGTGAGATCGATACCCTCTTTTGACGGATGTATATCATCTTTTGCCAACACCATTTGTTGAAGAGACCATCTTTTCCTTAGATGATAGATTTTGGGCCCTTATCAAATATCATCATAGATGAATATCTGGATTCTCAATTCTGCTCCATTGGCCTATGTATCTGTTTTGTATCAGTACCAGGTTGTTTAGACTACTGTGCAGTATAATATGCTCTAAAGTAACATGAGGATTCCTACTTTGTTCTTCTTCTTCAATAGTGTATTACTTATTTTGGTGCTTCTTTTCCATATGAAGCTGGTGATTTGTTTCTTCATCTCATTAAAAAATGACATTGGAATTTGTATTTGGATTGCATAATATCTGTAGATAATTCTGAGCAGAACAGACATTTTCACAATGCTAGGTCTTCCCATATGTAAGCAAGGTAGATTTCTCCACTTACAGGGTCTGACAATTAAGTCAGCGAACTTAATTGTTCTAAGTGCTACATACCTCATTGCTGAATACCACTATGATCACCTTCGAAGAATTTCCCTTGGGAAGCTATGCACTGATACCAGCATCTAGTCCACCCTTCATAGCAGTTTTGGAGCTTTTTTTAGAATGGCCATTGCAGCTGGTAGTACAGTGGCAAGTTCACAAACTTTATTGTATAGTTATCTGTGAGGGAGTTTTGAGCCAGTAAAGAACTGTATTGAAACACCTTCCCTACTCACCTGATCTGGCCCCCGGTGACATATTTCTTTACCCAAAGATCAAGAAAATATTGAAAGGAAGACATTTTGATGATGTTCAGGATATCAAGGGTATTAGGATGACGGCTCTGATGGCTATTTCAGGAAAATTGCTTTGGAGTGGACTAGGTGCTAATGTTGGTAGATCGTTTTCCAAGGGGTGTACTTCAAATGTGATCATAGTGATATTCAGCAAAGAGGTATGTAGCACTTTTTCTAGGAAATAGAGTTCACGACTCTGTGTTAGACCTCATATATAGATCTCTTTTGGCTACTTGCAGTAGAGACTTGTAAATTTTTCTTTTTTTTTGGTCTAGGTCACATGTCTCATTAGATTGGTTTGTATTTTCTCTTCTGTGGGGCTTTGTCAATGGCATTGATTTGGTGATTTCTTCTTTGATGATGTTGTTGGTGTAAAATAATCCAAATGATTTATGAATGTTTATCTTATATACAGATACTTAGCTGAACTCTTACATTAGTTCCCTTAGTTTTTTCTTTCTTTTTTCTTCTTTTGTGTATTCTTCAGCGTTTCAGATCATAGCATCTGCAAACAGAGATACTTTACTTCTCCCTTAGAAATTTAGATACACTTTCTTTCTTTATCTTGATTGGTCAAAGTAGAACCTCCAGCACAATGTTGAATGAAAGCAGTGATAAAGTGCATCTTTGTCTAGTTCCCATTCTCAAGGGGAATGCTTTTGGGTTCTCTCCATTTAGGATGATGTTGTTGGCTTGATATAAAAGCCCTTATTGTGTTGAAGAATTTATGTTTTAGTCCCGTTTTCTGAGATTTTTTTTTTTTTTAACATAAATAGGTGTTGGATTTTGTCAAATGCTTTACTGCATTAAGTGCTAAAATCAAGTTGTTCTTGTTTTTGATTATTTATGTGGTTCATTACATTGATTATTTTGCCAATTATTTTACCACCCCTGTATCCCTGAAATGGAGTCTGCTTGGTCATGGTGAATAATTGTTTGATACGTTGTTGAATTCCCTTTGCTAGAATGTTGTTGAAAAGTTCTTCAGGTAGGGTTATGAGAGATACAGGTCTGTAACTTTTGTTTTTCATGGTGACTTAGCCTGGTTTTAGTACCACAGTGATGCTGGCTTCATAGTACAATTTTTTGAGTATTTTATTCTTTCCTATGCTTTGAAATGCCTGTAGGAATAGTGGTGCTATCTCTTCTCTAAAAGTTAGGTAAAATTCTCCACTGCAGCCTTTGGGGCCAGAAATTTTTATGGTTGGGAGTTGTTTTAATTACCTACTCAATCTGTTACTTTGTGATGACTTTATTAAGTTGTTCCACTTCTGTTTGTGTTAGTTTTGGTTAGTGTTGTGCTTTTAGAAATTTGTCCATTTCCGCTAGGTTTTCCAACTTATTGGAGTGCAACTTTTCATAGTGTTCTATTATGATTCTATTAATTTCAGTCGAGTGTGTTGTGATACAGCCCATCTCAGTTCTTATTCAAGTTGTTTGCTTTCTCTCCTGTTTTTTTTGTCATTTTTGCCAAGTTTATAGATTTTGTTGATCACTTAAAAAATTCAGCTTTTGCTCTTGTTAATGTTTTCAATAGTTTTTGTATTCTCTAATCTATTTAGTTCTGCTCTAATTTGTATTTTTCGCTTTCTTCTGAGGTCTGAAGCCTTCTTTTTTTGTTCTCTTTTCACTTGTCCAATTCGTAGGGTTAATTGTGTGATTTGGACCCTTTCATATTTTCCAGATGTGTACGTTAATTGAAATAAATTGCCTCTGAGCACTGCTTTAGCTGTGGCCCAATGTTTCTGGTAAGATGTGGTTTTATTCTCATTGAATTCTTTCAGTTTCTTTATTCTGTCCTTTTTGTTTCTTCTATATCACAGAAGTTTTGGAGTAAGATGTTCAGTTTCCACTATTTTTTTTCTCTCTCTTGTGTTTTCTGCTGTTGATTTTAACCTTTATGGCTTTATAATCTGAGAAGGTGCTTTGTAATGTTTCTATGCTATGGATTTTGTTAAGGCTGGTTTTATTGACTAATATATGGCCTATTCTGGAGAAGTTCCATGTGCCTTGGAAAAAGGAAAAGGTATATGTGTCTCTTATTGGGTGCAATGTTCTGTACATGCCTGTAAGATCAAGTTGGTTGATTGTGCCGATTAGATCTTCTTTGTCTTTACTGAGCTGTTTTCTGCATGTTTTGTCCATCACCAAAAGTTGTATGATGAAGTCTTGTACTATTATTATGGATCTATATATTTCACTTTTTCCTACTGTTAGAGTTTGTTTGATGTACTTGGTAGCCCATCAGTGGATGCATTGATATTTAATATGGTTATGTTCTTCTGGTGTACTAGTCCCTTAATCAGTATTTTGTGACCTTCATTGTCCACTGTGGTTGATTTTACTTTAAAGTCTTCTTATCTGAAATAAATAGCACTGTTTATGCTCTTTTTTGAATGTTTGCTTGATGTATATTTTTCCAGCCTTTTAGTTTCAATTATTTTTTTTATCTTTAAGTCTAAAGCGTGTCTCATGTAGGCAACATATAGAGAAATCATTTTAATCTATTCTGCTACTGTTTGTCTCTTTAGTCATGTGTTTAGCTCATTTGCATTCAATGTAATTATTGATAACTATGAATATAGTGCTCTATTACGGTGTCTTTTACGTATGTTGTTGGTAGTTTCTTCATTCCACTTAATTTTCCATGCTGAATCATTTTTCATCATGGATTTTTGTCTCATCTTTTTCATTGCTGTTGATTTTATATTTGTTGAGACTTCCTGACTTTTATCTTAATATGTAGGACTGTCAATTTCCCTGTGGTTATCTTAATATTTACCCCTAATGGTCTAAATTTAGAACAGTATTCACTTACTTTGTATCACCTTAACTTCCTCTCCATGTGAAAGATCTACAGATACATCATTTGTTCCTTCTTTTTGATATAACCTCATCATTTACATGTTGAAATCTCTGTTTTCCTATTTTTAATGTTTTAGCTTTGATTTATTTTTGTAGTTTCCCTATCCTTGTTGATATCTGGAAGCTCTGTCTGAATTGTTACCTTGAGGATACACCTGACATTTTTGGTTTTCAGATCAAAGAACTTTCTTCAGTGGTTCTTATAATTTCAGTTTGCTATTTGCAAATTCTCTAAACTTCTGTTTATGTGGGATTGTCCTGATTTTGCCATCATATTTGAGAGACAATTTGTGAATATATAACTGTTGGCTTGCAGTTTTTTCTTTGTTTGGTTGTTTGTTTTTGTTTTTTCCTTCAAGGCATTATATATGTCATCCCATTTCCTTCTTATCGGAATGGTATCTGCTGAGTAGCCTGTGATTTGTGTCAATGATTTTCTTCTTAGGTTAGCTTTGATTTAACCCTAAAAGATTCTCCTTATCTTTGATTTTATTAAGCTGGATGGTAATATGTCTTGGCATCTTTCTTATGGAATCTACCTTGTGTGGAGCTTGTTGAGTGTCTTGTCTAGATATCTTCTTATCTTTCACGGTATCAGGGATGTTTTCTGTGAACGTATCTTGACCTATTCTCTCTGTATTTCTTGTCCTGGTACTTCAATCATCTGTAAATTATACCTGTTGATAGATTCCCACATAATTCTGTGTTGTTTTTTTCCCCCCCAGTATTTAAATACTTGATTTTTCTTCAAATATGCTGGTGTCAGTTGCCTTATCTTTAGCCTCACTTGCTGGCTTGGCTAATTCTGTATTTCATTGCCTCAATTCTGCTCCTTAGACTTTTTACTGAATTGTCTAATACTATAATTTCATTGCTAATCTGCTGAATTTCAGATAATTGTTGCCCAAGTATTTCTTGAAGCCTGTTTCTTTTTTCATAATGCTCTGATACACTTTGCTTAGTCTTTTTCCTGATGTCTTGAAGAGCTCTAAACACCAATCTTTTGTATTCTGCTTCCACTAATGGCAAGAAATCTTCTTTATCTGGAGAATTTGGGGATCGTTTGTTTGGGAGTTTTCTGACATCATCATATTTTACTTCTTTAAATGATTTTAAATTGAGTGTTATCTCCTAGCCATAAGTGGGTTGTTGTACTTTATTTAAGTCTGGTTATCATGTTTTAACTTGTATATAAATACTTTTTCTAATTTAATTTTTTAAGTGTTTAAATTCATGTGTCCTAGAGCCTCTGGTAGGATGTGTTTTAATTCTTGTTTGATTCTATGAATTTCTTCACTCCATCCTTGACTTCTTCTACAACCCAGTCATTTTTGAGGAAGGTATTGTCGAGTTTCCATGTGTTTGATTTTTTTTTCTTCTTTCTTCTGTTACTGACTTTTACTTTTATGGCTGTATGGTCTAAAAAGATGCTTTGTAATATTTCAGTACTCTGAATTTTGTTAAGGATTGCTTTGTGGCATAATATGTGGTCAATTCTGGAGCAAGTTTCATGTGCATTGGAAAAACAGTGAATTTAGATGTTGTTGGTGGAGGGTTCTATATATATATATATATATGAGGTGAAGTTGGTTGATTGTGGCATTTAGATCTTTTGTGTCTTTACTGAGCTTTTTCATAGAAGTTCTGTCTTTCACTGAGAATGATGTGTTGAAGTCACCTACTATTATTATGGAGATGTCTATTTCTGTTTTCAAAGCAGTTAGTGTTTGTTTTATGTATTTTGGAGGCCTGTCTTTGGATGTGTAGATATTTAATATGGTTATTTCCTCCTGTAGTATTTTAATCATTATATTATGTACCTCTTTTTCTTATGTGATTTTATTACTTTGAAGTGTATTTTATCAGAGATTAACACTGCCACTTCTGCCCTTTAATTGTTGGTAGCTTGATTTTTTTTTTTCCATCATTTGAGTTGCAGTTTGTTCATGTCTTTGTGTCTAAGGTGTGTCTGCTGTAGGCAGTGTATAGATGGGCCTTTCTCTTTTTAATCCAATCTACTACTTTCCTTCTCTTTATTGGTACATTCAGCCCATTTGCATTCAGTGTGATTATTGATAGGTGTGAGCTTAGTGCTGTGATTTTGGTATCTTTTTGTGTTTGTTGTAGACAATGTCTTTGTTTCATTTAATTGCACTAAATCTCATTTCTTTATGTGTTTGTTTTTCATCTTTTTCATTGTTGGTAGTTCTGTATTTGCTAAGACTTCATGTTTCTCTTTCCTTTTGTTTTGGTGCATATGACTGATACTTTGTGGTTACCTTAATATTTATGCCTAGTTTTCAAAATTTAAACCAATCATTAATTATTTATAGCACTTTGACTTCCTCTCCATATGAAAGATCTATGACTACATTTTTTTGGGGTCCCTCTTTTATTAAAATGGCCACATAATGACATCTCAGTTTCCCTCTTCTCAGTGTTTTGCCTATGATTTATTGTTGTGATTCCCCTATTTGGGTTGATATCCAGTTGCTCTGTTCTGGTTTGGGGTTGTTACCTAGGGTTATTGATTTACTTACCAAAGGACTCCCTTTAGTTATTTCCTGTAATTTTGGTTTCCTATTTGCAAATTGTCTAAATTTCTATTTATCTGGAAATGTTCCAATTTCTCCATCATATCTGAGAGACAACATTGCTGGATATATAACTCTTCACTGACAATTATTTTCCTTCAAGGGTTTGTATATGTCATCCCAATGCCATCTTGCTTACATGGTTTCTGTTGAGTAGTCCTACAGACTACTACAGAGTAGTCTTACAGACTTTCTTTTGTACGCTATTTTTCATTTAACCTTAACCACTTTTTAAAGCATCTCCTTATCTTCAGTTTTGGAAAGTTTGAATATGACTTGGTGTGTTTATTTTGCCGTCTACCTTGCATTAAGTTCAATGTGCATCTCAGATAGGTATCTTTTCATGTTTCATGATGTCAGGGACGTTTTCTGTCAACAAATCCTGGACAATTCTGTCTGTATTTTCTGTTATTCCTCCTATTTTAGTATTCCAATAATTTATAGACTATTCCTCTTCAGGTAGTCTTACATACTTCTCAGTCTTTCTTGATTTTTTTAAAATACTTTCATCTGATTTTTCCTCAAATTTGTTGATGTTACATGATTTATCTTTGATCCCACTAATCCAAGCGTCCATTGTTTCATTTCTGCTCCTTTCACTTTCTATTGAGTTGTCTAATTCTGTAGTTTTGTTATTAATTTTCTGCATTTCTAGTTCTTGCTGCTTACTGCTTTCTGCAGTTTGTTCAATAGGTCATCATCCTCTTTTGCATTTTGCTTTACTTCCTTCCTCATCTCTTGAAGAGTTCTAAATATTAATCTTTGATATGCTGCTTCTTATAGTTCCTGGGATTTCTCTGCCTCTGGAAAGTTGGATTCTTTGCTTTGGAAGCTTTCTGAAGAGATCATTGTCTGCCCCTTTAAGTGCTTTGATATGAACAGCTGTTTCCCAGCCATCAGTAAATTGTAATTATTTATGTTTACCTACTGTGTTCTAGATTCTTGTTTTAGAATGTATGGTTTACTTTTCTTATATTGACTCCATACAGGTGTTCAGATGGTCAGTCACCAAGTGTGTGGCACAGGCACTTGCCTATTATGCTAGAAGGGCAGGAGTGATTGGTAGAGGCACAGGTGTGTGGCCAAAACTACTGAGAAAGACAAGGTGTTAAGAGTTGTCCCTACTGTCTATGAGGTTGTTGTATCCCCTTACATTTGAATCTAGGTGAAAGTACTATGTCTGCCATGATTTTACTGCTTAAAGGTGTCAATAGCCAAAAAAAAAAAATTATTTTTGCATCTTTTCTCAAGTTTGCTGGACTGTTTCCCCCTCTGAGAGTCTCAGAGAGTGGCTCAGTGCAGGCTTGAGGAAGCCTACTTGTAGTTCAGTTAATTGTATCAGGCTCCAGAGCCCTCCTGGTTCCAGAAATGAGAGTGGATTCTCCAGACAATCACTTCCATTCAGGATAATGCCCACCAACCTCCATGCCAGACTGACAACACAGCCAGTGCAGCTACTTCCTGGCAGGTCAGGTCTGTGGTGCTATTCTCCCTGTGCATTTGCTCACTCCGATTTCTCAACTTTCCTTTTGATGTTCAGGACTACTAGGGCATCATATGTACTGCATTTATTTGCTCTTTTGGGAAACATCTTTCTACTCCACTGTTTTGGCCCTGCCTCTTCATATGTTCCTCCCCCCCCCACTTGCTTTTTCTGTTATTGATTTCTACTTTTATGACTTTTTGGTCTGAAAAGATGTTTTGTAGTATTTCAATGCTTTGTTTTCAGTTAGGGCTTGCTTTATGGACTAATATGTGGTCGAATTTGGAGAACGTTTCAAGAGCATTGGAGAAGAAAGTGTACTTGGTTGCTGTTGGGTGGAGTGTTCTGTATGTGTCCATGAGGTCAAGTTGGTTGACTGTGGTTCAGTAAAGACTTTCTGTTATTGAGCTTCTTTCTGGCTGTTTTGTGGTTCATTGAAAGTGGTGTGCTAAAATCTCCCACTGTTACTTGTGGAACTGCATGTCTCTCCAGTGTTCTTAGAGTTTATTTTTTGTATTTTGGAGCCCTTTCATTGAGTGTGTAAATATTTATGATGGTTATATTCTCCTGATATTGACCTTGAGTCATTATATAGTGTCCTCCCTTTGCTTTTGTGGTGGATAGTATTTTAAAACCTATTTTATCAGAAATTAATTTTGCCACTCCTGCTCTTTTTTGAAGGTTGTTTGATATTTTTGTTCCAGTTTTTCAGTTTTTGTCTGTGTCTTTATGTCTAAGGTGTTTATGTTTAGCTCTCATATAAATGAATCACTTTGTTTATGTATTCTGCCACTCCCTGTCTCTTTATTGGTGCATAAATTTCTGTTTATCTGGGAATGTCCTAATTTTGCCATCATATTTGTGAGGCAGTTTTATTGGATATGTAATTTTTCACTGGCAGTTTTTCTTCTCCCTTCAAGGCTTCATATACGAGGTCTGACAAACTTAATTGTTCTAAGTGCTACATGTCTCATTGCTGACTATCACTATAGTCACCTTCAAAGTACTTCCCTTTGGGAAGCTATGCACCTCAAAGCAATTTTGGAAGTCTTCCTGGAATGCTCATTGCACATAGTGGCACAGTGGCGAGTTTGCAAACTTAATTGTATAGTTGGCTGTGAGGGAGTTTTTAGCCAGTAAACAAATAAATTGTATTGGAACACCCTCCCTACTCACTTAATCTTGCCCCCAGTGATTTTTTTCTTTACCTGAACATAAAGAAAATATTGAAAGGAAGACATTTTGATGGCATTCAGGACTTCAAGTGTAAAATAATGACGGCTCTGATGGCCATTCCAGAAAAAGAGTTCCAAAGCTTCTTTGAAGAGTAGTCTATGTGCTGGCATTGGTGCATAGCTTCGCAAGGGAAGTACTTCAAAGGTGACCATAGTGACATTCAGCAACAAGGTATGTAGCACTTTTTCTGGGATGAGTTCACAAATTTAATTGGCCTGTTAATTTTGTCATTATGCTCTTCTCTAATCTTTTTAATTTCCTCTATTTCTTTGTGTAAATCATGGCTTGTTCAGCATTTTGTCTGATGTCCTTCCTATTCTCTTGAATAGTTCTGTGTATCAACCTTTTGTATCCTACCTCCTGTAATTCCAAGCAGTATCTTATAAAGTGTGTGATGCAAGCTGTCATCTGCATGTCATCCTACCGCTGTCTTGCTTGCACGTGTTTTGCTGAGTAAGCCAAGCTTAGTCTTAGTGACTTTCTTAGTCTTGGTGACTTTCTCTTGGGATATACCTCATGTGGTGTTCAATGAGAATCTTGAACAGCTGTTTTCTCATGTTTCTCAGTATCAGACAATTTTTCTGAAAAATAAATCTTGAACAATTCACTCCATATTTTCTGTTATCTCCTTCTCTTTTGGTACCCCAGTGTCTCATCAGTTATTCCTGTTGACAGAGTCTCACATAAGTCTTGAGAGTTCTTTATTTAAAAAAATTCTTTTATTTGATTATTTTCCTCAAATATATTGCTGTAAAATGTTTGATTTTTCATCTCACTAATTCTGACTTCCGTTGACTCAGTTCTGTTCCTATGACTTTTTATTGAGTTTTCTAATTCCCAAATTCTAATGTCAATCAATCTTCTGGATTCTGTTTGCTGTCTCTTTATTGATTCTTGCAGCGTACTAATTTTTTCATTATGCTTTTCTCAATCTTAAGTTCCTCTATTTCTATGTCTGTGTAAATTGTGGCTGTTCTGCATTTTGTCTGATCTCCTTCCTATTTTCTTGAATAGTTCTGTATGTCAATATTTTGTATCCCACCTCCAGTAATTCCAGTACATTTTCTTCAGCTAGAAAATGTCTTGTTTGGGGAATTTGCTGAAGACATCAAGGTTTACTTCTTTATGTGATTTGATGCTGACTGTTTTCTCTGAGCCATCAATAAGTTATTGCATTTATCTACTTTATTTTTGTTTTCTGTGTTCTAGCTTCTTATTTTGTTTTGTTCTGATATGTCCAAATAGACTTCTCTTGTGAGGGCATTTGATTGTTGGCACCTTTGATATTCTAATATCTTGTCACCAGGTGCTTAGAGCTGTTACTTGATATGTGAGCTCAGGAGTCCATTTATTTTTCTTGTATGAGTGCAGCTTGTATGTCCAAGTTGTCAGTTATCAAGTATGTGATGCAGACTATTACCTGTAGTCCTAGACTGGTACAGGTGATTGGCATAGTCTGCAGTAGGAGGAGGGTGTCATGCACTCAGCCAGTCAGGCTGACACCTGCCCCTGAGTTTAAGTGAAAAAAACTTGTCTCTAATCCCTGGAGCATGTCAGTGGTTAGTTTTACAGCCAGACTTTGGCTTCTGCTGTTTGCTTCACTGTGGTCATGCTAGTGAGAGTCAGGCCTGCAGGGTGCTACTTACAGTCAGGTTGGGTCTGGCAACTCCTTTCTGCTTCTGAGCCATATCTCCCTTCTCCTGATGTTCAGTCCAATTCCTCAGCTTTATCTTTGGTGTTCAGGCCTCCTACTTTGTTATTATAATGGATTCATTTTATTTTTCTGCTCTTTGTTACGAGAGGGACCTTAGGAAATTTCTGACTACTTTGCCGTCTTGATCCTGCCTCTCCTTGGTTTTTTAATTTGTACATTTTTCTTTTGAAATCTTCTTTGGAATTGTTAACACACAAAGAATGAACACCCTCACCAACCGAACCAAACCAAGCTCACAGCCATTGAGTGGATTCCAACTTATAATGATGCTGTAAGACAGAGTAGAACTGCCCTATATAGTTTCCGAGGAGAGCTTGATAGATTCAAACTGCTGACCTTTGGTTAGCAGATGTAGCATTTAACCACTACCCCACTAGGGTTTCCAGCAACTTAACACTAAACAGAGTTTTTTAACCTGGCACCTCTATTGACCTCATGTGTTGTCATCTGTTACTCTCTCATAAGAAAAGTTTTCTAGATTTTTTTTTTACTGACTCACAGAAGAGAGTAAAAAGTTTCCAGACTGCTGTGCTCCTTAATGTATCCTTCTGTGCTTGCTGATTTATGAGGCATCTAAGGAATAAGACCAGTACTATTCAACTTGTCTTAGTATGGAATTTAATAATACAGCTGTTCAGTAATCTCTATGGTTCTAATTGCTTTGTAAGGTATTGTTAAATCTATGTTAACAAAAGTACAGAAACTATCTGTTCTTTTGAGTCTCCTAGCACACAGAGAGATGTAAAAAAATGAATGAAAATTACATATTGCTAGTAATTATTTATGGAGCCTCCAAAATTAGTATTATAAATTTGTCAGCAGGAATTCTGTTAATGCTGATCTGAACAATATTCTATGCACTCTTTCTGTACCCTTTGGAAAAAAAGGCAACATTAATAAAGGAAAGAAAAATTGGCTAAGACATCTTGTACATATGTTCCCTATAGCAAGAAACTTTAGCATTTCCGTTTTTTCTCCTTTGCCAGAGATCATTCTTTGTACCAAGGAGTGAACTGCTGGGGAAAGGAACAAGTAACATGCTTTCTAAATCTCCCTTGAGATTTTACTTAGGTCTTAAAATTCACACTTGAAAACAGAATGCTGTGCTTAATAAAATAAAATTATCTACTTTTGAAGTAAAGTATATTGAAGGCTAGAGTTAAAACTTTTTAGGGCATAGCTATCCTCAGATAACTAATCTTTTTTATTCTTCTGTTCTTTCTGTAATGGAAGTTCTTTTCCTTAAGAAGAATGTGACTTTTTTTTTTTTTTTTAAATTAAAGTGCAGACAAAAGCAGTTCTCAGGGACAATTCCTTCTAGAAATATTAGCTTTTGTTGAAGTATTTTTATTTATCTTTTCTGGCAATACTTTAGGATTATTGGCAGGGCAAATGCTGACGTCTGAAGAAAGAGTATTGGTTCATTCTACGGGAGAATTGTCTTTATTTATTTTCTAAAGCAATTCCTACTTTAATGTCTTTTAAACTGAGAATTCTTTTGCTGAAAATATCACCAAATTAAGTATCAAGATAGTAAGATGAATGGAATTTTACTGTGACATTGTTTTGATGTCTAGAGCATAGGTAGAATAAACAAACAAATAAATGATGACTCATTTTTGGCTGGTTGATACATTTCACCCAAATGCTATGCACTGTGAAGATGGTATTTTTGAAAAATAGATTTTAATGCTTGACCTCAGTGGGAGAAGTGACCCGGTAACTGAGTGAATGTTTGAAGGTATTCATTCTTTTTCAAAGGGAAAGTGGAGAGGAAAAAAAAGTTTTATTATTTTATTTGATAGCTTAGACTGAGAACAGTATATAGAGAAATGATTTAGATCATGAAGCCAGGGCTATTGAGTTTCTTAGTCCCTCAAGTGACAGAGGTAGATAGCGCTAACACTAGGGCAAGTATGAGATCTAGAACAGACTTGGATATGCCTAGGAAGCTAAAATGGAAGTAATTGGTTTCATTTTCCTTGGTTTGTATCTTCCTCTGGGCAAACATTTTTTATATTTAAATAGCCCTTTTTTTCTTGGTCACAGGAATGTCTGCAATAGTTCTGTGTATATGGGGCAAGATGATGTGAAAAAGGTACTTTTTTCCCTTTGTATTCCACAAATGTTTCTAGGGTAGGGAAACAGGAGAGGAGAGAGTGGGAGAACATACATAGTGTGATTACAAAGGATACACAAAAAATGTTGAATGATTAATGCCATAAAGACTCTGAAATAAGAATGGAAGCATATTAAGACCTCTCAGCATCATATTAGCAATTTTGGCAGCTGCAGCCAGGTGCGAAATGAAAGAATAGCAAGGAGTAGCAAAAGCTAAAACATGTTTCACGAGAGGATAAAAAGATAAGCAGTTCATTACCGTTATTATCTAATGATGTTCATAAATGAATAACAAATTACTAGTGGTTAAAATATTTTACCGACTAATCCTTATATACAGCGCACATTGCTTTTGAGTCAATTCTGATTCATAGCCACTCTATGTACTACAGAGTAGAACCACTTCTTAAGATTTTCTGGTCTGTAATCTTTATGGAGGTAGATAGCTAGGCTTTTCTTATGTGGCTGTGTTTGGTTGGTTTGAACTTCCACAGTATAGGTTACTAGTTGAACACGTACTGTTTGCACCACCTATGAACATATCTATAAAAATAAAAAATAAAGCACAAAGAATAATTTAAGAATTATTATTTACTAAATGCTTGACACTGTTCTTAGTCATCATTCCTCTAGAATTTTATTTTCAATTCTTTTTTTCTTCAGAAACATAAAGGAATTTTCTACCTCCTTATATTTCCGTTTTATGTTTTCTTCTAAATATTCTCCATTAGAATTATCCTTAGAGATGATTGCTGCTGTACTGGAGGTGTAAATAAATTAGAGGATATACAAAGAATACATTCCTTCTTAACGTTTATATTTATTTAATAAACAAAATATGTCTTCAATTTGATATTTTTATCTGACCAAACACTCAGCATTGATTTGTGTTCATATTTCATGACTGTATAATGACAAAGAAAAGCAGTTGAATAACACTCTAGACAAAAGGAATATAGTTTATGAACAGACTGAGACATTGTTTTAACCCTTAGTGTCATGGATTGAATTGTGTTTTCCCAAAAATATGTGCAACAGTTTGACTGGGTCATGTTTCCTGGTATTGTGTGATTCTCCTGTATGTGCTGTAAACTCTGACTCTATAATGTTAATGAGAGAAGATGAATGGCAGTTGTGTTGGGGGGGTAGGAGTCAGTGTGCAAGACTGTATTGTGCCTTGAGGCAATCTCCTGGACTATAAAGAAAAGGGAAGCAAGAAGAGATTTGGGAACCTCATACCTCCAAGAAGTAGGGCTGGGAGCAGAGCATGTCATTTGGAAAGGACCAGGATCCCTGTACCTCAGAAAATCCTAGTCCAGGGAAAGTTTGTATAAAAGGATCTTCCTCCAGAGCCAACAGAAAAAACCTTGCCCTGGAGCTGGTGCCCTGGATTTGGAATTGTAGCCTGCTAGACAGCAAGAGAACTAAATTTGTCTTTTTAAAGACAACCGTTTGTGGTATTTCTGTTATGGCAGCACTAGATGACTGAGATAATTAACTTACACTTAAGTTTCAGGATCTAGATCATGAGTATATGTATATTCACAAAGTCACTTCTGATAGTTATGAGTGTGAGAAAGCAGCGTGAATAAACAAAAAATAAATTTATGCTAATACTAAAGAGTACTGGATTGTAAACTGGGGAAAAGACAGTCTCTTTAACAAACGATGCTGACATGTAACAGGATATCCATCTGCAAAAAATTGAAGCAAGACCCATATCTAACACCGCACATGAGAACTAACTCGAAATGGATTAAAGATTTAAATGTCAAACTGAAAACAATAAAGATCAGTGCTGGAAGCCCTAGTAAACAGCATAAACCAAATACATAATATTACTAAAAAATACACAGACACCCAAACAGAAAGTAGATACTGAGAATTCCTAAAAAGGAAACTCTTAGGCTCAGTCGAAGACTTCACAAAAAGAGTAAAAAGTCAACCTACTGACTGGGGAAAATTTTTGGCTACAACATATATGATTAGTCTCTAATTTCTATAATCCACAAGATACTTCAAAGCCTCAACAACAAACTAACAAGTAACCCAATTAAAAAGTGGTCAAAAGATATGAACACGCACTTCACCAAAGAAGGCACCCAGGTAGCTAATAAGTACATGAGGAAATGCTTGTAAGCGTTAGACAACAGAGAAATCCACATCAAAACTAAAATGTGATATCATGTCATCCCAATAAGGATGGCATTACTCCCAAAAAACACAAACTAAAGTACTTTAGTTAGGCTTTGGAGAGACTGGAACATTTATACACTGTTGGTGAGAATGTAAACTGGTACAACTACTTTGGAAATCAATCTGTCACTTTCTTAAAAAAGCTAGAGATAAAAATACCATACAATCCAGCAATAACACTTCTTGGAATGTACTCTAGACAAATAAGTGCTGTCACATGAACAGCTATATACACCAGTGTTTATTACAGCACTGTCCACAATAGCAAGAAGACAGAATGAACCTAGGTGCTTATCAATGACTGAATGGATAAACAAACTGTGGTATATTTATACAATAGAGTACTACACAATGATAAAGAACAATGACACCATAACTAAGTGGAATTAATACCAGAGATGTAAGAATGGTTCAATAATAGAAAAAAGTTCATATAATGAACCACACAAATAAAATAAAAGACAAGAACCCCTCAATTTTATTAATTGATGTAGAAAAGGCAGGGGACAGAGTCCAACACCCATTCATGTTAAAAACTGTTGGCAAAATAGGAGAAGAAAAATTCCTCAACATAATAAAGGGCGTTTAGAAAAAGCAAACAGCCAACATCAACCTAAACGGAGAGAGTCTAAAAGCATTCTCCTTTAAGGGGAACCAGAAAAACATGCGTTTTATCACCACTTTCATTCAGTATTGTGCTAACAGTTCTAGCCAGAGTAATCAGGCAAGATAAAGAAATAAAGACCATTCAGACCGGTAAGAAAGAAGTAAAAGGATCTCTTCTTGCTGATGATATGACTTTATACACAGAAAAAAACTAAAGAATCCACACACACACACACACTAAACAAAACTAAAATCACTGAAAGTAACAGAAGATCTCAGCAAAGTATCAGAATACAAGATAAACAAAAATCACTAGAATTCTCTTACTACAACAAAGGGAATATCAAAGATGAAATTACCAAATCAATGCTATTTACAATATCCACCAAGAAGAAAATACTTAGGAAGGAATCTAACCAGATGCATAAAAGAGACATACCAAGAAAACTTCACACCACTAGTGTGGGAACTAAAACAAATCTACTTCAAGGGGAGGAAATTATCCTGCTCATGGATAGGAAGACTCAACATCACAAAAATGTCTATTCTACTCAGAGCAATCTATAGATACAATGCAATCCCAAAGTTTTTTTAATGAGATGGAGAAAAATGTCACCAATTTCAAATGGAAAGAGAAGACAGTCAGGATAACTAAAACATTACTGAAGAAGAAGAAAGAATGCAAGGCCTTATATTACCTGACTTTAAAACCTATTACACAATCATGGTAGTCAAAACAGCTTGGTATTGGTACAAAACCAGATACACAGACCAATGGAATCAAATTGAGAATCCAGATATAACATCATCCACCTATGAGCAACTGACATTTGACAAAGGCCTAAAGACCACTGACTGGGGAAAAGAGAGTCTGTTTAACAAGTGGGGTGAGGATAAAGTATGTATCTATTTGAATAAAAAAAGACTCATACCTCACACAATGCACAAATCAACCTCAGAATGAATCAAAGACCTAAATATCAAATCTAAAATGATAAAGATCATAGAAGAAAAAATAAGGACAATCCTCGGATCTCTAATACAAGGTATAAGCTGAACACAAAATATTACTAACAATCTGCAAATACCAGAAGAAAAAATAGGTAAATGAGAATTCCTAAAAATCAGACCCTTAATGCTCATTCAAAGACTTCACCAAATGAGTAAAAAGACAACCTGCAGAGTGGAAAAAATTGTTGGCTATGGCAAATTTGATCAGTATGTAATCTCTGTAATCTACAATGTACTGTAAAACCACCACAAAAAACAAATAACCCAGTTAAAAAATGGGCAAAAGATAAAAATACTTCACCGAAGACAACATTCAGACAGCTAACAAACACATGAGGAAATGCTCACGATCATCAGCCACTAGAGAAAACCAAGCCAAAACTATATGAGATAACATCTCACCCCCACAAGTCTCAATTAATCCAAAAAACACAAAATGAAAAATGTCGGTGAGGCTGTGGAGAGACTAGAACTCTTATGCATGGCTGATGGGAACATAAAATGGTACAACTACTTTGAAAATTGATTTGTTATTTTCTTAAAAAGTTAGAAATATCACAGGATCCAGCAATCTCACTCCTTGGACTATATCCTAGAGAAACAGTGGCTGTCAAATGAATATATTTACACACACCAATGTTTCTTGCAGCACTGTCCACAATAGCAAAAAGATGCAATCAACCTACATACCCATCAATGGATGAATAAACTATGATGTACTCACACAATGGAATACTATGCAACAATAAAGAACAACAGTGATCTTGGGAAACATCTCATAACATGAAGGAATTTGGAAGTCATTATGCTGAGTGAAATAAGTCAGTTGCAAAAGGACAGATTTGTATGAGACCACTATTATAAAGGCACAAGGAAAAGTTTAAGTACAGAAGAAAACAGTCTTTGATGGTTACAAGTGTGCAGAGGCAGGGAGGGGAGTATTTACTGATTACACAGTAGACAGGAACTGGGTGAGGAGAAGAGGGCGACAGTGCACTTAATAAGGTCAGCACAACTGAAGTAAATGAAAAGCTAAGAGTTTTCTTATATATAACATAACATTTCAAAAGACAGAGTAGCCTGGGCAGGGGTCAGGAGACCGTGGTTCTGGTGGATGTATAGATCAACTGGCATAACAAGATTTAAACAAACTCTGTGTACCACTTTGGCGAGTGTTGTCCAGGGTCTTAAAAGCCAACAAGCAGCTAGCTAAGTAGCATCAACTGGTCCAAACCCACCAAAAGCAGAAGAGAATGAAAAACATCAAAGATGTAAGGAAAACATAAGCACAAGACACAAAAAAACCACATAATCCAGAAACTATATCAGCAATAGACCAGAACAACTAGATGTTACCTGGCCTCACTAATGACTGTCCTGATAGGGACTGCAACATACAGTCCCTGACACAGTAGCAGAAAAATAGGTGTGCAGAACTCAAACTCTATAAAGAAGATCAGACTCAATTATCTGACTGACTGGAAGGTCACTGGAATACTTTTGCTAAAGATCAGAAACTTCTCTTAATCTTTCACAGAAAGACTAGACTGGACTTAAGAAATTCAACAGTAGTGGTAAAGAATGTGTTTCTTGGCTTGAATAAATACATGAGCCTAACTGAGCAGCTCCTGTCAAGAGATGAGATGAGATAGCAGATGGGGACAAGAGCTCATTTGAATGGATATGGGAAATACAGGGCAGAAAGGAGGAATGTACTGTCACAGGGTGTGGAGGGCAGCTAGAGTTACATAGCAATGTGAGTTCAAGTTTTTGTACAGCAAATTGACTTGTAGTACGAACTTTCACTTAAAGCACAATAAAACATTTTTTTTTTAAAAAAGAGTACCAGGTGTTTCAGGGCAGTTACTCTTTAGAAGTCATAGTGACCCTAGGTAATTGACTTGATAGCAACATTTATTTTCTTTCTTTTTCCTTTCCCTTTTTTTTTAATCCTGTGGAAAAACTGGACAAGTAAGTTCTTCTGAGAAAGTAATATTTAAATTTAAACCTGAAATCTGTAGTCTTAAAATATCCAAAATAGAGATTTGCGGCAAACCAAAAAAAAAAGGCACGCACAAAGGCTAAAGTTTAAATAGATGCTGGAGCTAAAAAAGGTAAGAAAAGGAGATTGTGTGGTCAGTCGAGTCTGAAGAAGGTGACTGAGTGCATGAGACAAAGTTGAAGAATTAGGCAAAAAAAATCAGTCCCATGAGACCCTTTAAGGAATAATTTTCTGTAAAATCAGGACTCCATTCCAAACTGAATCTGAAGTTATCAACATGACTTTAAGAAAAGGAGTCACATATATGATTTGCTTAAAATATTCATGCTCAGTGGAGAGTGTAACTATCAGGAAGATCAAGTAGGAGCAGAAATGCTGGCTGGGTCTATTGAAACAATTCAAGTGAGAGATAACTGTGACGTGGACTAGGGCAGCAGCAATGGAGAAATTGAACATGCCTGATTGAAACACTGGGACATATGGAGGCAGTTGAATGCAGTGGCTAAAAACATGGAGTCTGGTATCAGACTGGCTAAGTTTAAATTCTAGCCATAAATCTCTCTATAGTATCAACTTGGACAAATCACTTAAGGTTAGAAACACATTTGTGTTTAGTAATTCCTATGACAGAGATAATAATAATCCCTAAATCAGTTTTACAAACATTAATTAAATAGGCTGTAACCAAAACTTAAAACAGAGCCTGAAACAGCAAGCATTTATGAATGTCACTACTGTAGAATCAATAGACATGCTTACTGATTGATTGGGTGTAGAGGAAAGAAGAGGAAAAAAAAAAAGAGCTTTGTCTTGTGCCTTAGGGTTAATGAGAATATAGTATTTGGTAATATTTAAAAAAAGTGGCAAACTGGTGATGAAAGATAGGATGGGCATGAAGAGAATTGTTCTAGACATAGTTTGTTTGCTACACCTGGTGGACATCCAAGTATAGATGTTAAGAAGACATATGTGAACATGAAACTTAGTGTCATGGGCTGAATTGTGTTGCCCCGAAAATGTGTGTAGAAATTTGGCTGGGCTGTGACTCCCAGCATCCTGTATGCTGTAAGCCCTGCCTCTTGTGATATTAATGAGGGAGGATGGGAGGCATTTGAGTTGGTGGGGCAGGACTTAATCTATGGGATTGTGTTGCAGCTTGGGGCAGCCTCTTGGGACATAAAAGAAAGGGAGGCGTAGTGAGATTCTGGGATGTTATATCACCAGAAAGAATCAGTGCGCGTGGCTTAACCCATCCTTTCAAGAGGACTGGGGTCCCTGTGCTTCAGAAGCCCCAGCCTAAGGGAGGATTGACAACAAGGACCTTCCTCCAGATGCAGCAGAGACCTTCCTTTGGAGCTGAAGACTTGAATTTTGGCTTTCAGCCTACTGGACTGTGACAATTAAAATTTATCTTTTTAAAGCCAGCTACTTGTCATACTAGCTGACTAAGACACACTGGATGAAGATTATAACTAGAGCTATAATTATGGAAATGATCTGTGGATAGGTAATTGATTCAGTGAATGAGCTATCTTAGAGGAAAATCTATGTTGTTATTAGCTACATTCGAGTAGATTCTAATTAATAGCAACCAATGTAACATAGTAGAACTTCTCCACAGAGTTTTCTAGTCTGAGGATGTAATCTCTGTGGGAGCAGATTATTAAGTCTTTTCTCCCACAGAGTCATGGGTGGGCTCAAACCACCAAAGGTTCAGTTGTTAGCCAAGTGCCACTTAACCATCTGCCACAAAATCTCCTAAGGAAAGGCTATAGAGATAAAATAACAATAGTGTACCACTACACCACCAGATTTAAGACAAAATAAAAGAAGATGATACAGCAAAGTGAATGACAAGAACATATCCATTGTAGAGTGCAGTGTAACATTTGTATTACTTTTAAAGTTAAAATAAGAATATGTTTTGTGCTAAAATATACAAGTTTTGACCTAGATTACCTGACCTTTGGAGATAAGTGCTCTTTTAAACTTTTAGGGACTTTGTGGTAAAAAATATTTGAGAAACCTGCTACTGTCTCTGGAAAATTATTTTCAGTATCACAAAGTAGAAGTCAGTTATGACCTTCCGGGTTATAGTCAGCTATTCAAAGTCATCTAAATCACAGGAGTGGAAAGATTTCTCAAACAAGAGACATGAAAAGAGCTCTGCATTATTTGCATAGTAAGTTATTCCTTTGTTCAACTATTGATTAATCCGTTTTACAATGAAATGCTTCTCAAATTTTTATAGGAAACTGAAATTTTCTGTCTTTGAAAATTTCCTTAAAGAACGTAATGCTTTTGATATTTTAAAGACATTGATTTGATGATTACTACTAACTAATATTAATAAATTAAAAAAGATAGTAAAGCAAACATTGTTTTAAGATGCTTTATGCACTGTTCTAGCAACATAATGATAAATGGAGAAAAGATTGAGGTTGTCAAGGATTTCGTTTGCTTGGTTCTACAATCAACACCCATGGAAGCAGCAGTTAAGAAATCAAAAGACACATTGCATTGGGAAAATCTGCTGCGAAAGACATCTGTAAAGTGATGAAAAGTAAAGATGTCATCTTGAAGACTAGGGCGAGCCTGACCCAAGCCACAGTGTTTTCATTCACATCATATGCATGTGAAAGCTGAACAATAAATAAGGAAGACAGAAGAAGAATTGCTGACTTTGAATTGTGGTGTTGGAGAAGAATTTGAACATACCATTGACTGCCAAAAGAACAAACAGATCTGTTCTAGAAGAAGTACAACCAGAGTGCTTCTTGTAAGCAATGATGGTGAGACTGCATCTTACATTGGACATGTCAGGAGGGATCAGTCCTTGGAGAAGGGCATCACACTTGGTAAAGTGAAGGATCGTTGAAAAAGAGGAAGACTCTCAAGGGGATGGATTGACACAGTGTCTGCAACAATGAGTTTAAGCATAAAAACGATTATGGGTATGATGCAGGACCAGACAATGTTTCATTCTGTTGTTCATAGAGTCACTATTAGTTGTAACTAACTTGACAGCATCTAATAACAACATCTACGGTTCTACTATGAAAGAACCATAACTTTGTGTCAAAATACTCTGCTATTTATTAAAATATAGTGACTCCAACAGATTGCATTTCTTGAGCACTTTGTGTAACTGCTATTACAATGTTGGCACTTTATGGCATAATATGCTAGCGTTGTACTAACAGTTGTATAAATATACTCTTTCAGATGATTAACATTGATCCACAAATACGTTGGCCCTAAAAAATGAAAATTAACGTGAAAAGATGAGATCAGGAGAATACATATAGCAGAATTTCTTAGGCATCAGGGAATAAAACACTGACAGTGGAGCCCTAAAGCTGACCTTGAGGCTAACAGCAGAACCAGTAACACAGACCGAGACAGCATCATGTGGTACGGATTTTGGTAACAAACCTAGCCAAAGACACACTTGTGTTTCCACCTTCTCAGGAGCTTTTTTTTTTCCCCCTGTAATTTCTTTTGTTGTTCTTTATAACCAGCTGTATAACAATAGATTTCTTGTATTTCCCTCTGAGGTGGGATAGGCTTATTTTGGCTTTCCCTCCTGTGCTAGTTTTGTAGATTTTGTATTAACAGATTCATGTATTCAGACAAAGCTGTTAGGTTACATAACCAAGGTGAGTCCTCTTGTTTCTTATGCATTCTGAAGTTGTGAATACCAAAATCAAGGTCACATTGCTTAGCAAATATCCTTAGAGTGGCAACTCCTATGCAAGACACTCTTTACAGCCTAGATTCCAATGGTATTTTTTTTTATTGTGACCATTTCTTAATGTGTCTGTTAGCTCTCTCAACATCTTCTTTGACAAAGTGTCTGTTCATGTCCTTTGCTCATATGTTAATTGGATTATTTGTGTTTTTGTTGTTAAGATCTTGAAATATTCCAAAGATTTTAGAAGTTAGACCCTTTTCATAGCTAAACTTATTATTTTCCAATCTGTATGTTGCCCGTTTACTCTTTTGGTGAAATCTTTTGAGGGGTGTGACCATTTAATTTTTGGAAGCTCCTAGTTATCTAATTTCTTTTTTGGTGTTTGTGCATCTTTGAATTCTCTTTTGCCGTGTGTTACCATGGCTGTTGTCGTCCCTATTTTTTCTTCCATGATCCTCATTGTTTTAGGTTTTATATTTAGTATTTTATTCCATGTTATCTTGGTTTTAGTGTACAATTTGGGATCCTGTTTTTTTTTTCCTCACAAATCCAGTGTTATCAGTACTATAAAAGATTGTCCTTTACCTGTTTAATGGAATATGATCCTCTGTCAAAGATTAGCTGACAAAAGGTGGATGGGTTTACATCTAGCTTCTTGGTTCTGAAGGTGTAAGTGGGCTCTCCACCACTCAGTTTCTCTCACTGAGGAAAGATGCCTTCTGAGCCCCATTGCTCTGCTCATCACACTGGATTTACCGATTCCCTCATGGTCAGGTTTGGCCAGTCCTAGGTGCTTCTGGACCTACTCTGCCTTCTCCATCACTCAGTTTTACTTCTCAACATTGTTTTGATGATCAGGCACCCAAGACTGGCATATATAATTGATTAGTTTGTTCTCTTGGGTCTTTGCTGTTAGGGGATCACAGGAAGCATCTGACTTTCCCACCATCTGGGTCTTGCCTCTAAAGGTATATATAGAAAAAGAGAGAGGAAGAGAGAGAGAGAGAGACAGAGAGAGAGAGAGAGAGAGAGGTCCAGAAAGAAAGAAAGATCCTGAAAGAAAGAAAGGCCCAAAAAGAAAGATCCAGAAAGAAAGGTCCACAAAGAAAAAGAGAAAGAAAGAAAAGGATGGAAAAAGGGAAGGAAGAAGGCAGGGAGAAAGACAGGAAAGGGGAGAGAGACAGAGAAACAAAGACAGAAAGAAAAGACATATGATGTGGAGATGGGGCCCAGTGGGTGTGGAGCCAGGGCAGCCTCCGTTGGTGTGTCAGTGTCACTGTATCTGCAGCAGCACGGCAGGAGCTGACAGGTAATGACATTAGTTGATGTGTGAATCTAGGTGGGAGGGAGAAATAAAAGGAAAATAAATGACACCAGAATGGCGACTCATGTGTGTGGGCAGTGCTAACTTAGGATCTGTTGTGAGGCAAGAGGAGGTAGTGCACTTGGCTAGGTGGGAAGCGGAAAGAGAGAAAAGAAAGAGGAAAAAATGGCGTCATGGTACTGTCCAGCAGAAAGGAGAAGTAATGTGTATAGAGACGAGTGAGTTGGAAGGAGAAAGGAAAGGAAGAAAAACAAAAACGGAATAAAATGAAATTTAAAAATACAAATAAATTAAAAGTTGTCTCAGTAAGAGCCAGAAAGTGGGGTAGGCAGACCTGAGAAGACAGGGGAGTTGACATACACTGCTAGGTAGAAGGGAGACAGAAAAGAAAGAAGGGCAAGGAAAAAAAAGACAACCTTGCTGGAGCTGGCATGTCAGGGTATCTGGGACAGAGGCAGGCTAGTGGCTCTCAAGCTAGTGGCAGTTCAATGTGGGCTGGTGGGAAGAAGTGGAGGTGGTACATATGGCTTGGTGTTAGGGAGAAAGAAAGGGAATAGGGGGAGAAAAAAGAAAAAGAAAAAGAAAAAGAAAAAAAACAATAACTGGAGCTGACTGATAGGGTAAAGCAGACCAGGGCAGCAGCAGGCAGTGTAGCCACAGCAGTGTTACAGGGTCTGGTGGCAGGAGAGTGAGGTGGTGTGTGGGAGGGAGAAAGAAAAGGAAGAGAGCAAAAATAAAATAAATAAATAACAAAAAAAATTCTGCAGGTTGACGGGGACAGCTAGTATGGGTAGGACGAATCTAAGGGCCAGTTGGAAGGGCGGAGATGTGATGTATGGGGCTAGGTAGGAGAGAGAAAGAAACAAAAACAAGAAAAAGTAAAAAATGAATAAATGGTAGTGTGGCATGAGCTGGTGGATACGAGTTGGGTGGACCCAGACTGGTAGCAGGATAGGCTCTCCAGGTGAGACAAAACAGCCTGGGCTGGCGGGAGGGGCTGAAGATGGTATATGGGGCTTGGTTGGAGGTGGGGGCTAGAAAGGGAAGGAATAAAAAAAAAAAAAAAGATAAAATTTAAAAAATGGCATTGTAGGTGGTAGTGGAGCAGACCTAGGACAGTAGGGTGCCACTGATTTTATAGTTGTGGCAGTGCAGCTTGGCCAGGAGGGAAGGGGTAGAAGTGTCTTGTAGGGTTAGGTGGAAAGGAGGAAAAAAGGAGGAAGAAGAGAAAAAAATGGCACAGTGGAATCTGGTGTATAGGGTCAGGACAGATGAGGGTGACAGGAGGCTGGTAACTCTAGCTAAAGTGATATTGCATGACCCATCAGGGAAGTATGGAGTTGGTGTGATGAGCAGAAAATCGAGGGTTGGGAAAGCATGTCTCACTAGTTACTAGGTACATGGAGTTGGTGTGATGAGCAGAAAATTGAGGGTTGGGAAAGCATGTCTCACTAGTTACCAGGTACTCTTTCTCCTATTGAGAGTTCTGTGAAGTTAACTTCTCACACTTCTTGTCTGGGGTCATGGCTGGCAGTGTTCCAAGATGGCGATGCTGTCCATGTCAATTTATCAGAGAACTTCTACTCCACATCTTTCTACTTTCTCTGTTCCCTTTTCATTTCTCCTTCCATTTAGTGTTTGATTTAGTTCTTTAGCCCTTCATTTGATGCTTAAGATTCTGGGTTGACATGTGTATATTTTACTTAGTTTTTTGAGTCTTTGCTATAGAGTGTGGCGTGATGCATCTGTCTACAGTGCTATGTTGGTTCTGCCTTTCACTTAATCTTTAAATACGAGAATTTCTTTTCTTCCTTGCCTGCTTACTAATGCATTTTCTCTCTCTCCATATATATATGTATATGTGTGTGCACGTGTGTGTGTATAATTAATTTTGTTGTGTATTTTGTTTAATGTCAATGGGACAATTCTCACATTTTGCTCACTATATTGGTGAAACTGAGTAGTGAGTTAAGAGTGAGAAACACATTTTATTAGCATCTTTAATGAACACTCTCCTTAAGACAGTATCATTGTAGCCTCATTTTTTTCCTTTGTAAGGAATGATTATAACTCTTATTTTTTATTCTTGAGATCTATTAAGCTTGCCAAAAATCAAGGAAAAAGAATGTGAATGAGCAAAACATAAACATCGTAACTGTGAGGTAGAAGAAACAAATACGAAATAATTGTAAAACTTTTAGTAATAGCTTGCAATAGCTTTCAGTAATATGTAAGATTTTTGTAGCTGCTGTAATAAATGCATGTATTTTGACTAATTTTTTAAGATTCATGAGCTGTGTACACTTTTTTAAATTGTGATGGTGTTATGTGCCAACTTGACAGGGCCAATTATTTAATCAAACACTAATGCAGTTACTGCTGTGAAGGCATTCTGTAAGTGTATTTAACTTGTATTATTAGCTGGCTTTAAATTCAGGAGATCATGCTCAATAACATGAGTGGGTCTCACCAGCTGGAAGGTCTTAAGAGCAAGAACTGGAGATGTTTTGGATGAGAGAGTACTCTCCTTTAAGAATGCAGTGTCAGTTACCACCTAAATTTCCATCCTGTTAGCATACTCTACAGATTGGAGACTTGTCAGTTCTTCAGTACTCGCATGAGTCAGTTTCTTAAAGTGATCTGTCTCTTTCTCTCATCTATCTCCGCTTTAACGCTTCTGTTCCTTGGAAAACCGTAAGAGTGGTTCTAAAGCAACAAAATCTTAAGTATGAGTGTTTCCATTGGGTTGGAAGTTTCTGAATCGGTATGCTAGCCTGATTAGATTCAGACATAGGGTCTTTAAGTAAGTGACTGTATTTCTAGTATTGAAGTGTGTACTGGTAGTCTACTAGGAGTTCTTGGGGCACAATTATTAAAGTTCTCAGTTGATAATAAAAAAGTTGGCAATTTGGACCCATCGGCTACTACATGGGAGAAAGATGTGACAATCTGTTTGTGTAAAGATTTACAGCCTGGAAACCCATGGGTCACTGTAAGTTGGAATAAACTTGATGGCAGTGAGTATAGTTTGGTTTGGAAGTCTATTACATGATATGACAATAGATACAATATCATTATTTGACACTTCTCATCAAATACTTTTAAAAGATAAGGCAATCGATGGCCACATGTTTTATAGACGGTAGTACATTTTAATCAAGCTAATGAGAATAATGAGAATGACTAGCTGCTTCTAACTGCACTGGGAAATGAAGGGGAATGAAAGGATGAGATCGGGGTTTCAGTTTCCAAACTCCAGTTCCCCGTAAACGAGCTCAGTGTTTCCATGTGCTCCTTGAAAGAAAGCCTATCTTTAACGAGTGGCTGAATTAGGGTGGACACTGAATTCCCAGCATTACAGTGTGACTGCCATTAAAGTGGGTGTAGGACATGCAAATGAATGGGGTCCTGAGAGTGAAATCAGGATATAGCTGCTAATCCTGATAAAACTGGCATCTTTGAACTCCTAAATTCTGTTGAGTCTTTGCTGGTAGACACAGCTCTTCCATCCCTGTCTGAGGAGGTTAACTTCCACTTGCGCTAAGAATCTATTATGGCTCCCTCTGAATTAGTTGCCTTGCAAGACATTGAGTACCTACCTACCTAACCCATCTTTGTTTCTAGACCTATAACTAAACTAGACCTGTAACTAAACTTAAGTTGCAGAAGGCCCTAAAAGGTGGTGCGTACAGTGTGTGATACATGAGAAGATGTATTGTACTCTAAAAGAACTGAAAGCTTTCTCAAATTTACACAGGAATGTGGAGGAATATATGACAATAGATATTAAGGACATGGGATAATAATGAACAGAAAATAAAATTTGTTCAGACAAAATTTTTTTTTAACATTTTGTTGTGCTTTAAGTGAATGTTTACAATCCAAGTCAATTTGCCATATAAAGTGCTGCACACACACCTCTACGCATCTTTAGCTTCTCTCCCAAGCCTGTGAAAGTACACTCCTCCTTTTCACTCAGTACTTCCTATATCCATTCAACCAACTCCTGTTCCCTCCTCTCTTCCCTCCCAGCTTGACTCTAGAGAGGAGTTGCTCCGTGAATATACATAATGCAAGAGGCACACACTTTACTAGAAACACTCAATGTCTTATAGTCTAGTCTACTATATGTCTAGAGAGTTGGCTTCAGTACTGATTTCAGCTCTAGGCTAGAAGTGAGTCCAGGGGAAATGTTCTCAGGGGAACAGACAGGATGTCAGACCATTAAGTATGGTCTTCTAATAGAGTTTAGCTCTGTACAATGCTTTTTTGCTTGTGATGCCAGAGACGCTATGTTGTGTTCCCTGTCAGGGCAGTCATTGTTGGTGGCCAGACATCATCTAGTTCTGGTATCATGCTGATGAAGTAAGTCTCCCAATCATTTGGTCTCTGTGTCTCCTGGGCTCCTATTTTCCTCATGTCTTTGGTGCCCTTCATTTTTTTCTACTCTAGGTGAACTGGGAAAAGTTGATATGCCTTAGATGGCAGCTGGTTAGCTTTTACGACCTCAGACACTGTTCACCAAAGTGAGACCTCTGGCTGGAGGAAGGAGAGTGGGTGGAGAGGAGGGGAAAGGAGACGATTGGGAGGATGAGACATGTATGGAGCAGAGAGGAATAGTGTGATGTCATCGGGCAGGGAGAGCAGTGAAAGCTGCATATAGGTGGACATGTAAATTTATACGGGAATGTACATTTTCACTCAGTCATAAGAAAAAAATAAATAAATAAAAAGAGAAGGAAAAAACTTAGTTGTGCCAGTTAACCTAAAAATCCCCTGAAACCATGGTCCCCAGACTCCTGTCCCTGCTACTCTGACCTTTGAAATACTAGGTTGTATTTAGGAAAGCTCTTACCTTTTGGTGCAGTACAGTAGTCAGTGTTAATGCCCTGTACTACATACACTTGTAAAACTTTTAGTAATAGCTTGCAATAGCTTTCAGTAATATGTAAGATTTTTGTAGCTGCTGTAATAAATGCCTGTATTTTGACTAATTTTTTAAGATTCATGAGCTGTGTACACTTTTTTAAATTGTGATGGTGTTATGTGCCAACTTGACAGGGCCAATTATTTAATCGTGTCACTTAACCCAATTCCCATCTACTGTCTAATCTATAAATACTCATCTGCTTCCCACCCCCTCCTTGTAAACATCAAATACTATTTTCTTATATACTTAAACCTTTTCTTGTGTCATTATAATAATAGTCTCATACAAAATTTGTCCTTTTGCAACTGACTAATCTCTCTCAGCATGTGTCTTCCAGATGACTGTGTTATCAGGTGTTTCCCAAGATCTTTGCTGTTCTTTGTCACTACATAACATAAGATAAAAAAAAAACAACAAAAAACAAAAAACAAAAAAACTACTGTCGAGTTGGGGCTAACTAATAGTGACCCTAGAGGTCAGAGTAGAACTGCCTCATAGAGGAAATGGATAAATTTCTAGAACCACGCTACTTACCTAAACTAACACAAAGAAAAGTAGAATGATTTAATTAACTCATGAAAAAAAGAAGAGATTGAAAAAGTAATTTAAAAATTCCCCACAGAGTTTCCAAGGAGCACCTGGTGGACTTTAACTGCCGACCTTTTGGTTAGCAGATGTAGCCCTTAACCCACTACGCCACCAGTGTTTCCATATTCTAACATAGTATGAGTATATCATAGCTTGTTTATGCATTCATCAGTTGATGGGCACCTAGGTCAATTCCATCTTTTTGCTGTTGTGGACAGTGCTGCAATATACATTGGTGTGTGTACCTATTAGTATTATAGCCCTTATTTCTCTAGAACATATTGCAAGAAGTGGGATTGCTGGATCATATGGCTGTTTCTATTTCTAACTTTTTAATAAATTGCCAAATTGATTTCCAAAGTGGTTTTTACCATTCTGCATTCCTATCAGCAGTATAGAAGAAATTCAGTCTCTCCACAGCTCCTCCAATGTTTATTGTTTTGTGTTTCTTGGATTAATGCCAGCCTTGTCGGGTGTAGATGGTATTTCACTGTAGTTTTGATTTGGATTTCTATAATGTTTGATGATTTCTCTTGTGCCATTTCCTCATGTCTGTTAACTGCCTGGATATCTTCTTTGTTGAAGGGTCTGTTCGTATCTGTTGACCCTTTTTAATCAGGTTGTCTTTTTTCTTGTTAAAGTTTTGCAGTACCTTAGAGATTATGGAGAGCAGACAGATTCTTGCTTTCCAAAACTTTTTTCTGGTCTGTAAATAATCTTTTTACTCTTTTAGTGAAGTCTTCGGATGAACTTAAGTGTTTGATTTTTATAAGTTCTCACTTATCTTTTTTTTTCTGATATTTGTTCATTGTTTGTAATATCTGGTCACATCTCTTTATGACATGTATTGTGACTACCAGTGTTACACCCCCCTATTTTGTTGTTATTCCATAGTATTTATTGTTTTATATTTTATATTTAGACCTTTGATACATTTTGAATTAGTTTTTGTGCATGGTGTGAGACATGAGTCTTTATTTTTTTTTATAGATGGATATCCACTTTGGCCAGCACCATTTGTTGAAGAGACTGTTTTTCTCCAGTTCATGGACTTTGTGAAATATCAGGTGTCTGTAAGTGAATGGTGTTATATCTGGATTCTCAGTTCTGTTACAAAGATCTGTGTATGTTTTTGCAACAGTACCAAGCTGCTTTGACTACTGTGACAGTATAATAGGTTCTGAAATCAGATAATGTGAGGCCTCTCACTTCGTTCTTTTTCTTCAGTAATGCTTTCCTCATCTGGGCCTTCTTCCCTTTCCATATGAAGTTGGTGATTTGTTTCTCTGTCTCATTAAAAACTGATTCTGGAATTCTTATGGGGATTACATTGTATACACAAGCGAGATAGCTTTCTCCAAATACATACATCTCTTTTGGTTTCTTCAGTAGAGTCTTGTAATTTTCTTCATATACATCTTTTAAATCTCTGGTTAGATTTTTTTCCTAATTATTTTATCTTCTTGGAGCTATTGTAAATGGTATTGACTTGGTGATGCCTCTTTGATGTTCTCTTTGTTGGTATAAAGGACATTATTACATTTACCTTACATACTGATACTTGGCTGAACTCTTCTATTAGTTCCAGCAGGTTTTTGTGGATTCTTCAGGATTTTCTTTGTATAAGGCCGTATCATCTGAGAATAGAGATCCTTTTACTGTTTCTTTACCAGTTTAGGTTCTCTTTATTCCTTTATTTTGTCTGACTTATCTTGCTGGAACCTCAAACAGAATAATGAATACAGTGGTGACAGTGGGATCCAGTCCAGTTCCCACTCTCAGAGAGAATGCTTTCAGTCTTTCTCCATTTAGGATGAGATTAGCTGTTGTCTTTGTATAGATGCTCTCATTATGTTGAGTGGTTCCCTTCTATTCCTATTCTTATGAGAGCTTTTAACACAAATGGGTGTTGGACATTGTCAAATGTCTGTCCTGCTTCAATTGGTAAAATCAAGTGATTCTTATCTTTGGTTTCGTTTATGTGGTTGACCATGTTAATTGTTTTTCTAGTGTTGAATTGTCCCCGCATCTTCATTATGAATTCTGCTTGGTCATGGTAAATTTTTTTTTATATGTCATTGAATTTTATTGGATAGAATTTTTTGAAGATTTTTGCATCTAAGTTCATGAGAGACTTTGGTCTACAGTTTTCCTCTTTTGTGCCATCTTTATTCTGTTCTGGTATCAGGGTTACGCTGGTTTTGCAGAATGAATTCGGGAGTGTTCCATCCTTTCCTATGCTGCAAAATACCTTCAGTAATACTGGTGTTAACTCATCTCTGATAGTTTGGTAGCATTCTCCAGTGAAGCCTTTGGGCCAAAATTTCTTTTGGTTTGGAATTTTTAAATTACTTTTTCAATCTCTTCTTTTTTTCATGAGTTAATTAAATCATTCTACTTTTCTTTGTGTTAGTTTAGGTAAGTAGCGTGGTTCTAGAAATTTATCCATTTCCTCTAGGTTTTGAAATCTAATAGAGTACAATTTTTCTTACTATTCTGTTGTGATACTTTTAATTTCAATTGATCTGCTTTGATATCACTCTTTTTTTTTGGAAGTTATTTGCTTCCTCTTCTGTTCTACCCTGGCCCCTAGGGTCACCATGAGTTGGCTCCGACTTGACGGCACTTGGCTTGGCTCTGTTTTTCTTTTAGCAGTTTGGCCAATGGTTTATCAATTTTGTTGCTCTTTTTTTTTTTTTTAAATGACTGAGTGAAAATGTACATTCCCATATAAATTTACATGCCCACCTATATGCAGCTTCCACTGCTCTCCCTGCCTGGTGACAACACATTATCTTTTTAAAAAAACCAGATTTTGATCATGTTAATTCTTTCATTCTATTCTCTAATCCATTTTGTTCTGCTGTAATTTTTATTACTCGTTTTATTCTGGATCTTTAGGAGTTCCTTTGTCATTTCTTTCTACCCATAGGGTAGCTTTCTACTTCTCTTTCTACTTGTAGAGTAACTTCTTGGATTTGAGGCCTTTTTTCCTTCTGGATGTGCACATATACTGAGATAAACTGATCTCTGAGCACTGTTTTTGCTGTGTCCCATAGGTTCTATTAGGATGTGCTTTCATTCTCATTTGAGTCTATGAATTTCTTAATTTCATCCTTGATTTCTTCTTGAGCAAGATGTTGTTCCATTTACATGTGTTTGATTTTTTTCCTTTGCTTTTTCTGCTATTGATTTTGAATCTTATGGCTTTAAAGTCTGATAAGATATCTTGAAATATTTCAGTTCTTTGGATTTTGTTAAGAGTTGTTTTACAGCCTCACATGTGGTTTATTCTGGTGAATGTTCCATGTGTGTTGGAAAATAAGATATACTTGTCTGTTGTTGGGTAGAGTGTTCTGTATGTGTCTATGAAGTTGAGCTGATTGATTGTGGCATTTAGATCTTCCATTTCTTTATTGAGCTTCTTTCCGGATGTTCTATCAATCACCAGAAGTGGTGTGTTGAAGTCTACTGTTGTTATTGTGGAGCTATCTCACTTTTTAGTGCTATTTGAGTCCATCGGATGTACTTAGATGCTCTGTTGTTGGGTGCATAAATATTTAATATGGTTATATCCTCCTTATGAATTAACCCTTTAAGCAATATGTTGAGCCTTTCCTTGTCCACTGTGGTAAATTGTACTCTAAAGTCTATTTTATCTGAAATTAATATTGCCACTCCTGCTGTTTTTGTGAATGTTGTTAGTTTGCTATATATTCTTCCATAATTTGAGTTTTGATTTGTTTGTATTTAAGTATAAGGTATACGTGTTGTAAACAGCATGTAGATGGATCATATACTTTTTTATCCATTCTGCTATTCTTTTTTTCTTTATGGATACATTAACTCATTTACATTCAATGTAATCATTGATAGGTATGAATATAATGATGTCATTTTGGTGCTTTTTTTGGTATATTGTTGACAGTTTCTTTTTTATACTAAATTTTTTGTGTTGAGTCATTATTCTTTATGGATTTTCTTTTCATTGTTGTTTTCTAATCTGTTAAGACTTGATGTTGTTTTTTGGTTTGAGTGTGTAGGATTGTTAAGTCCTTTCGTGGTTACTTTGATATTTATCCCTAAAGTTCTAAATTTAAACCAGTCTTTAATATCTTTGTATTGCCTTGATTTCCTTTCCATACAAAAAATCGATGAATACATTAATTCTTCTTTCTTTTGGTATAATGTTGTGATCATTTGTACACTGATATCTCTGTTTGCCTAATTTTAGTGTTTCAACTTTAAATTATTTTTGTGGATTCTCTATTCATGTTGATACCTGGATGCTCTGTCCTGCATTGTATTCTTTAGTATACATCTGATGTTACCAATTTTTCTAATTGAAGAACTTCCTTCAGTGTTTTTTGTAATTTTGGTTTGGCTTTTGGAAAATTCTCTTAACTGTTTATCTGGGAATGTACTAATTTTAATGTCATATTTGAGAGCCAGTTTTGAAGGGTGTATAATTCTTGGTTGGCAATTATTTTTCCTAGGACTGTATATGTCATCCCATTGCCTTCTTGCTAGAATGGTTTCCACTGAGTAACCTGAGCTCAGTGTTAATGACTCTCCTTTGTATGTTATTTTTTGTATAAGTGTAGCTGCCTTTGAAAACTCTCCTTATCTCTAGGTCAGGTAAATTTAGTGGTAAAATGTCTTTCTGTCTTCCTTTTGGTATTTACCTTGTATAGAATTCAATGAGCATCTGTGACAAATATCTTCTCATATTTCATGTTATTAGTAAGGAAGATTTCTGTCAACATGTTTTTCAATAGTTGTCTCTTTATTTTCTGTTATAATCCCTTGTTCTGGTACTCCAATCATACGTAAATTATTCCTCTTGATAGAGTCCTACCTAACTCTTAGTCATTCTTCATTTTTTAAATTCTTTATCTGATTTTTCATCATATATGCTGGTGTCAGTTGCCTTCTTTGCTGTAATTTGCCTAACCTTCTTCATAATGCCTTGAAGAGTTCTAAACCTTACTGTTTTGTATTCTACCTCTGATCATTGCAGAATTTTTCTTTGTCTGGAAAAACTTCTGATTCTTTGTTTTGGGAGTTTTCTGAAGCCATAATTGTTTTCTTCTTTAAGTGATTATAAATGAATTGTTGCCTTCAAATCATCAGAAAGTTATTGTAGTTTATTTTATTTGTTTAGTTAGTGTGTGTGTGTGTGTGTGTGCATGTGCATGTTCTTTTAATTTCATTTTTGCTTGTCCAAATAGTCTGGTATTTTGAGCTAGTTTGATTATTGCAGCCTTAAAAATTCCAGCGTCCTGTCACCAGAAGATTAGAGCTGTGAGTATGTTGAGAATGGTAGGGGAAGTTCCTGCCTTTGGGGAGCTGGCAGGACTGTTTTCTTCCTCTCCCTTTTTTTCTTTGTCTGAATCCAGGAGAACAGATCAGGGGTGCGTGTAAGATCTCCCACTTCTGGCCCAGGTAGTGCATCAGATTTTAGTGCAAGGTACAGCACAAAGAAGGTAGGGGGAAGTGCTAGGGAAAGGAAGAGAAACCAACACATAGGAAAGATTGTGAACCCACAAGAGTTTGAAAGCACTTAGTTTAGGATGCTCAGGTGAAAGTCTTCTGTGGTTCTGTAGGTGCTGCTGTCTGAAGCTTGGCTTTCCTATTGAGAAAGACATTCTCCATTCATGGTACTGTTGCTCTGCTTGGCTGTCCACTGCTGTGCAATGGCTCCATTTGGCTGGTTGAAGCAGATGCTTCTGTATCTACTGCCTCTTCCCTGTTACCCAGTCCTTTCTTTGTCCTGTCTTTCAGCTTCCTGCCAGATATTCAGGGCTTTGAGAACGTCCTATCTAGTCTTTTCATTTGTTTTATTGATTCTTTGTTGTTGGAGGCTATCATGTATTAAACTGTGCCCCACCCCAAATGTGTATAGCCATTAGGCTGGGCCATCATTTCCAATATTTTGTGATTTTCCTATGCTGTGCATCCTAATTTCTGCCTGTGGCTAATAGATATGATGATTATGTTAAAATTATCCCATAGGGTGGGACTGCAATAACCTTGCTAAGGGAATTTTCCTGGAGTATGGCTTTCACTACCCTTTATCCTTTCACCCTATGGGACTTAAAAAGAGAGAGAAGCAAGCAGAGAATTGGGAACCTCACACCATCAAGAAAGCAGCACCAGGAGTACAGTGTGTCTTTCAGAACTGAGATTTTTGCACCAAGCTGCTCCCCTAACAAAGACTGATACAATACAAGAAATTTCCTCCAGATCCAACAAAGGGAAAGTCTTTTCCTGGAGTGGACACCCTGAATTTGGAATTGTAGCCTACCGGACTGTGTAAGAATAAATTTTCCTTTGTTAAAGCCATGTACTTGTGGTATTTCTGTTAGAGCAGCACTAGATGACTAAAACAGAGGGATCAGAAAATACCTGTGGCTAGTCTTTCATCTTAGCCCCTTGCTAGCCAGATTGAATTTATTGATAGCCAAGCCAAGTGCCGTCAAGTTGAATCCACCAGGTGCTCCTTGAATTTATTGACAGGGATTCACTAAACAGAGATTCTTGATTTAGTGTTGTGTCTCAAGGGGATAGAAAGGGCTCTAATAGTTTGGTTGGCTGAAATTTGGACCGAAATTGGAGATTAGGTATGTTTCAAGGAGATGTGCACGTGTCAATTTGACAGGTGGTCAATTGTGACGGCATGTTTTATGCATCAACTTGATTAGGCTGGCCACTTACTTTATCAAACACTGGTTTAGGTGTTGTGATGAGATTTTTTTTTTGTAAACATTGTTGACATCTACAATTAGTTGACTTTAAGTAAAGGCAATGATCTTCAAAGACATGGGTGAAGTTCACCCAATCATTTAGACTTACAAGCAAAACCTAGTTAATTCTGCTTCAAGAAAGCAATACCAATTTATACTAATAAATTGACTCACATGAAATATGCACACGCACACACACACACATGCACACACAAACATATTACTCGTTTTTGTTTGTTTTGTTATTTCCTCTGGAGAACCTTGATTGGTACAGATAACTAGACCTACAATTTCAATCCTATCTGAGGTGAGTTTCCAACAAAATTATAAGTTTTTCTAGTGTTTGGGAAAATGTGAAGATCTTTGCTTTTAGGTTGTGATTTAATTCCTTAAATAAATGATATTTTTCTGTATCATTTGGAAGTATACTATTTATTTCACATTTAAAGAAACAGTTTTTCACTAGAGTTATAAGATTAGTAAATAGAGCACTAAAGCATGCATGAATAATTATGAACATCACTTTGCTGATATGAAGGCCTTTAAGTGTTAAAAACAAAACAATGAGACTGAGTAAGATCAAGCCCTTTTGAATGTACTTATAAAGTTACCCTTAGTCTTAGAAATTTCTGAAATCCTTGCAGGGGGAAGTTTATGTGCATGTGTGGGTTGCAGGTTTGTGGAGGGCAGCTAAAGGTGAGTGACTAAGGATTCAGGAATCTAATTTTATAAAGGTAATTCATGAGTATGTTTAAAGATTTAAAATTGAATGATGATTGTTCAATGTTCAGTTTTCTTGTAAGAATTTTTACTTTATTTTTATTTTAGCTGTTCGTATGAACATCTCCCTAACAAAAATTCTAGGAGCTTCAGGTAGACTGAATAAATGCAGCTCTTCATTATAAATTGTAATTAGTTTCTTAGAAAGTTCTTTTAATTCCTGTGGTGAACTCTTTGCTGTCTGTGGGGGTACCTGCCACAGGGATGAGTAAATAATTACTCATCCATGTAGGAAGTTACCCATAAATTAGAATCACACTTTTTACTGTTCACAGAAGGTGCTATAAGACATGTACATTAATTAGACTTTGTTCTTCACACTGTAGACACAGCCACACTGTTTCATTAGACAGCAGTACTAGTAAGTAACACTTCAGACCTAAGACAGCATATGGAGAATTAAGACAAAGGTATTCAGTTGATTCTGAGGATATAGTTTAGTTAACAAAATTTTTTAAATCCTTAACTACTGTCTTAGTTATCTAATGGTGCTGTAACAGAAATATCACAAGTGGATGCCTCAGCAAACAAAAGTTCATTCTCTCACGGTCTAGGAGTCTAGAATTCCAAAACAGAGCATCATTTCCAGGGGAAGGTTCTCCCTGTCAGCTCTGTAAGAAGATCCTTGTCATCAGTCTTCCACTGGACTAGGAGCTTCTCCACACAGAAATACTGCTCTTATTCTCGGCTCACTGTGCTTTCCTTTATCTTCTGTAAGATAAAAGATGAAGTAGGCCACACTCAGGGAAACTCTTTTACACTGGATCAGGTTTGTGACCTGAGTTACATTCTAATCCTCTTTAACATACTCTAATTTATTCCCATTAACAGAGGCAGAAATCAGTATTGACAACACATGGAAAACATATCAACCAAGAAAAAGACAACCACAAAATGCTGGGAAAGATGGCTTAACTAAGTTGACACATATTTTGGGGTGGGGAGATAATTCAGTCCATGTCATTCTATCATTCTACACTTTGATTTCCCCAAATTCATGTCTCTGTCACATGTAAAACATATTCATCCCAATCTTATCTCTGCAAAAATTTCAAGTCAACTCCAAATTAGAAAAAAAATTCCTCTTCATCTGTGAAATTTAGGATTTAGGATATAAGTTATCTGCTTCCATGGTATAATGGTGCAAATACAGTATGCAAGATACACATTTTCATTACAAATGGGAGAAATTGGTGGGGAAGGAGACATAACAGGCACCAAGCAAATTAACAGAACACATGTACATTGACATTAAAGTCTTGAAAATAATCCTCTGTTTTCTGAAACTATTCACTGAATAGCGCTGCACTCCAGATTCTAGGTGTTGGACTATACACTCCAGATTCTGAGTGGAGGCCACTTGGCTCTAGGCTTCAGCTCTGCCTTCCAGAGCCACTTGAAAGAATGGTAACTTGCTCCCTCAGCTTAAAGCAGTCAATTCTGACTCATAGTGACCCTATAGACAGAGTAGAACTACTCCATAGCATTTCCAAGGAGTACCTGGCGTGTTTGAACAACCAGCCTTCTGAATGTGATATTAATAATACTGTTTGATAATTTCTATATTTGGTTGGATCACTTTTCTTGGGAATAGGCATATTAAAAATGGACCTGTTCTACTCAGTTGGCCAAGTAGCTGTTTTCCAAATTTCTTGGCGTACGTGAGTGAGCTCTTCCAGTACTGCATCTATATAATGAAACATCTCAATTGATTTGACATCAATTGCTGGAGCCTTGATTTTGTCAATGCCTTCAATGCAGCTTGGACATCTTCCTTTGGTACCATCAGTTCCTGATCACATTCCACCTCTTGAAATGGCTGAATGGCGACCAGTTCTTTTTGGTATGACTATGTGTTCTTTCCATCTCCTCTGAATGCTTCTTATACTGTTTAGTACTTTCCGTGTAGAATTCTTCACAATTGCTACTGAACTCTTGAATCTTTACTTCATTCAGCTTGAGAAATGCAGAGCATGTTCTTCCTTTCTGGTTTTCTATATCCAATTCTTTGTACATGTTATTATAATACCTGACTTTGTCTCCTTGAGCATCCCTTTGAAATCTTCTGTTCAGTTCTTTTACTTCATTGTTTTTCCCTTTAGCTTTAACTACTTGACATTTGAGAGCAAGTTTCAGAGTCTCCTTTCACATCTAGTTTGGTGTTTTCTTTTTTCCTGTCTTTTTAATGATCTCTTGTTTTCTTCATGTATGATGTCTTTCATTTTCTCTCCAGTAATTAGTGTTAAAGGTATTAAATCTGCTATTGAGATGGTCTGTAAACTCAGATTGGATGTTTTCAATGTCATATCATGACTTTCATGGACTTTATAATTTGCTTCGGTTTCAGTTCTAATTCGTGCATGAGGAACTGATGGTCTGTGCAGAAATCAGCACCTGGCCTTGTTCTGACTGACGATATGGAGCTTATTCCATTATCTATTATTATTATTATTGTGATCGAATGAAAATGTACAGTCCCATATAAATTTTCATGCTGACTTATATGCAGCTTCCACTGCTCTCCCTGCATGGTGACAGCACACTCTTCCTCTCTGATCCATACATGTATTATCCTCCCAACAGTCTCCTATCTTCTCCTCTCCACCCTCTCCCCTTCCTCCAGTATGAGGTCAGCAGGACGACATCCTGTAGATGCCTAGAATCATAAAGTGCCCACAAAATATGATCACTCTGCTTTGCCAAGTCCAATCCATTGCTGTCCAAAAAGTTGACCTTCATCATGATTTATGGACAGGGTAGAATCAGGGCCAGGAGCCCTGCTCCTAGGGAAACCCTGAAGCCCCTGGACAATCAACTGTGGTCTTTTAGTGGAGATCTCAGAGTGTGCTGCTTTTTATTCTTGTGTTGCCAGTAAGACTCAACTTTGTGACCTCCATTGTGGCTATCACTAGTGGTGGCCGGGCAGCATCTGGTTCTTCTGGTCACAAGTCGATGTAGCCACCCACTCACATGGGTCTCTCTGTCTTCTGGGTTCTCTTTCCCCCATGTTATTATGGACCTCGGTGATCATCCGTTCCTGCTAAGTTGGGACTATTTGCTGTACCCTCAGATGGCAGCTTGGCAGCTTTTAAGATCCCAGACGCCACTCACCAATGTGGGGTGTGGAGAGTGCTTGTTAGCAAAATGCTAGTTGTGCCACTTGGCCTCGATTTCACCTGAGAACATGGTCCCCAGTCCCCACCACAGCTACTCTGTCCTTGCAATATTGTGTTAAGGTGGGAGGAGTACACAAGTTGTCTTGAAGTTCAGTTAATGTTGGTCTTCTTATTAATGTGTGCTGTCACCGTTTTCACCCAACCAAATTTCTAACAACTATCTAATCTAAACATTTCCGCCTCCCCTGTCCCTCTCCCCTTCCTTGCAGCCGTCAAAGTCTTTTCTGTTATGCATGAGTCTGCTTTTAAGTTCTTATCGTAGGGGTCTCATACAATATTTGTCCTGTTCCTGACTACTTTCACTCAACATAATGTCCTCCAATTGAAACCAGGTTAAGAGATGTTTCCTGCTATCATCGTTGTTCTTTATCATTGCATAGTGCTCCTCTGAGTATATATACCACAGTTTACCTATCCACTCCTCTTGTTGGGCATCTGGGTTGATTCCATCTTTTTGCTATTGTGGACTGTGCTGAGATGAACATTCCTGTGTATATGCCAGCTGATGTGAATGGCCTTGATTCTGTAGGATATATTCCAAGCAGTGGAGTTACTGGGTCAGATGGTATATCTGTATCTGTTTTATTAAGGGAGCTCCAGATTGCTTTCCAAAGAGGCTGCATGATTTTGCAACCTCACCAACAGTGTAGGAGAGTTCCAATCTCTCCACAGCCTCTCCAGCATTTATTGTTTTGGGTTTTTTGGATCATGGCCAATCTTATTGGTGTGAGATGGTATCTCATTGTAGTTTTGAATTGAATTTCTTTAGTAGCTAAAGATCGTGAGCATATCTGGATATGTTTTTTGGGTACCTGGATCTCTTCTTTAGAGAAGTGTCTGTCCATCTCCTTTGCTCATTGCTTAACTGGATATTTATCTTTTTCTTATTGATATTTTGTAGTACCTTATAGATCATGGAGATCAGGCGTTGGTCTGACATATAGTTGTCAAATACTTTTTCCCATTCTGTAGGTGGCCTTTTAATTCTATTAATAAAATCTGCTGATGAAGAAAAATGATTGATTCTTAGTAGTTTTCCATTTATCTGTTTTCTCTTCTGATGATTGTGGTTTTTTTCACAGATTTTGAAGTCTGTCTACACTGTGTATGAAACTTTCCATTGTTGTTATTACCTTTTCTTGGATGAGCTTTATCGTTTTAGATTTGATATTTAGGTCTTTTATCCAGCTTGAGTTGCTTTTGTATAAGGTGTAAGATACAGGTCTTGTTTTAATTTACTGCAGATGGATATCCAATTTTGCTAGCACCATTTGTAGAAGAGATTGCTTTTACCCTAGTTTAATGTCTTAGGGCCTTTGTCGAGTATTAACTGTTCATAGGAAGGTGATGTCATCTCTGGAGTCTCGATTCTGTTCCACTGATCTATCTGTCTTTTTTTGTACCAGTACCAGGCTGTTTTGACTACTGTGCCAGTGTAATAGGCCTCCCAGTGTGTTCTTCTTCTTTAGTAATGCTTACTTATCTGAGGCTTTTTCCCTTTTCAGACAAAGTTGATAATTTTTTCCTCCATCTCATTAAGAAATGTCACTGGAACTTGTATTGGGATTATGTTACATAAGTAGGTTACTTTGGGTAAAATAGACATTTTCACAATGTTATGTCTTCCTATCCATGAGCAGGATAGGTTTTTCCATTTATGTAAGTCTCTCTTACTTTCTCATAGTAAGGGTTTGTAGTTCTCTTTGTTAAGGTCTGTTACTTTTCTGGTTAGATTTATTTCTAGGTACTTTATTTTTTTAGGAGCTATAGTAAATGATATTGACTTGGTGATTTCTTCCTTAATAATCTCGTTGGTATGAAGGAATCCTACTGATTTACTTATGTTTATCTTGTATCCTGAGACTTTGCTGAACTCCTCTATCAGCCTGAGTAGTTTCCTTATGGATTCTTTTGGATTCTCTGCACATACAGTCACTTGTGAATAGAGAAGTTTTTACTTCTTTGCTGATGCAGATGCCCTTTATTCTTTCGTCTTGTCTAATTCTTCTGGCTAGAACTTCTAGTACAATGTTGAATAGGAGAGGTGAGAATGGGCATCCTTGTCTAGTTCCTGTTCTCAAGAGAAACTGTTTCAGTCTCTCTCCATTTAGGATGACAGAGGCAATTGGTGTTGTATAAATGGCCCTTATTGCATTGAAGAATTGGCCATCTATTCTGATTTTGCTGAGAGTTTTTAGCATGAATGAGTGTTGGACTTTATCAAATGCCTTTTCTGCACTAATAGACAAGATCAGGTGATTCTTGTCTTGTGTGTTATTTATATGGTTCATCACATTAATTGTTTTTCTGATGTTGAACCAGCCTTGCATCCCTGGTATGAATCCAACTTGGTCAGGATGGATTGTTTTTTTTGATATGTTGTTGTATTCTATTGGCAAGAATTTTTTTGAAGATTTTTGCATCTAGATTCATGAGTGGTTTCGGCTTGTAGTTATTTTTTCTTGGGTCTTTCCCTGGCTTTGGTATCAGGGTTATGCTAGCTTCATAGAATGAATCTGGGAGTATTCCATCGCTTTCTATACTGTGAAATAGTCTGAGTAGTGTTGTAGATAACTCTTCTCTAAAGCTTGGTAGAATTCTGCGGTGAAGCCATCTGGGCCCAGTCTTGTTTTGATTGGCCGTTTTTTGATGACTTTTTCAATCTCTTCTTTTGTGATGGGTTTATTCAGTTGTTCTGCTTTACCTTGTGATAATTTTGGTAGTTGATATGAATCAAGAAATTTGTTCATTTCCCCTAAGTTTTTTAATTAGTTAGTGTATAGTCTTTCACATTCAACTATGATATTTTTGACTTATGTTGGATCTGTTGTGACAATTCCCCTCTCATTTCTAATTTGGGTTATTTTTTCCTTTCCTGTTTTTCTTTAGTGAGTTTGGCCAATAGTTTCTCAATTTTGTTGGTCTTTTCAAGTTTTTCAATTGTTCTTCTATTCTCTATTCGTTTAGTTCTGCTCTAATCTTTATGATCTGTTTTCTTCTGGTGACTGAGGAGTTTGTCTGTTCTCTACTTGCTCAAGCTGTAGGGTCAGTTCTTTGATTTGGTTTCTTTCTTCCTCCCAAATGTGTGCATTTATGGAGATAAACTGACCTCTGGGCATTGCTTT
>KN679964.1:36270-75044 GCA_000152225.2 Procavia capensis | reverse complement strand
TAAATGTCTTAATTTCATTTTCATATTTGAAAGATTGTTTTGCAGGATATATAATTTCTGAGAAGTTTTCTGTCAGCAGCTCAGCAACAGTATTCTCTGTGTTCTCAGGTGTCTTGCTCTGTTCAAGAACTCCAGTTAATTGGAGATCATTCCTCTTACTAAAATCCCACATGCTTCTTAATTCTTCTTCATTTTTCTTGTTTCTTTTTTTCTGATTTCTCCTCATAGATGCTGGAGTCAATAGCTCTGTCTTCCAAACCAGAAAGTCTCTTTTCCATTTGTTCCATTCTGTTTCCCTGGCTTTGAATTGAAGTTTTTGTGTCCTTGATTTTGGCCTTGATCTGTTGGATTTCCAAGTACTGATGTTCCATTATGTCGAACAGATTGCTTAGTTTTTTGTTTTGCTCTGCTGCATTTTGTTTAAGGTCTAGGAGGGCTCTATATATAATTCTTTTGTATACACCTTCTGATAGTTTCAGAAAAGCTTCTTCATCTGGGAAGTTCTGAGGTGTTTTCTTTTGAGGGCCTTCTGAAGCCATGAGTGATTTCTTGGTGATGGTTTTCTCCAGAGTGTGTTGCTTTTGTGGCTTCATGTGGGTCAATAAATGCTGGGAGAGGTGCTTCAGTCTGTGCAAGCCTGTGTTCCCTGAGAGTGGGGTCAGTGAAAGAGAGGAGGTTTTGCATTCAGTGATATGAAGTACAAATTAGCAGCCCTGTGCTGCATCCCAGGGCTCACTAGGTGTCTAGAAGGCTCTGTTTAGTTATCATTTCAGGTCTTGGTTTCCAGAGGGATTTGGGGAGATGTGTGTTTAGTTCACCATCTTGACTCCGCCACCTCTAGAACATTTCTTAAGAACGTAGAGCAAATGGAGAAAGAGTTATTCAAGAATATCTGCTAAGCCTTCAGAAATTGAGATTCTGTGGAATTTTAGTTATAAACCCCTCTCTGTTCTACAACAGCTTACTGAAACAATTTTTTATTCTGGATGGATATGGCCAAGAAGGTGGTATCTATTCTCTTCCCTAATCCTAGTCTAAGGCTGTGGCCTCTCCTACCATGGGTCAGGCCACCAAGATTTCTTACCCACCCAATCCAGATCCATGTTGCAGAAACTTATTCCAGGCACGTGTGGCCTGGAGCTCCCTTCCATTTCCTTCTCATTGGACAGAAGGTTTATCTTGAGTGTGTGAGAACATGAAAACTAGACTTCAATTACTCTCCTCATAGCTGGCTCATAGGGTAGTTGTCCATGTCAGGACAGGCTAACCAAGAAGACCTGGGCACAACATCTGCAACTGCCACTTTCCTTGCACTGAATTCTGGAGAAGTGGCACAGAGTTTTTGTCTGGTAAAGAGTCAGTTTGTAAGAATGTAGCTCTGAAGCTTTCTCTAAGAGAACTTTATTTAGAATAGAGTATTGTTTAAGCTTAAGTCTACCATCAAAACCAAAAAGAAACAAACAAAAACTATGATTTTGATAGCAAGCAGTTAAGAGGATCCTATCCCCATGAAGACAAGCAAAAAGTCCACACTGCAATGGACTGGTCAAGACAAGTCATTAAACAAACAAAAAGGAAAAAAAAATCCTATGGGATCATGCTATAACATAGTCTCTAACATGCCAAGTTTTCAACAAAAAAAGTACAAGACATGCAAAGAAATAGAAAAATGTGAGCTATATTCAGTATTCAGGAATAAAAACCAGAAACTGGTTTTGACAGAATATAGATTTGTACTTGGCAGAAAAAAGTCTTCAATACAGCTATTAAAAATATGTCCCCCAAACTAAAGGGAAACATAATTAAATGTCAAAAAGACATAGAAATTATAAAAATAATCAAATGGAAATTCTACAATTGAAAACCAAAACTAGAATTTCATCAGAGGTAGTCAGTAGTTTATTTGAACTGGCAGAAAACAGAATTAGTAAATTTGAAGTCTGATCAATTGAGATTTGAGCACTCTGAAGAGCAGATAGAAAAAAGTATTGAAGACAATCAAATCCTCAGAGGACTATCTGGTACTTTTTTGCTTGCCAACATACTTCCACTGAGAGAATCGAAAGGAAATGAGAGAAAGTAGAATGAACAATCACAAAAATGAGTGAAAATTTCCCAAATTTGATAAGAAAAGGAAAGAATTAATCTATACATCCAAGAAGTTCAATGAACTCTAAGTAGGATAAAGGTAAAAATATCTAAATCTAAGTAATTAATAGCTCAAAAGTTCATAGACAGAGACAAAGAGAAAATGGCAAAAGCAGCAAGAGAAAAATGAATCATGAGATAAAAGAAGGCCCAATAAGATTGGCAGTGACTTCTCATCAGAAATGAAGTCCTGGTAGTGCAATGGTTAGGCACTATGCTGCTAACCAAAAGTCCTTAATTTGACCGCATCAGTTGTCCTTCAGGAGAAAAGACCAGGCCATCTGCCCCTTAAAGTTTTCAAACTAAGAAACACTACTTTTGGACTGGTCTATACTGTCTTCTAGAGTCACTATAAGTCTGAAGCAACTGAAGGACACATGATAGCAATATTATCAGAAATAATAGAAACCAGAAGGTAGTGGTAGAACATTCCAGGTGTCCAAAGAAAAGAAAAATCAATCAAATTTCCTATATCTGGCCAGTCACAAAAATACAAATAACGTATGATTTCGCTTACGTGAAAAAATAGGCTAGACAACATACAGAGATCAAAGTTTAATAGTATTTACAACAAACAGGAGGAAGGGGGCGAGACAAGCTATTCTTTAGGGTGCAATGAATTTATGGTGATGGAAAATTTGGCAGTGGATATTGTGATGAGTGCTGTGATTGTTAAGATTGTGTGTCAACTTGACTGGGCCAAGATTTTTAGTGTTTTGGCAGTAATATAATGTGATCACTTCCCTGTTGGGATTAGATATGTGATCATACTATGATGTGATCTGCTGTGGGTAGCCAATTAATTGAAAGGGAGTTTCTTTGGGCATGTGGCCTGCACCCAGAAACAAGTAGATATTTTTACAACGTTTGAGAGCTTGTTGCCAGCGCTAGATCCTGAAACTGGCTCTTGTTAGTTTGATCTCTGGTTCTTGAGACTTGAGCTAATAGTTTATCTCTTGGTCTTGGGTTCATCAGCCACTATAGCTACCTGAATTAGAAGAAGCCTCTATCCTGATCCATGGACCTGGGATGTTCCAAACTTTTATAGCCATGTGAGCCATTTCCTTGATATAAATCCCTTTCTAAATATATTCATATGTTTTACTGGTTATGCTTCTCTAAAGAATTCACTCTAAGACAACTGAATGATGTGATTGACATAACCGGTGTCACTAATCATATACAGGAAAATTGTTGAATCAACAAACATTGAATTATATACATGTATTTTTTTTCCAAAATGAAAAAGGACTCCCGTGTCAAAAAAAAACTTCCAAAATAAAGATAAATTAAAGATATTCCTAGTTAAAAACAAAACAAAACAACAACACACACATACGTACACACACAAAGCTGAGAGAGATCTTTGTACATCTTCCTTACAATACGCATAAATGAAGATCTTTAGGCTGCAAACAAATGACACTAGATAGTAATTTAAATCCACAAAAATACACTAGTAAAAGTTATGATACAAATAACTACAAAAGCCAGTAAAATCATGTATTTGTTCTTTCTTCTCTTAACTGATTTAAAAGTCATTGTATAAAATAATATGTAAACATTGGTGTATGGTTTACAGTATATACAAATATAATGCATTTGATTATAACAAGCTAAAGAAGAATGTGGAAGCATGTCTGTACTGGAATAAGTAAATGACATTAGGTGGTAACTCTAAATTACAAGAAGAAATGAACAAGAAATAGAAACGAAGTTAATATAAAACACTGTACACACTAGTTCTCCTTTCTTCTCTAGATTCTTTAAAAGATATAGATTACATATGGCAATAATGATAACAATGTATTTTCAGTTTGTAACATATAAAATGAATAACCATAAAACAAGGAGGAAAAAGGGTGAAGACAAAAAGCTACTTAAGGGTAACCTTCTATACATCACTGTAATTAAGTCATTATAAATAGAATGAAATTCTGCTAAGTTAATACATAATCTGTATATCTTAAATCATCCACTAAGACAATAACACACACACAATAAAAACACATAGATATACAAAACCAGCACCATTGAGTCGATTCTGACTCATAGTGACCTTACAGGGAAGAGTAGGACTGCTCCACAGAGTTTCCAAGGAGTGCTTGGAAGATCTAAGCTGCCAACCAAAGGCACCACTATGGCACCAGAGTTTCCTAAAGGAATTTTAAAAAATTATGCAATAATGTAGTCACTTATTACTAAAAACAAACAAACAAAAACAAAAGACAACCCGACAAACAAAAACTGCAGTGAAGGGGGAACAGAAGAATGAAAAATACCTGAAACAGAAAACAAAGAGAAAAATGACACTCATAAGTCTAATCACATTCACAATAATATTAAATGTGAATGGCTTACCGATTCAATCAAAAAACAGATTACTGGTCTGTATCATAACAACAAATAAAACAACAAACTGTGCTTTGGACACAGGACATACGTTTTACAAAATGTTATAAGAAAAAAACAGAACAAAATTTCATGTAAAGAGAAATAACAAAAAATCTAGAATGTCTATACTAACATCAGGCCGAATAGACTTTAAAACAAAAAAAAGTTACTAGGGATCTAGAGACACCTTTTAAAATAATTATAAAACAGGTAAGCCAGCCAGCCAAGTGCTGTCGAGTCAGTAATATAATCAACTGCAAACATATATTCACTTAACAACAGAGGACCTAAACTGAGAGAATTGAAGAGCTAGACAAGTCAAAATTTTATCTGGAGACTTAAGTACTCCTTTTTCAGTGATGGATAGAAAAACTAGACAGAAGATAAACAGAGGTATAAAAGACTTGAATTACAAAATAAACTAGCTAGAATTAGCAGGTACCAATAAAACACTCCATGCTACCACAGAAGATTAGGTTGTGTAGTAAGCCGGTCTCTACTGGGATATAAAAGAGAGAAGCAAGCTTAGAGACATGTGGACCTCATATCACTAGGAAAGCAACTCCAGGACCAGAGTGTGTAGTTAGAATCTAAGATTCCTGCACTAAAAAGTGTCATGTCCATGGGTCTGCGCTGCCAACAGGTGATTGGTAATGATGAAGAATGCCACACAGAAATACTGGTGGTGAGGAGGAGAGTGACGACTCTCCAGCTCTGGTGGGGCATCGTGCAGCTCATATTTATTTAATGACTAGAGCATGCATAATGGCAGTAAACAAGCTTTGATTTTGAATAGGGTTTGGGAGGTAAGTCATAAAACAATATCGTGCCTTCCAGCCTACGCAGCATATTGAAGGCCACTTCTTCATATGACCTCTCCTCCTGAAGAGGAAAGCACGTAGGTCTGAGTTGGGTACAAAGGTCAGAATCGCAAGGTCAGACTCTCCGTTTTCCAGGATCTGACATCAGGCATTCCAGCTATATTTGGCTGTTTACATGCATACTTTCTGAGGCTCACAAGCCCTTCACCCAAGCCATAATGTTGGTCCTAACTGTGGCCATGTTGCCCACAAGAAGTTAGGGGAAGATTGATAACAGGGGTATCCAAACCAGAGTTGACAGAGAGAGAAAGCCTTCCCCTGGAGCTGATGCCCTGAATTTGAACTTCTATAGCCTACTGGACTGTGAAAGAATGGACTCCTCTTTGTTAAAAAGTCTTGTGGCGTTTTTCTTATAGCCAGCCAAGCCAAGTGCCGTCACAGTACTAGATAATCAAAACCCCTAAGTAAACCAAAACCAAACCAATTGCTATTGTGTTGATTCCGACACATGGTGACCCCCTGTATGTCAGAGTAGAACTGGGTTCCATAGGGTTTTCTCTGTTTAACCTTCCTACAGATGTATGGGTGGATGCTTCAAAATGAAAAATTCCACAGAAACCTTAATTTCAAGTAACAACCCAAATTCCATTCTCTTGTGTGTTTAAATCCCTCTTCTAGGAGCTCAGATTCCAGCTGCCTATCTGATTTTATTTCTTCATAGTACTGTCTTGTTTTCATTGCTGAATTGGCTTGTACACATATATAAAATTTGTTTATATATATACTCTATATTTGATGAGTGTTTACAGCAAGCAAAGTCCTCCTTGCCCATTGTCTTGGTAAACAGTGTTTTATTACTTTACCAAAAAAAAAAAAAAAAAAAAAATCAGCAAAAACAACAACAATAAAACTCAGTCCTGGCACTTGGCTTGGCTGGCTGGCCTAGATACAAATAGAACCTGGGTACTCACCTTGTGGCAACAAACATTGATATTTCATCTATGGATATCATATTAGCAATGAAATTCAAAACAATTTTACTCATTAATCCCATCTCTTAGAATTTATCCTAAGGCTAGAATCTGAGAGGTAACAGATTCACTTCATTCTTGTATTCCAGACAGATTTCCCATTATATTTCATTAAAACAATTTCTGGCCAGAATCTGAAGATATACAGCCCAAAGTAGTAGCTTGGCACATAGCTATGCCATTATTTGTTCAACATTGGATAGGTTCCAACTTATATCTCTTTGTGTATATTCATTTGCTGACTTCATAACCATGTGTGAAGCCCTGCTATGTGTGAAATTTGTATCTTTCATTCATGCAAGTTTCCTCAAATCTAAGCTTCCATGGCCTTTGGCTACTGGACCATTCCACTGGAAAATCTAATAAGCACCTCAGTCTAATACGTTCTAATTTGATTCTTTTCTTCTTACAATTTTCTTTTTTCTAGTCACTCAAGCCAAAAGACTTGCTTTTCCAGTAAGACCTTATTATCACACTTTATTAAAATCTCTGGATTTATTCTGTCATCCCCACTCTCACTTTTTGATTACTACCTTCATTGCTACAAGGCTTTTCAAAGGCCGTGATATACCTTGTCTGTATTGTCCCCCAAAAGCCTCACTGGACTTCCTCATCCATACTATACTCCTACTGTTCTTTTCTCATCACAGTAGCTAAAGCCATTTTCTTGATGTACATCAGGAGAGATCACTTCTTATAGTTCCCTATCTTTCTTAACACAAAAGCCACTGTCTTCTTAATAGCCAATAAGCCCAAAATGATCTAGCCTGGCACCACTTCTGGTCTCACCTCCCATAACTCTTCCCTATGGTCATTATATTGAAAGCTACACTTGCTTCCTTGTATTCCTAGAGACCTAGCACACAGAGCCTTCCTCAGGACCTTCTATACTAACTCTTCCTTCTGCCTAGAGCTCTCTCCTCTCTAACATTCACCCTCTTTCAAGCAGCAGCTCAAATGTCATCGTTTACTAAGTCTTTTATTTTCCAAACATATTGTACACATTTTCCAGCATTCTTTTTTTACTTTTTTCTTCTATATGTCTCTGTAGCTTTTATCTTTTTAAAAAATATTTCATATGTTTTCTTACATAATTGTTTATTTATGGATTATTTTCTACCTCTGCTAACTACACAGGAAAAGAATCTGTTCGAGTAAGGATTTTTTTTTCTCAACTCTTTCTCTAATAGTGCCTGGGACAAAGCAGGTGTTCACTCTATATAGCAGTGCTTGGGATCAAGAAAGATACTGTTTATTTGTGACATCTACTTTATACAGGGCAACATGTCATACACCACTGAACACCCATCAACTCAAAGTGAAAATATACTGACCTTTTAAAGGAATGTTTTCGTGTTTTCTTTTTTCCAGTAAAATTTTCCTTGTTCACACTTGGTACAGGATCATCGTAGCTTCATGCATCCCGGAAATGATGCAAATCAGGGCAAAAAGAACATCATCTGGTGGCTGGTTTGGGTCAATTGTTTGAAAAGGCTGGGATATTTTTCCCTCCCCAAGACTCAAAATACCTTTGCCTGAACACAGTGAGGGTGAACTAGGAAACTCTAGTAGTAGTTAAGATCACCTTTCCACCAGTCTGTAAAGAGCTCAGATTTACATTTAGATTGATTTTTAGAAAAACATTGTGATATTTTTCACAACCGAGTGTTTTGTTTGATAGAAGTTTCTGTTGCTACATGACTTAAAATCTAAATCAAGTATTTTACTACCTACAGAAAGAATCCATTTATCCAGCTGTTGCTGTCCATGAATTGCCAGACCTCTAGAAGTGCTGTGATTCTGGAAGAAACTTCCCTCAATTTGTATTAACAGTCCCACTAACCTAAGGTACTCTTGATGGGTATTATTCAAAAATAGGTTATCTTGTTATAGTTAGTAATAATCTAAACTTAACTAACCATCTGTGTATCTCTGGAAGAAAAATAATGTTCTGTTTGGTTATGGGAGTCTGTAAAGTTGAGTCATCTCCAAGAAAAAGCATTGTATGGTAAAAAAAAGGTATGCTTTCCTTACTGAGTTCTTAGAAAAAATACGTAATGACAAATTTCCACATCATGCACAATTATACTTTTTAATGGAACTAACTATTTCAAAGTTAGAGGCCCTTTCTGGAGAATTCACTGATATATTTTTAACATCTATTCTCATGTTTGGCCCAGATAAGAAGTTCAATATATGTTTATTAAATGAGCTAATAAATCCCTGAAACATTTTCATTTCAACAGATTATTATTATAATGCATTAATTTACTGTAGTGAATTAGGAGACTGTTCACGATGTTTTTAGATGTTGCCAAGAATTTCAGATCTTATACTCCTTATATACAAACCAAATCTTGCTTTGGTTTCTGTGCCATCTTTTTACATCCATTTCAATTTATTGATTAACTTGCAGCCTATGCTAGACGGTTTGACTTTTGTGGGCTCTTGCATCATTTATCTTGTCTCAGTTCTGGCTGTCTTGACCGTTTCTTTTGCCACATATTTTTCTTTCAGTAAGGTTTTTAAATTCAGATACTCTGGGAATTCCATCTATTTGTTAACTCTTTCTTCCTCCCGTTCAGGGATTTAAAAATCTGTTTGCAAAGATGAATAATAGTTTTCTGTACATAAGAACTGTATATTCATTCCATAGGGTTATGTTTTTCTGGCAGTGCTACCTTTGAAGGTACTAATGAGGAGGATGAGACGGTCAGGGAAAACAATATCTTGCAGGTCACTCTTGTGTTAATAACAACATAAATTCACTGAGAGGAAGTCTTGCTAACCAGGACCATTTTACAGACTTGCGGCCATTGGCAAAGTTCACCAAAGGAGCTCACAAAACATACTTTAAGAAAATGCTTAAATTATTTGCCATAAAAATCTGTATTTATCATGTATCTTTAAATATCAAATTTGACAGACTTGGGGCCACTTTGCTCTGTGGTAACACTTGAATGAAACTGAAGAGCAACTGTCCTTTTCACATGAAGCAATAATCCCAAAGTCACCTAACAGAGAGAGTGAGAGAAGGAAATAAAGAAGACTTTATTATGGACATTGATTGTCTGGATCGTGTTGAAACCCACTGTCATCAAGTTGGTTCAAACTCAGAGTAACACTATAGGACAGAGTAGAACAGCTCCATGTTTCCAAGGAGCACCTGATAGATTCAAACCACCAATCTTTTAGTTTGAAACATAGCACGTAACTGCTATGTCACCAGGGTTTCCAGGTCTTGTTGATGTTTGTGTTCGAAGCCTCCATCATAGAAATCTCTAACCTCAGCTAAATCTACAGCTAAAACAAACTGAAAAAAAAAGTTACTGAGTGGATTGTGACTTGGGGTGACCCCATTTGTACACAGTAGAACTGCTCCATAGGATTTTTGATGGCTGATTTTTCAGAAGCAGATCACTAAGACATTCTTCTAAGATGCCTCTGGATGGGTTGAAACCACTGACCTTTTACTTAGTAGTTGAAACTTTAACCACCTGTGCCACCCAGAGTCTCCTAAATCTACTGTTTAGTACATTCATTTATGTAGAAAGGTAAGCAGAATAATTCAGAGAAGTTTCATGAAAAGCTTGCTAAAATAAAATACTACAATGAAACACTTTAGTTATACAGAAACTGCATGTCAGATAAGGAAATTTTGATATTCTATTGGATTTTAGCTAAAGGCAAGCCTGCAGCCCATGAGTTGAAAGTGACAGGGAAAAAAAATTTGAATACCACACAGCTTTGCACACTGATCTAGAGGAAACTGCGATTTTTTTTCAAGAGCTACCGTCATAGAATTCTGAGACATGAAGTACTGACATTCCTTTTACAGTTACTATAAGGTAACCTAAACTGATTAATAGAAGACTGTCATATCAATTCATTATCTTAACTCTAAGGCTGTATCGTCTTAATTTGAATTGTTGGTGAACCAGGCCATCCAGCAAACAGAGGGCTTCATGGTGCTTGATATCTTATCCATAAAGCCAGCTGCCTGAAGAATGAAAGCAAAGATACAAAAGAAAACGTGAACTGAGTTCTCCATAAATTGGACACAACTGAACAATGATTTTATATTTGCAGATGCATTAAATGCACTGTTTTCTATCAAGAAAAGAGTTATCACTTTTGTTTATGTGCATAAAGTATTGAACATGTAGAAATGATAGCTTATGCAGCGATGGTATCATCTCAAGCATTAGTTTAATATTTACGAGACAATGTTTAACATTACATATATATACCTTTTATCCTCTTCAAGTTGAAATATTCTTTTGTGTTCAGTAATTGGTATTTGATCTCCACGAGAGCGTAATTACATATGATGGGAATAGCCATATATTTGGCAGATACACAAAATATCTTGTTACTAAACAATTAAAGTGGTTAACAAATCATAAGTGTTTTCTATATCCTACATCATTTACTAAGAACTTTACCTGTATTATGTCATATGGCATTATGAGTAAGCGTCTTTCTTTTTATGTTTTTTATACAGATGAGATAAATGAGGCATGGAGAACTGGTATAATCACTGAAACCATAGTTGGAATTCTTGTTGTTGGCACTGGCTCTGGAGCCCTAGTAGTGCAGTGGTTAAGCATTTGTCTGCTCTGCTAGCCAAGACATTCCCAGTTCAAATTCATCAGCTGCTCCTTGAGATCCCTACCAGTAAGAACTGACTCAACAGCAATGGCTTGTTGGTTTGCACTGGCTCTGTTGTCGAACATTATGCATAATATATCTCCAGTATGTCATTTACTCTAGAGACACAGGCTGTGGTCTTGAAAAGCAAACACTCTTTATCTCCTTTTATGTCACCAGAGAGGTGACAGGTAGTCTCAAGAGTCAGCTGGGGCAAGGTGAGGGAAAATGGTGAAATGAGCAGATGCTCCCATTTACTCTACCAGTAACTAACTCACTAAACAATGAACAAAAACAAGTGTAGATCAAAATCTCAGGACTCTAGACAGTAGGAGGATGGAGTAGCAAAGGTATCTGAGTACTGGGAAGAGTTCAAAGGTGGGAGAAGGCAGGAATGAGTTTAACTCAGAAACTAAGAGTTTTTAGACACTAATATCAGGAGCACTTGCTTACCTCAGGCATTTTGGTATGAGGCTGGGTAGTATTCCAATAACAGAACACTAAAAAGGAGCCAATCTGAGCACACTCTAGCATATACATATTTTTAAGGCAACATAAAATTGACCATGGAAGTTTGTAGAGTATATAATTGGGAGACAGTGCTGCACAAGAGGGTTGTTGAATCCTAGTGACCCCAGAGATGAGCACCAGAGTCAAGAGGAACTGTAAGGACATCATGGCTGCAGGAGTATTTCAGATTGACAGGAAGAAAAGAAACAGCACAGAGAGGGATACCACGGGAATGACTGTGCAAGGATGAGATAGTTCCATATAGTTGTTGCAGGAAAGTAGAGTCCCAGTACATATGGCAGTATCTTCAAACAGCTATACCTCCTCCTACATATGCACATTGAATTCCAGAGAATGGGGTGGGGGATGGAGAGACAACAGGAAAGAAAAGAGAAAGGGAGGAAAAAACCCTCAGGAAGAGTGTCATTGAGTAGTTCTTAGGAGAAGGCACCAAGGCTGATACCACTGGGTTACTGCTCATGTAGTCTGCTATACTTTCTCTTGTGGAGTGGCATGGACCTTTTGGGTGGCAACAAAATGGCCAAAGTTCAACAGAAGTTAGTGACACATGTGAAATTACAAGAGAAGAAGAAACCATCAAAAGCAGATTTCTTCTGTGGTAGCCAGAATAATGCAAAAAAGGTGATCATTTTCAGTCTACAGTCCTAAACTAACTTAAAGAAAGCAGAAGACACACAGAAAACAAACTAGTGGAGTTTAAGATGAAAATGCAGGAACAAACTGACGGACTCGATGAAGAAACTGAACACATAAGAAACGAACAAAAGAACCACTAGAACTGAAAAATGAAATATCTGAATTAGAAAAGTGAGAAAAACACTCAACAGTCAAACACACAGAAGATAGATTAAATTAGAAGACAAAATAACTGAACTCCTCAAGTCTCAAAGAAACAAAGAAAAAGCAAACAAACCCTTAAAGAAATATGAGATTCAATTAATAAATCTAATGTTAGAATTATTGGAATCCCAGAGCACAATGACAACAATAAACTCAGAATTTTCCAAGAGAAAATTTCCCAGACCTAAACAGAGAAACAAGCCAGCAAATACAGAAGGCAATTCGCATCTGAATCAGAAGACACAAAAATATAAACTCCCTGACACATCCTAATAAAATTCTGGAAAACCAAAAGCAAGAAAAGAATTCTGAAACCAGCAAGAGAAAAATGGAGTATGTCACATTGAGGGTTTTTGATAAGAATCAATGCAGATTTCTCTTCAAAAATTCTAGTGCCAGAGACAATGGAGTGACATATATAAAATATGAATGAAAGTAATCATCGATGAAGAATTGTTTGTCAAAGCAATAGTTTAAAAACAAGGGTAAAACCAAGACGTTCCCAAATAGAAGCTCAAGAAATTGGCACTACCAGACCAGCATTACAAGCCATACTTAAAAGAGTTCTCCAGATGAAAAAGGCAAGAGCATTAAGCAGTAAGTTCAAAGTAAATTTATCTGATATTAACAGAGATACATCAATAGAAATGAGGGAAGAAGAAACATCTCAGGAATAGATTTATAATGTTAAGTTTCTGCGTTAACTTTTGTTCACATGCTAAGTGTTAATGTGATTTTAAGTGATCTAACGTAACATATGTGGTAACAACTAAAAAATCGCCAGAAAATATTCAAATACAAACAAAACCAGAAAACCAAAGTAAAAAGGAAGATATGAAACACTAAAAAAAAAAAAGACTAAATATGTAAGGTAGACATCTTACTTTCAGTAATAACCTTAAATGTAAATGGTCAAAATGCCCTATGCAAAAGGTAGACTTTCTAAGAATGATGGGGAAAAAAATAAAGAACAAAAAACAAATAACTCTTTTGCTGTCAACAAGAAACATACCTTACTCCATTTGATTTGAACACTACATCAGCAGAAGAACAAGATGATGTCTGGCCATCACCAAAGATAGCACTGTCAGGTAATACAGTGCAGAGTCCCCAGCATAGCATGAGAAAAAGGGGTGTACAGATCAAGAACTCTGTTAAAAGACAAGTCTTCATGATCTAACAACCAAGGGTCCTCTGATAACATGGCTCCTGGACTTGCTGCTAGTGCAGAGCTGAAACTAGTGCTGAAGGCAACTCTTCAGACAAAGATTGCATGGACTGAGGGACACAGAGTGATTCAGGTGATGTCTGTACTTTATGGTTTTATACGTATATGAGGCTGTCCAATGGATCACTTTTTAGATGGAAGAGGAGAGGAGAGAGAAGAGGAGACAAGCGTTGGTGGAGTCGATATTGGAAGTACAGGATGGAAAGGAAGAATGTGCTGTCACAGGGTAAGGAGAGCAGATTGAGTTGCACGGAGGTTGGTGCTCAGGGTTTTTTATGACAAATTAACTTAGATTATAAACTTTCACTTAATCATAATAAAAAAATTAAAAAAATAAACATACCTTAGACATAAGGATACAAATAGACTGAAAATAAAGGAATGGAGAAAAATATTCCACTCAACCATTAAACACAAAAGAGCATGGTTGGTCATACCAATATCACATAATACAGATTTTAAATTAAAATGTGTTATAAGAAACAAAAGACATTACATAATAACAAAATGGTTAACCCAACAAGAATGCATGACAATTACATATATACAGCTAAGGACAATGCATCAAAATATGTGAAACAAACACTGACCAATATGAAATGAGAAATATCCAACTATACAATAATAATAGTGGCCTTCAACAAATCACTTTAACTTACAGACAGAACACCTGCAAAGAATATCACCAATTCAACCTACTGGACATAATTTATATGGGAAACTTCACCCAACAGAAACACAATACACATTCTCCCCCAGGACTGATGGGTAATTTTTTAGGGGGGAAAATATGTTAAGGTAAAAAAAAAAACTCAACAAATTTAAAAGGACTGAGACAATACAAACCATTTTCTCTGATTACAACGGTATGAAGCTAGACCACAGAATAAGAAAAAACAACAGAATAAGAAAAAAATGTATGGAAACTAACACATAATTAAAAAATTACCAAGTCATAGAAGAAACCAGAAGGGAAATAAAAAATATCTTAGAATCAATCAAAAATTAAAACACAACATATGAAACCTTTGGCACACAGCAAAACAGCCCTCAAGTGGCAATTAATAGTAATAACTGAGTGCATTTAAAAAGGAGAGTGACTCAGATTTGTTAATTTAAGCAAAAAATGTGAACAAATAGAAAAGGAAAAGCAAAGGAAACCAAAATTGACTGGAGAAGGTATATTAATGATCATAGCACAAATAAGTGAAATTGAAAATAGAAAAGCAGTTCAAAGTATTAATCAACCCAAAAGTTGATTCTTTGAAAGGATCAGTAAAATGGACAAACTACTGGCTGGCTGGCCAAAAAAAAAGGAGGCAAATAACAAAATTAAAAAATGAAATTGATAATTTTAACAACCAATTCAACAGAAATTTAAAAAAGAATCATAACTAAATATTATGAAAACTAAATACTATGAAAAGTTTTACTCCAATGTATTTGAAAACCTAAATGAAATAAAAAAAAACTCCTAGAAACACATGACCTGCCCAAACTGACACAAGCAGAGGTAAAAATGTAAACAGACGATACCATCTGAAAACTGTGCTATGCTCCCTCCCTTTCCCCTCCCCCACTAAAATAAAAAAAAAAAAAAAGAATAAAGAAGCCCAGGACCAGATGGCTACACTGGATCATTATAGTCAAAATTTCAGCTATGAATTGTCCCAGATCTTACTCAAATTCTTCAAAAAATATGGACAAGAAAAAAACACTACAGACCCCCTTCTATGAAGCAAGCATGAAACTCTAATACCTAAACCAAAGATAAACCCAAAAATAAAACTACAGACCAAAGTCCCTTATTAACATAGACGAAAACATTTTTGACAAAACCCTACACAACAGACTTTAGCAACATATCAAACAATCATATACTGTGATCAAGTATGACTCATATCAAGGTTACCAGGGATATTCAACTTCAGAAAATCAGCGAGTGTAATCCACTACATAAATAAAAGAAAAGAAAAAGAATCATGTGATCATATCAATGCATGCAGAAAAGACATTTGGTAAAATTCAGCACCCTTTTCTGATTAAAAAAAAAGAAAGCTCTGAGCAAAATTGGACAGAAGGGGAAATTTCTCAATATAATTAAGGGTATATATGCAAAAAACAATAGCTGATGTCATACTGAATGAAGAAAGACTGTGAGAGACTGTCCTCTGAGAACAAGAATGAGACAAGGACGACCATCAGTATCACTTCTAGTCAACGTTGTCCTGGAGGTCCTAGCCAGAGTAATGAGAAAGAGAAATAAGAGACATCCAAGTAGGAATAATACTATAATAATTTGCACATAGAAGACCCTGATGATTTCACAAGAAAATGGCTTGAACTAAGAGAATTTAGCAACATTAGTATGTTCAATCAACCACAAAAAGCAGTTGGATTCTTTTACATTAACAAAAACTGCTTGACAAAGAAATCAAGAAAACAGTAACATTCACTATAGCCCCAAAACTGATAAATAGAAATGAACTTATCCAGGGCCACAAAAGATTTATTGAAAATTACAAAACACTGCTAAAAGAGGCTAAAAATGACCTACAACATGCAAAGACATTCTGTGCTCATGGACTGGAAGTTTTAATAAGGAAAAATAGGTCAATTCTATCTAAAGCACTTGGCTTGGCTATCTAGAGCACTTTATAGATAAAATACAATTCAGATAAAAATTCCTGCTACATTCTTTACCGAAACGGAAAAACTATTGACCAAATTCATATGAAAAGGAAAGAAATTCTGAAGATCTAAAGCAAAATCAAAAATAATAATAGTAATAACAAAGAAAGAGGCCTCACACTCCCTAATATACTATACTATACAGCCACTGGAATCAAAATAGGCTAGTATTCATTCACGACAGACAGAGAATAAAATTCACAACTCAGAATTAAACTCAGCCATCTTAGTTGATAAAAATCTAATTCCTAAAATACATGGCATACTGCAACAACTCAACAACAAAAAGACAAACAAAACAATCACAAAATGGGCAAACAATGTGAATAGAATCTTCATCAAAGTGTGCTGTCACCGGGCAGGGAGAGCAGTGGAAGCTGCATATAGGTGGGCATGTAAATTTATATGGGAATGTACATTTTCACTCAGTCATGGTAAAAAGAAAAACGGGAAAAAAGAAAAAAAAAAAGAAAGAAAAAAGAAAAAAAAAGAGGACATCCAAGTAGTAGCCAACAAACATATGAAAAGATTTTCAAGATCATTAGCAATTATCCAGTTGGTCCTGAATTGCTTCTGACTCAAACCAATCCTATAGGACAGAGTAGAACTGCCTTGTGAATTTGAACTGCTGTTCTTTTGGATATCTGTGAAACTCCTGACCACTGCATCACCAAGTCTTACTTGGCCATTAAAAAACAAAGCAAACCTAACCTGTTGCTACTGAGTCCATTATGGCTCATAGAGATCCTATAGGAAAGAATATAACTTCCCCACAGAGTGGATTAGAACTGCTGATCTCTTGGTTAGCAGCCACAGCACTTACCCACTATATCACCAGTGTTTCTGAATTAGAAAGATTCAAATCTCTCTAACTGACGTACCCAGTTGAAACAAAACAAACAAACCTTTGCCATCAAGTTAATTCTAACTCACAGTGACCCTAAAGGACAGAGTAGAACTGCACCATAGGGTTTTCAAGGAATACCTACTAGATTCAAACTCTTGACTTTTTAATTCTTTTATTTTTGGGTAGCAGTGATAGCTCTTAATCACTAAACCACCAGGGTTCTGGCTAAAATGACACTGGCAAAATTATATATATGTATATATAGCACTATCTCTCTCTCTATGTGTATATATGTATATATATAGTAATATATGCTGAAGAAGTTATGGAGAGATTTAAACTCTTCCATTGCCTGTGGAACTGTAAAATAGTACAACTGCTGGTATGGTGCTCAGTCAAAAAACTAGAAATAGAAGTACCTAGGTCTAAGTTGCCTTCTTAAATGTATATTCTCTAGATCTAAGAGTAATGAGACAAAAAGAAAGGTGCACATCTGTGTTCATTGCTGCCTTATTTACAATAGCAAATAAATGGGAAAAAACTGAAGTGCCCATAACCAGATGAATGGATAAGGAAACTATGGAACATGCAAACAATAGAATACTATGCAACCTTAAAAACAATGAGTCTGCAAAACATACTACAATGGGGATAGATCTGCAGCGCATGATGCTTGATATAAGTTAAGCATGCAACAACAAATATTATATGATCCATCTTTTATAAGAAGACCAAAGTAATACGTGGACACTGATGTTCATTATTGGCTAAGGGGAAGGGGATGGGGGAAATTACAGCTTATACAGTGGATGGGAAAAGTGACACTGACTGGATATAGTGAGCACAGAACAACTAGTTACAAGAACAAGCATTTAAGATCATAGAGATGAGTACAGGCTAATGGTTATTGGTAGGTACAAATAAATACGTAGTGAGAACAGACAGAAGTATCTACAAGTACATGTGGATGCAGACATACATATTCACTGAAGACGCAAATGCAGGTACTGCTCAGATACAATAAAATGCCTTCCATAATTGGTTGTCTGGACTTAAGGCTCAGGACCATGGGACAACTCAGTCAACTGGTGTCACATTCTTCACAAAAATCATGTTCTGTATTACAGTGAACTGAGTGATGTCTGGGGTCTTAACACTTGCAAATGGCCATCTAAGATACAACTAGGGGTCTCTATTCACTAGAAACAAAACTGTAAGAAGGTAACCAAAGCTCAGAGAAGAAACAAGTTTATAAGAGCTACAACTTGGTAAGAATACATAGAATGAAACCACAGGCTAAAGTTAGCAAGGTGAGATTTTAAAAAGGTAGGTTAACAGAGGCCAAAATAAATGGCAACCAAATGTATGAGATGAAAAGAATCGTTACTACTGTCTTAGTCTGGGTCCTCTGGAGGGTTAACTGAGTGAAGCATGTATAGACACATATACAGAGAATTTTACTTCAAAGAAATGCTCACAAGATTTCAAGAAAATGGTCCACACAGTTGTGGTGGTGTGTGTAACTGGAGGCTAAGTTACAATGCATCCAGTGCAGTGAAAAAGGCAAACATTCAGCTAATTAAATAATTTAACCCCAATAAGACCAGTGGTAAGAAAAGTTAGGGTGACTACAATTTTACCATTTCTAAATTCATACAGAAAAGGAGCCAAAGCAACGCAGATGTGTATTTTCTTTTGTTTTTTCTAAAGGACCAAGTAACATTTTCTTTAAAAAAGCTCTACAACAGTGCACTAGAATGGATTTTCAAAATGTTGTGTCATCATTTAGCTTTAAATAATGTGAGCATTGAAGACGTCAGCAGTTCAGTAAGGACAGCACATGCCACAGGAACCTCATGTTGCTTTCAACACAGAGTTAATAAGCTTGTAAGTGAAAGACATGCATTGAAAATATTGTTCGTTAACTACTGTACAAATGTTTTACATATTTACAGAGAAGATGACACAAAGTGGATGATGACACTGTGTGAGGGTTTTGTTGCTGGTTTGGCAGCCACAACTGAAGATCGTCAATGTATTTATTTGCTATCCTTGAGATAGTTCTTAAGTGGCAAGCCTGAGGGCTATTTCTTTTTTCAGTCGTACTTTAACCTTTTCACCAATGACATAAATATAGATTTCAGATTTGTCAGTGCCATGAATGCAATCAGTATATTGTAAATGTAAACAAATTATTTCCTGAATACATAGAATGAAACAAGGTGAGATTTTAAAAAGGTTGGTTAACAGAGGCCAAAACAAATGGCAACCAACTTACGAGATGAAAAGAATCTTGACTACTGTCTTAGTTTGGGTTCTCTGAAGGGGCAAAATTAGTGAAACGTGTATAGACACATAAATAGAGAATTTTACTTCAAAGAAGTGCTCATAATATTTGAAGAAAATGGCTCAGACAGTTGTGGTGGCTGGCAACAAGTCCTAAATTTATGGATTAGAAGACAAGCTGACAAGCTGAAGACCTCTGCTGGGCTCATGTGGTTGTAGGACTGGACAAATCAGAAATATGCTGGTCAGAAAGTAGATGAGAAACTGCTGCAGAGACACAGTGTAGGTAAGAGATAGGGAGGTATGTCAGAACTGCGGAGGTCCGCCATCAGCTTTGTGGACAAAGTCACGAACCCCTTTAAATGACGGGCTGAAGCATCTCACCTGTGACATGTTTTCTAGCCTACTGCCCTTGATATTATTTGGCTTCCTTATCAAATTTTCTTCAAAAAGATACCCCCTCCTCTCCTAGCAAAGGATCAGGGGAGATGCCTTCTGAGAGGGGCCCTTTACTACTCCCTTGGTTTATGAAATAATATCGGGAAAACCTGTACAGGAATTTCTGGGGAAAAGAGCTCAGAGGAATGATTTCTAACACAGCCAGCTTGAGAGCAGCGAGGCCGGCCCAACCCCTGCTGACTTCTCCCAGCTGCTCACCCCTGACATATTTCTGGCTGTATATTTTTTCACCCCAATTAAACTCCCCCCAAGATACCCCCTCATCTCCCTGCACAAGGACAAACGCTGAGCCCAGGAACACCCAGCCCTGCTGACTTCCCCCAACTGCACATCCCCACCCATGTGAAAAGAATTATCCTTTTTAGAACAGCTTAAGAAAGACATAGGGTGGGGGACGGTAGATGTTTACTGTCCCCGCAGGAGGAGATAAAATAAAGAGCAAAGTAGGAACAAATAGAGATCATAAACTTTAGACCCTTCCTCGTGTACCTTTTAACCTTGAGGTATAAGTAGGACTGATTGAGCTCGAGGCATAACTTTGTTTTCACTGTCAATAACACACTTGTGTTGGGCCATTATCTAGAAAGCCTTGACAATTAAAAGGATCACAAGGTTTCGGTTAGCTAATAGCTCATGTGGTTGGAGGGCAGGGTAAAAATTATGTCACCTCAAGACCACGAGGTTTTGGTTTCAAATTAGCCAATAGATTGTGTGGTCAGTGGGCAGGGTGAAACTCACATCACTTTGACTATAAAAACAATAAAGACAGACAGCTCTATCTCTTGCTCTCTGGGTCGGGCTGCCATGAACCAGAAAACTCTTTCCTGTCTCTCTTAATTCTTTTCCTGCCGTGCCTCTCCCTCCGTTCCTGCGTGACCCTGAAAAGATGCCGGGGCTGGCTCCTGGCAAGAACATCTGTTGTATATTGTCTGCAGGCCACAACCATTAGCAAACCTCCTTGCCAGATAACTGTCTGCTCACATCAGATCACAAAATGCAAGGTGATTACATAGTGTCTGCTAAATCACTGAGAAGCATAGCCTAGTTGACATATAACATTACTGATCATGACCACATAATAATTCATGTGAAAAATTATAAAAATAACTAACAAATTAAAGGAATTGTGTCTATTAAAAATGGTTAACAGAATGTCAAACACAATGATGTTTCTGAGATGTTAACAAATTTATAAGCTTGCAAATTAGTGTGTCACACTCACATGGACATTTCCAGAAGACAAGAAATTCCTGGATCAGAGACAAGTCTTTGTTTATAACTCAGAAATAGAAATGACCAGAATATTCTAATTTGTACAAGTTTCTGGAGCTCTGCAGGGAGAACTGGAGAGGGCCAGGTGATGCCCACACATCAGCTGGTTACAAGGAAAAGAAAAAAGTTGGTTACATTACAAGGAAAAAAATAAAACTGAGTATACAATGGACAGTAAGCAAATCTACCCTTTAACCCAGAAGGAGATGCTATTATTTTTGCTGAATAGCAAGCAAATCTGTTCCTGGCTCTGGCATCAGACAAAAAGTCTCCAAAAGTTATTTTGCTAAATAATCATCTTTGAAAAGGTAGTATGGACAAAAAAAAGCAGTTAGTGCATCTGTGTGGAATATACAGAAATATGAGAGAACCATGGAGAATTGTCTCCCAGTACAGTTTCTTCAAAAATTAAGACTGGCATACAGATCTTAGATAATCATCATTTGACAGTACACTGCATTAGTATCTTGGTGCAACTGAATTATTCTGTTCAATTTTGAACACCAAATTTTGAAGAATATGTGAAAATACAAAATATTCACACAAATATTCAGGAGAATTTCATATATGGAGAATGGTAGGCTTGAGAAGTTGTTAAACTGTGAACTATAGAATGAAAAAAACCTAAAAGTTAGCTGAATGATAACTTCAAATAGTTAAATATCTGTCCTTTAAAGAAGGCATTATTCCATTCTCTACCCCTTTCCAGTTCTCAGCTTTGCTATATTACTAATAAACACTTCTAACTAAAAGACATATTTCTTAAAGAATGATCTCAGAATTACATGAAACTGAGTCAGAATCCTTATGGAATTCCCTTTCAAATGCTAGAGAATTATTGCTTAAAACATACATGTCTCACAGTAAGACCTAAAATAAGTCTTTTTTTTTTTAAAGAAATGAAATCCTAATTAAGGATATTCCAAAGATTAGGTGTTTGAAGGGAGAATAAAATAAATCTAGTCACTTGATGAGAAAATAATGTAATGTAAAGATGAGGGAGGGGCACAGCAAGATGGTGAAGTGAGAAGGCTTTCCCATTTACTCCCCCAAGCAACTCACTCGTTGAACATAGAATAAAAACAAACATAGATGGAGATCTCAGAACTTGTTGAGGTGTTGGAGAGTCAGGAGTCCACAAGTAGGGGAAAAGAAGAGAGGAGATGATGGTACAGAAGCTGGGAAAACCTACCCACTGGTATCGGGAGCATTCATTGATTGCACAATGAGATGGGTCTGAGATACACTCCCAACAGGGTACACCAAAAGGGAGCTAATCTGATGAAAGCACAACCTGATTTTTTTTTCTTAAATTGTACTTTAAAAGAAAGTTTATAGCTCAGGCTAGTTTTACATAGAAAAATGAATACACACAGGACTGTGAATTAATTTTGTGAACTCATCATAAAAAAAGTGCTATATATCTCCTTGCTGAATATCACTAAGGTGCATAGCTTCCCAAGGAGAGTACTTCAAAGGTGACTGTGGTGATATTCAGCAGTGAAGTATTTGGCACTTAGAACAACTAAATACACAGACTTAATTGTCAAATCCTGTACATCATTGTTGTTGTTGGTAAGTGCCATTGAGTCTGTTCAAACACATAGTGGCCCTATGAACAACAGAACGATACACTGCCTGGTCTTGAACCGTGTCCACAATTGTTTTTATGCTTAAGCCTGTTGTTGTAGCCACTGTGTGGATCCACCTCGGCAAGGGTCTTCCTCTTTTTTGCTGACCCTCCACTCTACCAAGCATGATGTCCTTCTCCAGGGACTGATTTTGCCTGGCAATATGTCCAAAGTATGTAAGATGTGGTCTTGCCATCTTTGCTTCCAAGAAACACCCTAGTTCTACTTCTTCCAGAACAGATCTGTTGGTTCTTTCGGTGGTCCATCGATGTACATCATTATGTGACCCTAGTTGCTATACCTATAATGTGACAACACATTCTTCATTCTTGCTTTACATCATGGATTTTCCATGTCCATTCAGCCTTCTCCTGTCCCCTTCTTCCTTCTCATCTTTCCTCTGGACAAGAGCTGCCATTTCATATAGTGTATTTACTTGAGCTAAGACTCACTCTCTTCACAAGTATCATTTTATGTCTTATTGTCCATTCTAATCTGAGGAATTGGTTTCAGGAATGGCTCAAGTTCTCTGTTAACAGAGTCTAAGAGTCATGGCTTCTGGGTTCCTCCAGTCTTAGTCGGACCACTGAGTCTGGTCTTTTTATTGTAATTTGTGTTCTGTACCTCACTTTTCTCCCAGTCTGTCAAGACCTCTCTACTGTTCTCGCTGTTAGGTGTAGCCCATTTTTTCTAAGGCAGCACAAACTGGCCATGGCAATTCATGGACTATGAGATTCAGAGGGGTCAAAGGAGATTGTGGTGCAGACAAACAGCTAAAGATCAAGGCCAATGGGCACTAGGACTGGAAGGAACTGCAAGCACAACAAGACAAGGGGAATACTCCTTACAGACAGTGAGACAGGAGAAACAGCTGGCTCCTTGCCAACAGTGAGACACCACTGGAAAGCCAGTGCTGGGATACCTGTGAGTAAAGAACTAGAGAGATTTCCACATTTGCTATAGGAAAGTAAAGCCCCACTGCTTGTATTAGCATCTGTGACCAGCTAACCATCCCCACTCCATCATGTACCTGCTGAACTTCAGAGAACAAACATCCAGAACTCCTGAGTCAGCACTAACAACAACAAAAAGAAAACTAAGGATAAGTATTTCCTCCGGTGATTCTCAGGAGAAAATACCAAACTCAACACCACTGCTTCAGACTCATAGAGACCCTGTGGGATTAAATGGAGCTGCTTCATGGGGCGGTGGACTGCCACATTCTTGTCTCACAGAGAGACTGCCAGGTGAAGGCCCTGCCTTTCCCCTAGCAGCTGAGAACTTGTCTGCTGTATTACCAGGGAGCCCATTCAGAAAATTTTCCCACAAAAAGTAAAATACAGAATTCAAAGCAAAATAGGAAGAAAATGATAAAATTACCCAGGTTCACCAATAAAGTAAAACACACAAAATCACAAGAGGACCAAATAAAACAAACATGAAGTAGAGTTAATATCTTCTATGGAGGACAGACTAATGCAAAGAAATGTTAGTTTTCAGACCATGGTACTAAAGATATTTAAAGAAAGCAAAAAGCACTGTGAAAACAAACTAGTGGATCAGGAAACAAATGGTGGAGCTAAATGAGAAACATAGAAAATGAGAAACATAGGAAGTAAGAAAACAGACAAACAGAAAACAAAGACAGTTACTGGAAGTGAAGAATAAAGCAACTGAGTTAGGAACAGCAAAGAAACTCTGACATGTAAAGTCAACAGACAGAAGGTAGAATAAATGAACTAGAAGACAAAATAAGTGAAATTATCAAGCCTCAGTGAAATGAGTGAACGGAACAAAGGAATATGAACCAAACCAAAAGGAAATTTGATTAAATTAAAAAACAAAATTATTGAAATTTCAGAGAACATGAGAAAAATAAAAGTATAGAAGCAATTTTCTGGTGATAATTAGAGACAATTTTTCAGACCTGAACAGAGAAACAAACCTACAGATAGAGAAACTTACATGAACCCACATCAGAAGACAGGCAAAAAGATCAACTTTGTACCATATTCTAATAAAATTATTCAAAACCAAAGACAATGAAAGAATTCTGAAAGCAACAAGAAAACAACACAATATGAATGAAGAATCAGTGAAGATTTCTCCACCAAAACTTTAGACGTTAGAAGACAACAGGGTGACATGTATAAGATGCTGGATGAAGACAGTTGTCATTCAGAAATAAAGGTGAAACCAAGACACTCTCAAACAACAGAAGTTCTGGGAATTTGTCACTACCAGATCAGTTTTTCAGGTATTACTGAAAGCGATACTCCAGATGGAAAGCCAAGAGCATTATATAGATATCCGTATTTGTACATAGAGAAAACAATAAATCAAAAAAATATGAGAGTGATCTCTATAAGATGCAACAGCACAAGCAGTCATAAGGACAAATGATATTTCCGGGCTGTGATTTCAATAATTACATCTCACAAATAATACAGCATCAAGTTTGTGACAAATAATTAGAATGTAAACTTACCGAATATAGGTTGTACACTGATATTAAGGAAAGCCTGGTGGTATAGTGGGTTAACTAAAAGATTGGCTGACTAAAAGGTTGGCAGTTAAATCTGCCAGGTGCTCCTTGGAAACTGTATGGGGCAATTCCACCCTGACCTAGGGTCACTGAGTTGGACCTGACTTGATGGCAGACGGTACTGATGTTAATGGAAACATGCCAACATAAACGGAAGAAGGAATATAACAAAAATGGTTTGCTCTATTTAGGTTATATATTAATTATCTTTTAAATTTTAAACATTGTAGCAGTTATAAGTTGTTGTATGTAATATATGTGATAACTACTGAGAAATCACCAAGAAAAAAACACTAGGAAAAAAACAAAAAGGCTCATAGAAAGAAAACACCCTAATACAAACAACAACAGAAAAATCAGAATTAAAAAAATCGGAGAAGATACGACACTTAAAAAAAAAAAAAAGTAAATAAGTGAGCTAGAGACTTCATTTCCGGTAGTAGCTTTAAATGTAAATGGTCTAAATACTGCATGCAAAAGGCCGGGGGTGGCAGAATGGATTTAAAAACACAATCCATTCTTTTGCTGTCTAAAGAAAACACACCTTAGATATAAGGGCACAAACAGACTGAAAACAAAAATAAAAAGATGGAGGAAAAATAGTCAATGCAAGTAGTTAAAAAAAAAGCAGGTGACCATACTGGTTTTAAGAGAAAATACACTTTAAATAAAAATCTATTACAAGAAATAAATATGAACATTACATAATAAAAAGGGACAATCTAGGGATAAAATAGAACAATTTTAAATATCTGTGCACCCGACATCAATGTACTAAATACATGAAACAAATATGGACCAATATGAAAGGAGAAATAGACAACTCCACAATAATAGTAGGAGACTTTAACACACTACTTTCAACTATAGGCAGAACATTTACAAAGAAGATCACTAAGAACACCGAGAACTATAAGCCAATGGGACCTAACAGACATACACAGAACATTTCAGCCAGCATCTAAACACACAGTTTTCTCCAAAGCACATGGGTCATTTTCCGGAATAAATCATTGCTAGGACACCAAACAAGTATCAAAAAATTTAAGCTGAAAGCATGCAAAGCATCTTCTCTGACTGTATTAATGTGAATCTAGAAATCACCAACAGAAAAAATAAGGAGATATATAAATATTCCCATTCCACACTGACATGGTTAGTGTTTAAAGACCAGGTCTTTAAGTGAAAATCTGGTTATGTGTAAACGGAGGCGACCACACCAGATCATAAAAAGGAGGATGACTAGTACATCACCATATAACTGTCCTATTACATCGTAATACAACTAGACTACTGAAAATCATGACCTAGCCAAAGTGAGGTTTAACCAACAGCCATCACAACAAGTGTTGCTCTTGCTTTGCACTTCAGCATTGACTACTGCCAGTTGTACATTGTAAATGCACAAAATAGATTGTAGACTTTTTACTAGTCATAAATGTGTCAGAGAAAGACATAATCGATGAAGACTACATGTGTGTGGAAGCCATATAATAGAATACCGAAAAACCATTGGGCCATAAAAGAAATAAAAGTGAAATAAAAATATTCCTAGAATCAAATGAAAGCACCACAAAATCAAAATTTTGTGATACAGCAAAATCAGTACTCAGGAGGAAATCAAAGCAATATATGACTACATTAAGAAAGTAGAAAGGTTCAAACTAATTAAATTGACAAACTGAACAAACAGTCAAGGAAGACTAAAAGAAGCAAGAAGCTACCAGAAAAAAGGAAACAGAATCAACAAAACTAGAAACTGGTTCTCTGAAAGGAACAAATCACTAGCTAAACTGACAAAGGAAAAAATCCGAAGAGGCAAATAGTAAAATTTAGAAATGAAATTAATGATGTTACAGCTGACTTGACAAATACAAAGATCATAACTTACTATCATGAAAAACAGACCTTGGAAACATTTGAAAAACTAGGAGAAATTTGTAAAAACACAATATTTACCCAAACTAACACAAAGTAGAAGATGTAAACAAACCATTACAAAAGAAGGTATTGAAGATGTCACTAAACACTGCCAATGAAAACGATGAGAACAAAAGTCCAGAACCATACAGCTACATCAAAGAATTATACCCAGACATTCAGAGAAGTGTTGTCACCAATTCTATTCAATCTCTTCAAAAGCATGAAAGAAGAAACAACACTACGGAACTTTTTCTATAAAGTGAGCATGTGCCTGACACCTAAGCCAGGCAAAGGCATCACAAAGGAAAACTACAGAACAATATCCCTGATGAACATAGACACAAATATTTTCAAGAAAATAATAGCCAATAGAATTCGGCAAAGCGGAATTCATACAAATATTTACAAGGGTGTTTCAGTATTTAAAAAATCAGTGAATGTAATTCACATAAATAAAACAAAAGGAAGAACCATATGATCAAATAAACTGATACTGACAAGACATCTGATAAAATTCAACACCCTTTCCTGAGAAAAACACTTAGCAAAACAGGACCAAAAGGTAAATTTTGCAACACAATTAAGACTATATATATAGGCACAACCAACAGCCCACATTGTACTTAATGAAGAAAGACTGAGCACCTTCCCTTTGAGTATAGGAATGAGACAAACATGCCCATTAGCATCACTCTCATTCAATGTTATACTGGAAGTTCCTAGCCAGAACAATAAGACAAGAAAGATAAATAAAAGACATTCAAATAGGAAAGGTACAAGTGAAAATAATACATATCTGTACATAACATTACCATGTACTTAGAGGATTCTCCAAGAAAATTGCTGCAACTAATAATATTAGAAGAAATTTAGCAAAGTTTCAGAGTACAAGATCGAACCACAAAACATGGAAAAATTAATGAACAACTTCATATAGAAAAGAAAGAATCCCCAAATAGCCAAAGAAAAATTGAAGAAAAAGAACAAAGCATGAGACCTCACATTCCCTAATATATACAGCCACTGTTATGAGGACATCCTAGTGCTGGTTCAACTATACATACAGATGAGTGGAATAAAATAGAAAATTCAGAAGTAAACCCAGACATCTTTGGAGAGTTGATTTTTAACAAGGGATCAAACTTCATTCAGTGGGCCAGAAAGAACTTCTTAAATAGATGGTGCTGTCAAAACTGGATATCCATTCACAGAAAAATTAAACAGAACCCATATATTACACCATATACCAAAAGTAACTCAAAATGGAACAAACATCTAAATGCTAAACCAGAAAATTTCTCTAAGAAAACAGGGAGACAACTATGAGACCTAATCTTCTCTAACAACAGGATAAAAACATAACAACAAATATACAAATAAAAATGGGAAAACTAGACTCACCAAAATAATTAGAAAAAATCAGAAAACTAGGCTCATCAAGAGACTTTTTAAAAGTATGAATAGGTAACCTACAGATACAGAAAAGTTCTTTGGAAATGACTTATCTGACAAAGAGATGATCTCTAAAATCTGTAGAAGAGTGCAACAACTTGGTAACAACCACAAAAAAACTCAGTTACAAAAATGGCAAAGGACATGAACAGAACCTCCACCAAATGGACGTACAAGCAGTTAACAGACATATGAGAAGATATTCACGGACATTAGCCATTACTAAGCTGAGTAATTGTAGTCCAGTCAATTTCAATTCATAGTGACCCTGTAGGACAGAGCGGAATTGCCACATACTGTTTCCAAGAAGTGCCTAGTGGATCTGAACTGCAACCAGGGTTTTCCATTAGCCATTAAAAAGATGTAAATAAAGCGTTAGAGATACCATCTTATTCCTGTTAAAATTACATTGATTAAAAAAATAGATAACAAATATTGGTAAGACTGTGAAAATATTGGAATCCTTAGCCTTTATGGATGGGATTATAAAATGCACAACCACTATGGACTCAAAAAACTAGAGATGGAAATACTCCTGTTGGGTTGCTATGAGTTGAAATCAACTTGATAGTGACAAGTTTGGTGGTTTTTGGTATGATCCAGCAGTTGCACGCCTAGGCATACAACCTATTGCTGCTGAGTTGATTCTGACTTATAACAGTTCTGTAGTGCAGAGTAAAACTGCCCCATAGGATTTACAAGGAGTGGCTAGTGAATCTGAACTGACAACCTTTTGGTTAGAAGCCAAGCTCTTAACCACTATGTTGCCAGGTCCCCAAGTATACAGCCTAGAGACCTAAAATTATGACATGAACAGATGTGTGTTGTTGTTAGGTGCCGCTGAGTTGGTTCCAACTCATAGCGACGCTATGTACCAAAGAACTAAACACTGCCCAATCTTGTTCTGTGTCCACTGTCAGTTTTACGCTTAGGCCCATTGTTGCAGTGACTGTGTTATCCTTCTTGTTCAAGATCTTCCTCTTTTTCACCAACCCTCCATTCTATAAGTATGACTTCCTTCTCTAGAGACTGATCCCTCCTGACAACATGTCCCAAGTATGTAAGATGCCATCTTTGCTTCTCCAAGGAGCACTCTGGTAGTACTTCTTCCAGAACAGATCTTTCTTAGGCTGAGTTTTCTAGGGGAGTAAAACCAGTAACATGTGTAGGTACAAGGCAAGATTTATAGTATATATAGATAGATAGATAGATATAGATATAGGAAACAGCACACACAATCATAGAAGCTGAATGTCCCAAGTTCTGGCTCAAGCCTGAAGTGGCCACGGAAGCTGAGGAACCCAAAGTCAACAGGTCAGAGACCACCAGAGTTCTAGATCACCAGTTGTGTAGATCAGTGGATCCCAAGCTGGTGGCGAGACCGAGCGGCAGAGGCTGGCAAACCCAGTATTGGCAGATCAGGGAGCAGGACTCTCAAGTGCCGACTGTAAGGACTGATGAATCCAACAGCTGCTAGTTCAAGTCCAGGAATCAGAAGCCGGAAGAAGAGAGCAGGAGCTCCTGGCTATGTGAGCAGACCAGCTATAGTAGTGGAAGGTCAAGAGATGAGAGCTGAGAGGCAGGAAGCCACCACAAACTCCACCCTGCCACTTAATACAGCAGCCAAATATGGAGTAGCCAAGTTGACATAATCCTGACCACCACAAGATCTGTTTGTTCTTTTGGCAGTACATGCTATGTTCAATATTCTTCTCCAACACCACAGTTCAAAGGCATCATTTCTTCTGTCTTTCTTGTTCATTGTCCAGCTTTCACACGCGTACGATGGGATTGAAAATACTGTGAGATGAGTCAGGTGCACCTTAGTCTTCAAGATGATGTCCTGCTTTTCAATACTTTAAAGAGGTCCTTTGCAGCAGAGTTTCCTAATGCAGTGCATCCTTTGATTTCTTGAATGCTGCTTCCATGGGCATTGATCGTAGAATACTCATGGCAAATAAATGGAAACAACCAAAATATTCACCAAAGGATGAAAGGATAAGCAAATTATAGTACTTACATACATGACAATGTTATGCAACCATAAAGAAAAATGATGAGTCCTCAAAATATAACATGGATGGAATTGGAGAATGTAATGTTAAATTAACTCAAGCCCATAAGGACAAAAATGTGTTAGAAGAAAGGGATAAATAGAAAGAGAGACAAACCAATGCTCATTAGTGGCTACCCTGAAGCGGGGGGAGGAGAGGCGAAAGCTCACTTTAGATCCTAGAATTTTTTTTGTGTGTGTGTGACAGAAAAAGAACATGCACTTAATGAGCACTGCACAGCCACATTAAAAATGAGTGCTTGAGTACATATGGATGGTTATAGGTATATTGGTATAGGTAGGTACAGATATACACACAAATGAGAACAGAAGTATCTACAAGTATGTATAAATAAAAACATATGGGTGCAGTCATGTATATTAAATTAAGACATAAATACAGACATGCCATGGGCATAACACAACTTTAAAGACTGTTTTTTTGAATTTAAAAGCTTAGGACCATAGTCTCATGGGACAACTCAGTCAACTGGCATAGCATAGTTCCCAAGAAAGCTTAGGACCATAGTCTCATAGGACAGCTCAATTGGCATAAAATAATTCACAAGAAACCTTAGGACCATGGTCTCATGGGACAACTCAGTGAACTGGCATAATATAGTTCACACGAATCATGACATACATTCTAGTGAAGTGGGTAGCACCCAGAGTCTTAAAAACTTACAATTTTGTCATCTGAGACACAGCTATAGGTCTCTGCTTGCCAAGAGCAAAACAGTAAGAAGATAACTGAAAGCTCAGAAAAGAAGCAACAGGTCTACATGAGGTATAAACTTGGTCTTGTGAGAACAACAGAACTAGATGGTGCCTGGCTGCCATCAACAACCTGACTGACTGAGCTCAAAATAGATGGTCCTGGATAGAATGGAGAAAAATGTGAAGCAGAACTCAAATTCTTATTAAAAAAACAAAAACAACAAAGAACAGATAGTCTTCTCAGATTATCACTGAGACCCTCTTTAAACCTAGAAATAAGCCTATTACCAGAGATGAGCTTTTAGTGAAATAATAGGGTGGCAGATAAAATAAGAGATGTTAAGGTTGGTGTTCTTAAAAACCATCAATATGAGACCAAAAGGTCAACAAATATTCTGAAGTAAAGATGAAAAAGTGAGGGGACAGAGAAACTAGAGTACTGGAAATAGAAATAACAGAGCAAAACTAAAGAGAACGTTGACACATTGTGATAATTGTGACTAATGCCACTGAACAATTTCTGCAGAAATTGACAAGTGGAATATTAATTTTCACTGTAAAGTATCACAAAGACTCAATAAAATATCATTCAAAGAAAAGAAAGAAAAAAATGGGGCTATAAATTACAGAGAGTATTTGGGAATTGTGGTCATGAATACATGAAAAAATCTATGGGACAATCTGCATCAGGCAATCTCTTTTGAGGAGGATCCTCTTCGAATCTGCAATAACAAACCTTGTTCTGTGTCTTTTAATTCTTCTCTTACCTATTATAGGAAGTGCTGGCATGGAAGAGGATTTTTCAACCCAGTCCTGGAGTTTTCTTGATATTTGCAGATTCAGCAAAAAAGCATGGATAGTTTATAAATAAAAAGTTAGTAAGATAGGTTTTCAGATTTATGACGTAAACTTCCAAAGTGACACAGAAGTAACAAAAGAAGGTGTACACAGAGATATTATAGCAGGGAAAAAAAAAGATTGATATTTAATCATTTCAGGAGGTAGCATATGTTCAGGAACCAAAGGTACTCAAGGAAGATGTTGAAGCTGTACTGAAGGTACTGGTAAAAAACAAGCCTTCAAAAATTGATGGAATATCAGTTGAGGTATTTCAACAAAGGGTGCAGCCCTGACGTGCTCTCTTGTTTATGCAAAGAAATTTGGATGACAGCTACTCAGCCAAATACCTGGAAGAGATTCATATTTAAGCCTTTTCCCAAGAAAGGTGATCTAAGCAAATGCAAAGATTTTCGAACTATATCATTAACATCACATGCAAGTAGAACTTTGCTAAAGATCTTTCAAAAGAAGTGGCTGCAGCAGGATATTCACAGGGAAGTGCCAGAAATTCAGACCAGATTTTGAAAAGGATGTGGAACCAGTCCATGACTGATGATGTCAGGTAGATCCTGGCTGAAAGTAGAGAATACCAGAAAGATGTTTACCTGTGTTTTACTGATTATGCAAAGGTACTGAACTATGTGGATCATAACAAATTATGGATAACATTACAGAGAATAGGAATTCCACAGCACTTAATTGTGTTCTTGAGAAATCTGTACACGAATCTAGAAATAGTGATTAAAACAGAACAAAGTAACACTGCGTGGCTGAAGTCAGGGACAGTGTGCATCAGTGTATCCTTTCACAATACCTATTGAATCTGTGTGCATAGCAAATAATCTGAGGATCTGGACTATATGAAGAATGAGACAGCGGGATTGGAGGAAGATTCATCAATAACCTGCATCGTGCAGATAACATAACTTTGCTAGCTGAAAAGGAAGATGGCTTGAAGCACTGACTGATGAAGATAAAAGACCGCAGCTTTCAGCATGGATTACACCTGCATGTTAAGAAAGCAAAAATCCTCACAACTGAACCAGTAAGCATAAGTGACTGAACCATTGTGATAAACACAGAAAAGAGTGAAGTTGTCAAGAATTTCAGTTAGCTTGTTTCCACAACAATTATTCACGCAAGCAACAGTCAAGAAATCAAAAGATGCACTGCACTGGGAAAACTTATTTTAAAAGACATCTTTAAAATGTTGAAAAGTAAGGATTTCACCTTGAAGACTCAGTGTCTGACTCAACCCATGGCATTTTCAATTGCATCAGAGCACTTAGGTGGATGAGCACCCAGTGCTGTCAGCTGTAAGGATTTAGAGGCATCACTTACTGTTGGTTCTCTGTCATTGGTGGCTAAGTGATGTAAGTTGAGCCACACTAGTCTGCAGGCCCCTGCTGTGGGTAGGTGAGGACCCTGTTTAATAGGAAAAATGGTGTCAAATATCACAAATCTATCATTTCACTGTATAGCTTATACAACTGAAGTTAGACTTTAGGTATATGTCCCATTGTACTATGCTAATGAGGGCCTACACTTTTGAAATGGGTCTATGCAGGTGTATGCAGATGTCAAGGGAATTTAAAGTTTGTGGACTCCTTATGCCTGTGCCTAGGCAAAGATGCCGTGCATGCACAGAGTGTCATGGGCTAGGTAAGCTGGCAGATTTTTTTCTTATTTGTTTATTTTTTCCTTCTCTAAAGCTAAGAGAATGGCTCAGGGCACTAAATGGGTTCTGCTTCTATTCCAGGGGACTCAGCAGTCTCTGAAGCAAATGAGGAGAAGCAGATAAATGACAGTGATTTTTTTTTCCTAAAAGCAGTGTATTTTTGGTTCATTTGGTAGGTTAGACACATTTATTTATCTTTTGCTGACTGAGTTCTCCTTCTCAATGCTTCTGAAGGCATGAGTAACTTCTCCATCATTCTGTCTCTCCCCAAGTGGAAAATGCATCCTAAATATCACTTCTTGCCTCTCTATTGGCTTCAGCTGATCCAGCCTGCAGGATTCTTTTCCCCAATAAATTAGATATGGGAACTCTTCACCACTTCTGAACTGTCTCTTGCTCCTCTTGCCATTCAGTCCAGTTCCTCAACTTTGGCTTTGATGTTCAAGGCTACTAGAATGAGATACGTAATCAACTCGCTTGTTTTTTCAGGTCTGTGGTGCAAGGGAGGCAACAGGAAACTTCTGACTACTTCACCATCGTGGCCCTGCCTCCTCTGGTTTCATGTCTTACATTCAGGCCATTTATTGAGTTTGAGTATACTTTTGCCTGTGGTTTGAGGCATAGGTTCAACTTCTTTCTCTTGCATGTAGATATCCAGTTTTCTCAGCATCCCCATTTAATAGACTTGGCCCACTCGTTGAAAATCAGACAGCTGAAAATGAATGGGTTTGTTTCTAAACTCTCAATTCTATTCCATTAGTCTATATGTCTGGTAGTACATCAGCAGTACACTACTATGACTAGTATAGCGTCGTTTTGAAACTAGGAATATGAGTCTTCTTATTTTGTTTTTCTTTTTCAATATTATTTTGAATATTCAAGGCTCCATAAGATTTCATATAAATCTGAGGACTGGATTTTTCACTTCTACAAAAAAACACTGATGGAATTTTGATAGGAATCACATTAAATATAGACCCCTTAGGGATGGCACGATTGTTAACTGTGTGACTGATAACTGAATGGTCAGTGTTTAGAGACTGCTGGAGGCTCTGTAGAAGAAAGATGTGACAATGTGATTTCCTAAAAATTAGAATCTTGGAAACCCTATGGGGCAGTCTTAATCTCTCCTACAGGGTTGCTATAAGATAAAATCAACTTGACTGCAACAGGTTTGGTTTGATGCACTGAATCTATAGATTACGTAGTACTGCTATCACCTACTTCTCACTGTCTCATTAACTTACCTTTCACATACACTAAAATGGTAAAAATCTACTATCCAACTATTCGGTGCATTAACATCATACATCTAGCAGTAATAAACACCACGATGCTGGGTGATACTAACCCTTGCTATGTGGTTAAGGTTGTATGTCAGCTTGGCTTGGCTATCATTCTCAGTGGTTTGGCAGTTACATAATGATATCATTTGTCATTTACATAATGATGTCATTTGACAGTTATGTACTAATGCAGCAGTCCTCCATTTGACAGTGTAATGTGCTCATCCTCCACTTTCACATAATATAAATTGTTACATAATAACATGGTCTTTGGAGACTAACATGTCAATAAGTGAAGAATGGGTATATTAACAATATTAAGTCTTCCATCCCATGAACCCAGGATGCCTTTCTGCTTACCTAGTTCTAGTTTAAAATCTCTCAGCAATGGTTTACAATTTTAAGTGTGCCAGTCCTTCATTTCCTGGTTGACTTTTTCCTAAGTATTTATCTAAAACTGATTTTTAAATAGGCAAGTTTGAAAGTTGTTGACTTGTCAGAAATAATACAGATACAGAGAACTGCAAATTTTGTGAATTCTTTGGGACATAATTGATTATTAATATTTCTATATTAATGTTATTTAAAAATAACATCCTTGCTTTACTTTTGCATTAATAAGTCATTTTGGATACATTCTGTAGACATATATTTTGTTTAGTTCTATGACCCTGTTTATTTGGTCTCATCGAATTTTTTAAGTAAAACTAAGAAATGTATTTTCAGCTAGTTTACATGTGAAACTGCTGAAAAGTGCTGAAAAGTGACTGCTGAAAAGTGACTATTTGACAATATACAATATATGGATAAAATGTACTGCATCAATGATTTATATTCCACACGTTCATATTAAAATAAACAAAAGTAAATGAGAGACAAACGATTTATGTGTATAACGAATATTGAGATATACATTTTTGTTGTTGCTAGTGCTGTCAAGGCAGTTCCAACCTGTGGCAACTGTGTATAAGACAGAAAGAAACACTGTCCCATCTTGTGCTGTCTTCACAATCATCACTGTGCTTCAGCCCATTGTTACAGTGGCTATGCCAATCCATCTCACTGAGGGTTTCCTCTTTTTTGCTCACCCTCTACTTTGCCAAGCATGATGTCCTTCTCTGGGACTTGATGCCTCATGATGATGTCTTCTAAGTACAAAAGACACAATCTCATCCATACTTCTAAGGTGCATTCTGGTTGAATTTCTTTCAAGACAAATTTGTTTGTTCTTCTGGCAATCCAAGGCACATTCAGCATTCTTGTCAACACCGTGATTCAATGACATCAATTCTTATATGATCTTCCTTATTCATTGCCCAGCTTTCTTATATATATGAGGCAATTGAAAATACTAAGGCTTGCATTAGGGTTGCCGTGTGTCGGATCTGATTTGAAGGCACTTGGCTGGTTGCATAAGGTTCACCTTAGTGCTCAAAGTGACATCTTTGCTTTTTAATAAGACTGTATGTTGACTTCTTTGGGCCATGATTCTAAGTGTTTTCATAGTTTCATAATATTATGATTACTTCCTTTTTGAGATTTGCTATATGATCACCCTCATCTGCTAGGATGTCCTGCTGTGAGTACCCAATTAGCTGAAAGGGAATTTCTTTTGGCAAGTGGTCTGCATCGAATATAAATGGACACTGGTAAAGTGCAGGGGGCTTTTGCTAGCACTGGATCCTGCAGCTGACTCTTGTTTGTCTGACCTCTGGATCCTGGGACTTGAGCTGTCAGCTTAACTTTGGTCTTGCCTACAATCTTGGATTCCATAGATCTTCATAGTCTGTGAACAAGAGCTCTGTTCTTTGACCTACCAGTCTTGGATTTGACAGTCCTTGCAACTATCTGAATCAAGAGAAGACTCCATCCGAACCCACGGACTTGGAATATTTCAACCTTTACAGCTTGGAGGTCTTTGCAGCAGATTCACATGGGCAGTGATTGTAGATCCACGTATATTGAAGTCCCTGACAACTTCAGTATTTTCCCCATAATATATCATGATGTTTTTATTGGTCCAGTTGTAAGAACTTCAAAAAAAAAATTATGTTGAGTTGCAATCCGTATTGAAGGTTATAGTCTTTGATCTTTTTGTCAGTAGGTGACTCAAGCCTTCTTTGCTTTTGGCAAGCAAGTTTGTATTGTCTGCGTATCATAGATTGTTAATGAACCCTTTTCTAATCCTTATGCTGCATTCTTCTCAAATTATTGGCTTGGCTTAAGGATTTAATAAATGTGATGAAAGGATAAAACCCTGACATAAAACTTTCTTGGATTTAAACACACATGGTATGCCCTTGTTCTGCAGTTTGATCCATGCATAGGTTCTTTCTGAGCACAATTAAGTCATCTGAGATTCTCACTCTTCAGAATGTTATCCATCATTTGATCTGGCCTACAGTATAGAATGCTTTTTGTATAGTCAGTAAAGCAGATAAACATCTTTTGATGGTCTCTGCTTTCAGTCACAATCCATCTGACATTAGCAATGATGCCACATCCTTTTCTGAATCTGGCATGAATTTCCAGCAGTTTCCTTTTGATGTACTGCTGCAACGGCCTTTGAATGATTTTTAGCATACTGTTACTTCTTTGTAACATTAATGATGTTGTTTGATAACTTCCACATTCTGTTGGATCACCTTTCTTTGGAAAGTCACAAATATGGATCAGTTGTAGTCGGTTGGCTAGGAAATGCCTTCGGCTTTCTTGACACAGTCTTGAAATATTTTTGAGCACTTTCAGTGCTGCATCTGTTCTTTGAAAACATTCAAATGATGTTCTGCCAGTCTCTGGGGCTCTGTTTTCCACCAGTGATTTCAACGTACCTTGGAGTTCCTTTTTCAGTTCCGTTGGCTCTTGATCATGTTTCTTTACGGTGCAATGTCTTTATGTATTTCTTCCATCTTCTTTTGATGTTACCTCATTGTTTAATATTTTCCCTATAGAATCCTATGTTACAACTTGAGGCTTGAATTCTCACTTCAGTTTTTTTAGCTTGAGAAATGCTAAGAGTGTCCTGTCTTTTTGATTTTCTAATTTCATGTCTTTGTACATTTCGTTTAATACTTTACTTTTTCTTGTGCTGCCCTTTAAACTCTTCTGTTTTGCTCTTTAGCTTCATTATTTCTTCCTTTTGCTTTAGCTTCTCTACGATTTAAGAACAAGTTTCAGAGTCACTTCTAAGGTATATTTTGGGCTTTTCTTTCCTTCCTGTGTTCTTAATAACCTCTTGCTTTCCTCACATATGATGTCCTTGACATCATTTCACAACTTATCTGAGCTTTGGTGACTAACGTTCAGTGTGTCCAGTCTATTCTGGAAATGGCCTCTAAACTCAACTGGGAAAAATTTAAGGTCATTTTTGGCTCTTGTAGACTTTCTATAACTTTCTTCTTCCTTTACTTGAACTTTCATATGAGCAGTTGATGGTCTATTTTGCAGTTGG
>KN679964.1:0-33324 GCA_000152225.2 Procavia capensis | reverse complement strand
AAAAAAAAAACCTAAAAAAAAGAGAAGGCTTACTGACAGTGTGGATATCAGAAATAAAGACAGTATGCATCAATTGAGGCATTGTTGCTGAGAGTCATTTTAAATGTCATTTTGTATGGCTCATGCAAAGTATGTAGACTTACTGGCTCCATGGTTAACCAAAACACCAACAATTCAAATTCATAGCCACTCCTTGGAAACTCAGTGGGTTAGCTCTACTCTGTCCTTCAGGATCACTATGAGTTGAATGTACTCAGTGGCAACAGATTTGCTTTTGGTATATAAGGTGTGCTCTTCAGCTACACTGTTTTCATGAGGTAGGAAAGGTGATTTCTTAGTGCTTTTTAGTTGAAAATCTGTAATGACAGGAAATTCACTATTTTTGCAAGCTGTTCAATTTCTTTATTTTATTTTTCATCATATTTTAAGTAAAAGTTTACAATTCCAGTAGTTTCTCATACAAGAACTTACGCACACTGACATGTGACCCAAGCTGCTCTCCCAACACCTTTGCTTCCTATTTCCCATGTTTCTTTAACCATCTCTTAGCCCTGTCTTCTGATTTCTCCTCTGGACAGGAGTTGACCAGTTAGTCTCCTATACCCACCCAAGCCAAGATGCATGCTTTTCACTAGGATCATTTTGTATCTTAATATACCAGCTCAGTCTTTAAGGAGCTGACTTCAGAAATGGTCTCAGCTCCAGGCTAACAGAGAGTCCAGAGACCATGTCTTGCAGGAACCCTCTATTCTGTCAGACCACGTCTGGTCTTTTTACTAGAGTTCAGGTGGTACACCCCACATTTCTCCCACTCCATCAGGGACTCTTGGTTGGATTTTGTGTAAGGGCAGTATTTGGTGGTGGCTGAGTACCATCTAGTTCTTCTGGTGTCATGTTCATGTAGTGTCTGGTACATGCGACTCTGTCTCTTACACATCTGCTTTCTTTGTGTTTTTGGTGTTCTTTCTGCTTTGCTCCAGGTGGATTGCAACCAGCTGATGCTTCTTAGATGACTCTTTGCAAGCTTCTAATACCACAGACGCTACTCACCAAAGAAGATGCAGAATATTTTAGTAAACTTTGTTATGCTACTTGACCTGGAATTCTCCTGAAAACATTGTTCCCAGAGCCTGACACTGCTACTGTGTCTCTCAAAGTGATTGGTTATACTGAGAATACTCTTAAGCTTTGGATTTAGCCCATTTATGCCGTATTCTCCTCTGCTGTGTATTGTCTCTTCATTCATCCAAAAAATTTTTCTCAACTATTTAATTAGTGAATGGCACTCTCCCCACAATTTATATCCTGTAAACATCAAAGAATGTTTTCTTCTCTGTTTAAACTTATTCTTCAGTCCTTTTAATAGTGATTTCAAACAATATTTGTCCATTTGCAATTAACTTGTTTCACTCAGCATAATGCCTTCCAGGTTGTTTCATCCTATGAGATGTTGCCCAAATTCATCGTTGTTCTGTATTATTGCATATTATTCCATTTGCTAATGTACCGTAGTTTGTTTATCCATTCTTCTGCTGATGGACACCTACTGAATAGTGTTGTAATGAACATTGGTGTGCATGTATCTATTTGGGTGATAGCTCTTTATTTCTCTAGAATATATCCCAAGAAGTAGAATTGCTGGAAAGTACGGTATTTCTATTTCTAGCTTTTAAAGAAAGTGTGTGTTCACCGCTGCCATTGTGATATGTTTATTTTTGTGTTGATGTTTTCTCTGTTGTTCTTATTAGTCTGTTCTGGGACATTCTTTTTGTGAGTTGATTTTTCACCTCTTTCAGAGCCATTTTTGTAGTTGCTGAGACTCCTTTGTTACATTTCTTGAAATGGTATGATACATCTTTGTTGTGCTTTACAGCTGCCCCTATGATCCCCCTTAATAAACTATATATAAACCCAATTTTAATTACTACCAGTCTTGTCACCTTCCTTTCCATCTGGAAGGACTATAACAGCTGCAGTACGTTCCTCTTTTTAATATGATGGCTCCTTGTTTTTCATGATACTCACTGGATTGCTTCTTTCAGTGTTAAAGCTGTGAGTGACTTTGGATCCTTCCGTAACTGAGTAGAGTTCTGAGTAATGTGTCATTCTAAAATATAAAGTTACTGGTTTTGTACTTCTAAGCCTGCACCAAGAACTTCTTTCAGTATTTCTTGCTGTTTTTGTTCGGTTTTTACAAAGTCTCAGAGTTTCTCTTTCCCTGGGAATGTCTTAATTTCATTTTCGTATTTGAAAGATAGTTTTGCAGGATATATAATTCTTGTTTGGAAATTCTTCTGCTTCAAGGCTTTGAATGTGTCACGCCACTGTCTCTGTGCCAGCATGGTTTCCGCTGAGAAATCTGATGAAAGCCTACAGGGTTTCCCTCTGAGTGTTAGCTTCGTTTTGAGTCTTGCTGCCTTTAAGATTTGCTGTTTATGTTCCATTTTGTTAAGCTTGATTATAATATGTCTTGGAGTCTTTCTTTGGAGATCTATATTGGGTGGTGTATGATATGCATCTGAGATGTCTATATTCTCTTCCTTCATGATTACTGGGAAGTTTTCCGTCAGGAGCTCAGCAATGATACTCTCTGTGTTCTCAGGTGTCTCATCCTATTCACGGACTCCAATTAATCGAAGACTGTTCCTCTTAATAGAGTCCCACATGCTTCTTAATGCTTCTTCATTTTTCTGATTTCTGCTCATAAACGCTGCAGTAAGTAGCTCTGTCTTCCAAGTCAGAAATTCTTTTTTCTATTTGTTCCATTCTGTTTTCTTGGCTTTGAATGGAAGTTTCTATGTCTTTGATTTTCTTCTTGATCTGTTGGGTTTCAGAGTAATGGTGTTTCATCAGGTTGAACAGCTTGTTTATTTTTTTCTTTTGTTCTGTTGCGTCTTGTGTAAGGTCTAGAAGGGCTCTGTATATAATCATTTTGTATTCACTTTCTCATGCTTTCATAAAAGTTTCTTCATCTGGAAAACTCCTTGGTTATTTTGTTTGGGAGGCTTCTGAAGCCATGGTGATTTGTTGTATGTCTCAAGGGTCTGTTGATTTTTGGGTCCCATGTGAGTAAGTAGAGGTTGCAAGAGGTACTGTGAGGAAGGACTGCAGATGTTTCTCTAGGCTGTCTTAAAAGGTAAGGCAAAAGGTATCTGACCACTTCCCAAGTCAGTCAGATTTTCAGGTGTAGAGGTCCCTCTTCCCAACTGGGAAAGTAAGCACCTCTATAACCAATCCCAGATGATACAAACTAGATCAGAATACAGCAATGCTACTGCCCTGTTGCCCCCTGCTGACAGGGCCCAGCCTTAGGCAATACTGTGTAAACTTCTGTTTTTCTGGTTGAAAAGCACTCTCCTGTGGGCAGGAAGGCTCTGGCTCCCAAGTTAAGAAATAGGTCCAGCTGCGGTCACTGTCTCTGAGATGGTGCCCTCCATACAGGCAGCAGATAGAAGGGCTAAAGATGGAAAGAGTTAGTGATTCCTCTGCCTCTGTTGCTGGCCCCCCACTGTAGGTGACACTGTGTAAATTACTGCTTTTCTGTCAAAGAAACACTGTCCTGTTTGCTGGTGCTGGCTGCTAAGATTTAGGTCCCGCTAAAATCTCCATATCCAACATGGCGTTCTGTACACTGGCTGTGTGGTTCTGTACAAACCACTGTGGCAGTGGTGAAAAGACAGGCCCAAAGTGGCTAGATTAACAGAGTCCTAAGCCTGGCTCTCAAAGTATGGGAATTTCGCCTGCCTATCCCCCCAGCAGTGTGTCTGAGTCTAGCTGATAGCCAAGATCCAGCTCTGCTTGCCGGCCAAGAGAGAGGAAAAAAAAAAAGTCAAAATGGTGCATTTACCTTCAGTCCATGAGAGCCAGGGCTAGCCAGGAGCAGGGGTCAGTGAAAGAGAGGAGGTTTTTCACTCAGTGGTATGAAGTCCAAATTAACAGCCCTGGAGGATCACTAGGCAACCAGAAGCCTCCGATTAATTATCAATTCAGGTCTTGGTTTCCAGAGGGATATAAGGAGACATGTGCTTAGTCCGCCATCTTGACTCCTCCCCCTCCTTCCTGAGCTCTTGAAGAGACCTAACCATTACTCTTGTATTCTACCTCTGATAATACAAGGAATTTGCCTTCTTTGGAAAATTTCTCCATTCTCTGTTTTGGGGGCTTTCTGAAGCCACAGCAGTCTGTCTCTTTAAGTGATTTAATATAGACTGTTGCATCAGAGCCATCAGTATGTTCCTGAATTTATTTATGTTTGCCTACTATTCTGATTTCTGTCTTTATTTTTTTGAAATACCTGAGTAGGTTGTTCTTGTCACCAGGTGGTTAGAGCTGTTACTAGGCATGTGGTTCCAGGGTTCTGTTCACTTTTCTTGTATGTGTTCAGCTTAAGTGGTCAGTTAGTCAGCCAGCAAGTGTGTGGTGCTGGCTCTCCCATACAGCCCTAGAAAGGCAGGGTTGATTGATGTAGGCATTGGTAACCAGCTGTCCATGCGAAGAAAGATAGGAGGCTGACAGCCATTGTGAGTGTCTATGAGTAGTGCTTGTCTATGTTTGTTAATGCGAGTAGGCTAATAGCTTTTTCTTCAGGAATATGGAAATGCTGGATGCTGAATGCAGTGTTGAAAGGCTTTGAAGCTTTATGGACCCCTATGCTTTGCTTGGCAAAGGACCTGTTTCTGGCTTGAGTTCCCACCTCATGGGAGTGGAGTCTTTTCTCCACATTGGTTAAATTGTTCTCTCTCCAAGTCTGGAAGAATGGTTCGGCATGCAAGTAAAGGTTCCTACTTTTGACCTGGGTAGTGAGTCAGTATATTAATTCTGGTGCAGCACAGATAAGGGAGAGGGGAGCACTGAGAAAAAGGAGAGAGATTTATCTTGAACGAAAGTTTTAGATCAGCATGCTGTAGGGTAGAGGTAAGCCAGTTAGTTCACAAAGATCAAATGTCCCTTTTCTGTGATTCTGGAGGTATGAGTGGACTCTCCATCTTTCAGACTCTCTCTGAGGAAGAAGCTATCCAAACACCATGTTTCAATTACCATGCTGGCTGCTACTGATCCTTCTGTGGGGTATGGATTCCCATAGTTTCCGGTCTGACCATTCCTAGCTACGTCTGTAACTACTCTCCCTTTTGTGTTGCTAATCTGATTTCTCAACTCTCTTTTTGATGTTCAGGGCTCCTTAAGTGTCACATATAATTGACTCATTTGATTTTTTGTTTTATTTTTTCTCTTTTGGTCTTTGTTGTTAGAAGGATCACAGGGAGCATCTAACTACTCAACCATCTTAGTGCTTCCACAAGCCATTCAAGTTCTAAATGCTTTACTTATTAACATTGTTTTCTGTATAGCTAATCAAATTCTGCTGTCTCTTAATTTAAAAATTATCAGTCTCTATTTTGAATTATACGAAGTCCTAATGGAGAAGTGGTTAAGTGCTTGGCTACTAAATGAAAAGTCAGCACTTCAAACCCACCAACTGCCTGCAGGAGAAAGATATGGCAGTCTGTATCTGTACAGATTATAGAAACACCTGGAAATCTTGGAGACCCTATCATATATAGGGTTGCTGTGAATTGAAATAGACTCAGTGGCAATGAGTTTATAAATTGCCAGCCAGTCAACCAAGTGCTGTCGAGTCGTAAATTAAATAACCCTAATTCCTGTAAATGAGACTTTTAAAAATTGCACTATCACCTTAGTAGCTACTATTTATCCTCAACTTACATTCATTTTTATTTTAAAGTGTTTTAAAACATAAAACATTTATTTATTTATTTATCGTGATTGAAAGTGTACAATCCAGTTTAAATTTGCATGCTTGTCTATGTGCAGCTCCTACTGCTCTCCTTGCCTAGTGAGAGCACACTCCTCCTTTCTGTTCCATACATGTCACGTCCTCTTAACAATCTCCTGTTCCCTCTTCTCCCTTCTTTCCCTCCTCTCTAGAAAGAGGCCAATAGGACAACATCATATAGATGCATAGAACCATGAAGTGCACACACTATATTGTCACTCCGTGTTACTGAGTCCAATCTATTCCTGTCTGAGGAGATGACCTCAGTAATGATTTATGGACAGGGGCAGCATCAGGAGTAGAGATCACGCTCCCAGGGGAACACTGAGATCTCTTGACCATCAAATGTGGTAGTTTAGTGAAGTTCTCAGTGTGCACTCCTTTTTATTCTTATGTTGCCACAGAGACTCAACTTTGTGAGCCCCATCACAGCTGTCACTGGAGGTTGCCGGGCACCATCTGGTTCTTCTGGTCTCATGTTGATGTAGTTACCCATTCACGTGTGTCTTTCTGTCCCCTGGCTTCTCTTTCCCTTATGTTGTTTTGTCTGTGGTGATCATCTGTTCCTTCTGAGTTGGGACCATTTGGTGTACCTCAGATGGCAGCTTGTAGCTTTTGAGACCCCAAACACCACTCACTAACATGGGGTGCAAAAGACTCCCTTAGCAATACTCTACTTATGCTAGTTGGCTTTGATGTAGCCTGAGAGCATGATCCTTAGACCCCTGCCCCTGCAACTCTTTCCTTGCAATATTGGGTTAAGATTGGAAGAGTATTCACATTATGTTGAAGGCTAGTTAAATACATCTTATTTCTAGTGTGTCACTGATTTCACCCAACCAAATCTCTATCAACTATCTAATGTGTAATCAGCCTTCTCCCTCCCTTCCCCTGCAGCCGTCAAAGAGTTTTTTCTTCTGTACGTGAATCTGTTTTTAAGTCCTTATAGTAGGGGTCTCATACGATATTTGTCATTGTGCCACTGACTAATTTCACTCACCATGTTGTCTTCCAATTGAAACAAAGTTATGAGATGCTTCCTAAAATCATCATTGTTCTTTATCATTGCATAGTGTTCCGATGAGTGTATATGCCATAGTTGATCCATTCATCTGTTGGAAAACATAATATTACATTGGATATAGTAGCATTGGTGGCAAAGTGGTCATGAGCTGTGATTACTAACCAAAAGACTGGTGTTTCAAATCCATCAGCTTCTTCTTGGAAACCCTATGGGGCAGTGCTACTCTGTCATTGTGGATAAAAGTAGAACAATATGTAAGAAGGACAAATAAAATGCACGCAGGTTTTGGCAATTTGGAAAGTACTCATGACCTGTAAAAGAAAAATAGAAGTTAATATCCCATCACAAGCAGTTTTTATTTCAGTAAACAGACCAATATTTCTTCAATTTCTTTCATGTTAGAGTCTTATGAGAGATACCACCTGTGACAGCCAAGCAGCTAGCCATAATTAACATAAATGATCCAAACCCAGTGCCATTGAGTCAAAGCCGACTCACAGCAACTCTAGAGGACAGAGTAGAACTGCCCCATAGAGTTTCCAAGGAGAGCCTGGAGGATTTGAAATGCCATGGTAATAAAAATTTACCTTGCTACCATAGAAATGTCACTTCCTGAGAGAAAATTTCCTGGAGCACTGCTCTGAATTATTTTTGTTATACCCTTTCACAGTAACCTAAAGCTTTAATCTTAACAAATCATACTTTCTAGTTGTTTATTTTTTGGTATTTTTTATTTGTCTTGAAATAGACTAAAGTTCTATGATAAAGATTAATGTTAAAAAATAATTGTCATCCAGTCAATTCCAACTCCATGTGTTGCAGGTTAGAATTGCTCCATAGGATTTTTTTGGCTGTGGTCTGACACTTAAGCACTCTGGTGTTGACCTAACAGTTAGAGGTTCAAACCCACCTAGCAGCTCCAGAGAAGAAAGACTTGGTGATCTGCTCCTCTAAATGAGGCACTCTGTTATGTGACATCACTATAGGTTGAAATCAGCTGTATAACACCTAACTACAAAAACTCTCTTTATGGAAGTGAGTCACCTGATGTTTCTTCCATGGATCCAATAGCTTGAACCACCATTCTTTGAGTTAGCAGGTGATCGCAAACTGTTGAGTCACCCAGGGACCTTAAAAATGTACTATTATCACTATTTTACAAATGAGGGAGTAGTTCCTCGAAAATTTTAGTTAGATTTCTTGAAGTCATTGAGTTGGTAAGTGACAGATGCAGAATTCAAACCCTTGTCTCTCTGACAGAAGCAAAGAAGTTTTCAAGTACTTCTACTCTGTATGTAACCAGAGTACATATATTAAGTATAAATTTTCTTAATATTTTGTGCTTCTTGTACTTAATAATTTCTGTGAGGATGAAGACAAAATTATATAAAATATGTAAATATTGAACTTTTACATTAATAAGAAACATTCAACAAATTAACAGGCAAAGTCATGAAGAATTTTAGCCATAGTACTCTAAGATATAACTACAATATACATGTATCTGCTTTTTTCCAATAAAGTAGGTACAATAGTCTTAACAGTTTGGCTATCTTTCCTAACAAAGCCCATAGAAGGCAATTACAGAATTCTAATAATAATTTGACTATTCGAGACAGAGAAAGGCACTGCCAATACTTTCTCTCTTAATTGTTTCAAATGTAAGGGAATACAATGGATATAAAAGTGATTACAAAGCTAGAAAAATAAGTTACTTCAAAAATTGGGGACTATTATCTCAATATGACAAACAGACAAATGTTTGCCAAAATCATTTTTCTTTTTTATCCACAACTTCCCTCCTCACCCTCAAAAAAAAATAACAACAACAACAAAGACCTCACCAAAATAATAGAAAAAAACTCTACCAAAAAATAACAACAACAAAAACAAATTCACTGCCATTGAGTTGATTCTGATTCATGGCTACACTGTAGAGTAGAATTGCCTCTTAGAGTTTCCAAGGAACACCTGGTGGATTTGAACTGTTGATCTTTCAGTTAGCAGCTGTAGTATTTAACCATTACGGCCACCAGCATTTCCAAAAGACCCTACTGACTTGGGGAGAAAACAATGGCAACAATGTATCTGTTAAGGATCTAATCTCTAAAATCTATAAAATACAGAAACACCTCAACAACAAAAAAATCAAGTAATCCAATTGAAAAACAGGCAAGTGGTATGAACAGAAACTACATCAAAGAAGATGCCCAGGAGACTAATAGACACCTGAGCAGATGCTCATGATCATTAGAGATTGTTGCAGTTGTTTCTTCTAATTTTTAATCATGCCACCTCAGCAAATGAAGGTCCCAAAAGTTTGACTCTGTCTACGTCTGCCCTACTTTGAGGAGTCTGTCTTAGCCTGGAAACACAGCTGAAAACTATCCTCTATGAATGACTCTACTGGTATCTGAATATTGGTGGCATAGTTTCCAACATACCAGTGATATGAGAGTATCCAGAGTAGAACAAATAAACAGATCTATGCTGTGAGTTTTTGTCAGGAGTAGTTGTTGGACTTTATCAAATGACTTTTCTTCACTGATTGATAAGATTATATGGATTTTGTCTTTTGTTGTATTTATGTGATGTATTGCGTTGATTGATTTTCTGATATTGAACAATCCCTGCATACTTGGTATGAATTTCACTTGATTATGATGAATTATTTATTTCTTTTGATATGCCACTGAATTGAATTGGCTAGAATTTTGTTGAGCATTTTTGTGTCATTGTTCATAAGGAATATTGATTTGTGATTTATTTTTGTAATCATGCTTTAGGTGAATCATTTAGACAAAATTTATATACATATTGTCATGTGACACTAGTTGTATTCCCTACAATATGACAGCACACTCCCTGTTTCCACCTCTGGTTTCCTGTGTGCATCCAATCAGCTCCTCTCCTTTCCTGCCTTCTCTGCCTTCCTCTGGACAGAAACTGTCCATTTGATGTCATATATCTGCTTGAACTAATAGGCAAACCCACAATTAATATTACTTTATGTTTTATAATCTAGTCTTACCTTTCTCTGAAGGATGGTTTTTGAGAACAGTTAAAACTGGGTTAACAGGGCTTCCTCAGACTGGTTTCAAGGGTTCTTCCAGTATGAGTCAGATCATGTTTGGTATTTTTACTTGAATCTGATTCTCCAGCTCTTTCAGGTACTATCTGTGGTGTTCCTTATTAGGGTGGTCACTGTTGTTAGCTGTGTCCATCTATTTCTTCTGGCATCGTGCTGATGGAGTCTTTTGTTTTAGTGGCCTTTTTATCACTTGGGCTAATATTTTCCTTGTGTCTTTGCTGTTCTTTATTCTCCTTTACTCCAAGTCAGCTGGGATCAATTGATATACATTAGATGTTCCTTACAACCAAGGTCTCCTGTAACTTACTTTCTTCCTTCCTTCCTTTCTCTCTCTCTTTTTATTTCTTCTCTCTCTTCTTTCTTTCTTTCTCTCTCTCTTTTTCTCTTCCTTCCTTCCTCTCTTTCTTTCTCTCTCTCTTTTTTCTTTCTTTCTGTCTCCCTCCTTCTCTCTTTTTTTCTAGTGTCCTTAGATGGCTTTGGTATTAGGATTAAGCTGGCTTCATAGAATGAATTTGGAAGTATTACTGATTTTTCTACACTCTGAAACACCTTTAGTAGTACTTGTGTTAACTCTTCTGGGAAAGTTGGGTAGCATTTTCCAAGGAAGCCATCTGAGCCAGAGCTTTTGTTTGTCTGTATTATTGCCTCATCAATCTTTTGTTTTGAGTTTCTTTGGTTTTGAATGTTGGTTTTTGCAGTTTAGGTAGATATGGTGGTTCTAGAAGTTTGTTCATTTCTCCCAAGTTTCCAAACTAGTTGAAGTACAATTTCTCATAGCAATCTGTTATTATCCTTTCTGTTTCATTGGGTTAGTGGTGATGTCACTGATGCCATTTCTGATTTGAGTTATTTAATTTCTCACCTGTTAGTCTCTTGCAAATTTGGCCTGTGCTTTGTTGCTTTTATTGATATTTTCAAGGAAGCAATTTTAGTCTTGTTGGCTCCACTTTTTAAAAAAATTTTTTTATTTGATATGACTGAGTAAAAATGTACATTCCCATATAAATTTACACGCCCACCTATATGCAGCTTCCACTCCTCTCCCTCTCCGGTGACAGCACACTGTTCCTTTCTGCTCCATACATGTATCATCCTCCCAACAGCCTCCTTTCCCCTCCTCTCCACCCACTCTCCTTCCTCCAGCCAGAGGTCAGCAGGATGATATCCTATAGATGTATAGAACCATAAAGTGCATTCAGTATATAGTCACTCTGCATTGCCAAGTCCAATCCATTCCTGTCCAAAGAGTGGACCTTCGTTATGATTTATGGGTAAGGGCAGCATCAGGGCCGGGGGTCATGCTCTCAGGGGAACCCCGAAACCGCTGGACCATCAATTGAGGTCTTTTAGTGGAGATGTCAGGATGCACCCCTTTTTATTCTTGTGTTGCCAGTGAGACTCATCTCTGTGAGCTCCATCGTGGCTATCACTGGTGATGGCCGGGCACCATCCGGTTCTTCCAGTCCCAAGTCGATGTAGGCGCCCACTGATGTGGGCCTCTCTATCTTCTAGGTTGTCTTTACCCCATGTCATTTTGTTCCTCGGTGAGCATCCATTCCAATTTTTTAATATTATGTATTTCATTCATTACTGCAATAATTTTTATTATTTGCTTTCTTTTGGTGCCTGAGGGCTCCTTTTGCTGCTCTCTTTCTGTTGGTTTGAGTTGTAGAGTTAATGTTTCATTTTTGGTCTTTTCTTTATTGGATGTGTGCACTTACTGCTATAAATTGACTTCTTAAGCATTGCTTTGGGAAAATCTGCTGCAAAGGACTTCTTTAAAGTATTCAAAAGCAAAGATATCACCTTGAAGACTGAAGTGCACTTGACCCAAGGCATGGTATTTTCATCACATCATATGCATGTGAAAGCTGGGCAAGGAACAAAGAAGACAGAAGAGAATTAATACCTTTGAATTGTGGTGTTGGAGAAGAATGTTAAATGTACCATGGTCTGCCAAAAGAACAAGTAGATCTGTTCTGGAAGAAGCACAACCAGAGTGCTGCTTGGAAGCAAAGACGGCAACAAGTTGTCAGGAAGGATCAGTCCCCAGAGAAGTACATCATACTTGGTACAGTGGAGGGTCAGCAAAAAAGAAGAAGACCCTCAACAAGGTGGGTTGACACAGTGGTTGCAACAATGGGCTTAAGCATAACAATGATTGTGGACATGGCTCAAGACCAGGCAGTGTTTTGTTCTGTTGTTTATGGGGTCTCTGTGAGTCAGAATCAACTCAATAGCACCTAACAGCAACAGCAAACACTATTTTGCTGTGTCTCAACGGTTCTGGTAAAATGTATTTTCATTCTTATTTGGTTCTATGAATTTCTTTACTCCACCCTTATTTTCTTTAATAACCCAGTAGTTTTTTGAGCAAGCTGTTGGTCAGTGTTAATGTATTTTATTTTTTCCTTGTTATTTCTGTTACTGTTTTGTATTTTTATGGCTTTACGGTCCACTACTCCCTCTTGGAGTAGTGGTTAAATGCTAAGTCTGCTAACCAAAAGGTCAGCAGTTCAAATCATCCACTTTTTGGAAACTCTACGGAGTAGTTCTTCTCTGGCTTATAGGGTTGCAGTAAATTGAAATCTACTCAATGGCAGTGGGCTTAGTGTTTGAGTTTAATGGTCAGAAAAGATTTATAATATTTTGATGCTTTGAATTTTGTTAAGGCTTGCTTTGTGACCTAAACTGTGATCTATTTTGGAGAATATTTCACATCTCTTGGAAGAGAAAATGTATTGGGTTGCTGCTGGGTGGAGTGTTCCATATATATTTATGAGGCCAAGATGACTGATTGTGACATTTAGATCTTCTGTGTTTTTATTGAGTTTCTTTCTAGTGGTATGTTGAAATCGCCTAATATTACTGCAGAGTTCTCTCTTTCTCTATTCCACACTGTTAGTGTTTGTTTTATGCATTTGGTACTCCTGTCATTGGGTACCTGGTTATATATATATTTGATATAGTTATGTCCTCCTTGTGTATTGACTCTTTAATCATTATATAGTGTCTTTTCTAAACCTTTGTTGTGTGTTTTGCTTGAAAGTCTATTTTGTCAGAGATTAACATTGACACCTTTGCACCTTTTGATTGTTTACTTGACGGTACTAGCCGTCACAAATGGACGGGACGGAGGGGAAGGTGCGGGAGCTGAATGAGCCAAAACGATCACATCAGGAGGGACCCAGTCAAGCTGAGACCTCGAGCTTTATTTCTCAGTTACATGTATATCCTACACATTTCCTTGTTCCCTTTTCCCAAGCATTCTTTTGCTAATCATATCAAAGCAAGATTGAGGGCATGCTGACTTCTGCTTTTTGTGGGAACGATGCCTAGTGTACAATACTTGGAATGTGCTTATTTTAGATCTTGTTGACACAAGAGTTTGCTTGACCGTATTTTGACCTGGCCTTGATTCGGGAAGTCTTGGCTTCCCACATCTCCCCCCCTTTTTTATTATAAAACAGCTGGGCTACAGCTGGCCTGTACTACGTGCCTGTCTTAGGTTGCGTTTATTGACGCAGTCTCTTACCCGTCTTTGGAACCTAGCCCTCCTTTCGTGGCAAGGCGCTGTCTTAGGTTGAGAAAGGTCAATTAAACGTCTTACCCGTCTTTGGCTACCGCAGGGGGCTATGTAGTAAACATGGGGAGTTCACGCCGCGTTTGCAGCTTTAGGTGATGAACATCTATTAGTGGCCATTGGCACCAGCAGGTGCCAAATCTGGTCAAGAGGTCCAGCAAACATTTCTTTAAGATTGTTTAGAAGGTTCACAGCCGTCTTTGCGGCATCAAGAGTCAGATGGGCATGACTCAAGGCCAGAATTTCTGAATGTAACTGTGCTAAGTCCAATGTCTCATTAGTATGTTCCCACATGCCTTCCAAATGGGGTTTAACTCTCTCCCAGGGGTCGGTGCTTTCATTGTAAGTTTTGTTGGTCACACAAATCCATGTAAATTCAGCATGACAAGCCAATTTAGTCTGGTGTTGTAGGATTTGAACCTGGTTTCCTAGAAACTATAGTTTCAAATAATAAGTTTAATTTTTGTTCTACTTTCATGTCAATTATCTCTTGGGTACCCCTGAGTTGTGATATGTTATGTGTCACATCTTCTGCAAATTGTGCAGTTTGTACATTTTGGGTAAAAGTTACAGCAGCTGTAGTAGTGGCAACAAGAGCAGAAATAAGCGCAGGTATTCCCAATATGACCATTTCCACAGCCTGCTTAGGCCTAATTAACTCTTGCAGTCTTTCTATCACTTGTAGCCCTTTGTCCTGATACCAGGGTCCTGACAAGTTTACAGGCAGTACCACAAAGGGAGGCTGATGTAGGACAATCATAAGTTCCCCTTCCCCAAGGGGGCCCACACAATTAGTAAGATTACAGTTAAAGCATGTTATGTTAAAACGGGTTACCCTGTGGCAGGTTTCATTTTCCTGTGTGACAGTCACCCCTTTACTAAGTAATGTTTATGTTTTTCTCACTGGAATTCCCTTTAAGTATTAAGTTGGTCCCTGTCACACAAGTGGTGACTGTTTTATTCAGGAGATTGGGTTAGTTTATGTCTGAGTCCAGAGTTCTCTCCATCTCGGCCATTGGCAACATAGCCCCCTGTGTCATTTAAGTTGGTGATGTTGTAGTACTTGCTGTACACTGCGAGGATCCGGTACGGCGAGCTTGTCAGCAATCATGTCGGCGATTGTATCATGATGAGATAGCTAGATGAGAGAAATCTTGGGAGAGAGGAGTTGTAGTACCTGAAAAGGGTTAATAAGGAAAAGAGATGGAGGAGTTGGTGGGCACCAATCATACAACGTTTTGGCAGTGACTTCATTGTTGCTGGGGAGATTTCTTAGAGGGAGCAGTGTCAAGTTGCGTTTGCGGGTGGGATTAACCCCTCAAGAATTCAGATGGAGGAGTCAGCATCGAACACAATTTCTGCCTCTATGGCTGAAGGGTATATTTTGTTAAATGATATGGTGAACTATGTTTATAATTTTAAAGGTGTTGTAAAATTCCTGAAAGCTCTTAGAAGTATAAGCCAGAGCATTGTCTGTTTTAAAATGTGAGGGAATCTGGCAACTTGCAAAACAGTAAAAGAGGTGTCGAATTACATCTCTGCAAGCCTCTCCCATGCAGGCTGAGGCCATAATTAAGTGAGAATAAGTGTCAATGTATACATGGACATAACAGAGTTTTCCAAAGGAAGGTATGTGACTAACATCCATTTGCCATAGTTGTCCAGCCTTTAAACTCTGTGGGTTAATTCCCATTGGTAAGGAGGACTGCTAAAAACTGCATTTACTAAAACCAGTTTACTTTTTTACTTAGCTGTCTGGGTCAGGTTGTCTTTATCAGACTTGGGTGTTTATTGCCCATCTCATTCTCCCCTGTGGCATGTATACCATTCTTTAGAAAGCACAGTTCAAAATCATGGTTACATTTGTAACATTCACCTCCTGAGTTCTTGTTTCAAAGTCAAATCTTAAACTCTGAGTGGGGGCCGCACTGTTTAAAGTCCTGGCCACTCAGGGGGTGGTCAATCATGGAGATCAGGAGAACAAAGACTCATAAGTTTTGATTTTGTTTTCTAGTTTTACTTGGTCCTCTAATCTTAAAATAGTCACAAAAAACTCTAGCCAGGTTGTTTGTCTCAGGGAAAGTTTAAAACCTAAAAGGAAATTTCTGAGTTAATGAAACTAGTCTGTCAAGCTTAAACTCTCACAGAGACAAGGAACAAGAAAGCATGTTGTGAATATATAAAATGTAGTTTCTGTCCTCTAGTTTGAAGGCTATTTTCTTGGACATTAAAGGAGAAGGAACAAAGGAATCTGTAACTGGTTGTGATCAATTAGTTGTAAGCCCCACACTGCACTTGGACCAGCCTTGCAGTGGCTAATTTCAGTTCTAAGGGGTGCAGCCAGCTGATTTCACCAAGCAGTTTTTGAAAGTCATTTAAAGCTTTTAGGTGGGAAGTCCCCAAGACAAAGGGAATACGAGCCACTGTAGTGTCATTTAATATGTGGCTCAAGTAGGATATTGAGGCTGAGTTAGAATTGTCCCTTAATACTGGACAGCACAGAAAAGAGGTATCCTCTTGGAGAGACGCCTGATGGAGGGCACTGTGAGAACCCACGAGACTGAGAGCAGAAAGAGAATAGGTAGCCTGTTTCTTTAAATTTTCCACATGGCTGCAGCGGCGCCGCTGGAGCCTCAGAGGCAGCGGTGAGCGGGAAAAAAAAAACGAGTCAAAGAGTAACAGATTAAATTCCAATCTTGGACAGAGTCCATGAAACCTGTTAAAAGTTTGATGGAAACTTTAAGCTTAAGTTAGTTTAACAGGTTCTTGATTACCAATAAAGAGTCATCTCTTCTTAAACTCTTTACGGCCCATAATCTTCGATTTTCAATAACTATAAAGAATCATCTCAATTTGATTATGTCCAAACTTTGTGCCCTGGCTTTTTAACATGTGCCGCAGCATTTGTGCAGATAGGGCCCTACTGCTGGTAGTCCCCATCTTTTACTCCTGATAGTTACCTAATTTCGCCATCTCCTTTTTTGTTAACCTTGTATGCACACCTTTTGTACTTTGCGGTGTTCCCTCATACCTCTGGTCCCTGTATGGCCACCATTTGACGGTACCAGCCAAACGGACGGGATGGAGGGGAAGGCGTGGGAGCTGAATGAGCTAAAATGATCACATCAGGAGGGACCCAGTCAAGCTGAGACCTCAAGCTTTATTTTTCAGTTACATATATATCCTACACACTTCCTTGTTCCCTTTTCCCAAGCATTCTTTTGCTAATCATATCAAAGCAAGATTGAGGGCATGCTGACTTCTGCTTATTGTGGGAACGATGTCAAGTGTACAATACTTGGAATGTGCTTATTTTAGGTCTTGTTGACACAAGAGTTTGTTTGACTGTATTTTGACCTGGCCTTGATTTGAGAAGTCTTGGCTTCCCACATTTACTTGATTCATTTTTTCCCCATCCTTTGGATTCTAGTTTGCTTGCATCTTTGAATCTAAGATGTGAGTCTTGTAGGCAGCATATAGATGAATTGTGTTCTTTAACATGTTCTGCCCCCTCTGTCTCTTTACTTGCTCATTTAGTCCATTTATATTTTGTGACATTATTCATAGATATGAGCTCAGTGCTATCAATCTACTTTGTGTGTGTATGTGTATGTGTGCATGTGTGGTGTTGACAGTTTCTTTGCTCCACTTAATCTTCTGTGCTGAGTCTTATTTTTATAAATGTTTTTTCTTTCCATCTATTTCATTCATGTTGATTTTGTGTCTGTTGAGTCTTTTCCTCCCCCCCCCCCTTTTAATTTTCCTGGGAATATTGGTTACCTGCTTTTGAGGTCATCTGGAATTTTACCTTTATTTTTCTAAGTTTAAATCAATCTTTTATTTCTTGATACTACCTTAACTTCTTCTCCATCTGGAAGTTCTGTGACTTTGCTATTCATTGTTCCTTTTTAGTTTGATGTCATAATTTATATATTGATGTCTCAGCTTCTCTACTTTCAGTTTTGCAGGTTTGACTTGTTTTTGAGGATTTCTTCTGTGGGTTGATAACTTTTTCTGTTCTGCATTACAGTCTTAGGTTGTCTAATATTGTGATTCTCTAACTGGAGGAATTCCTTTAATATGTCTTGTAATTTTGGTTTGGTTTTTACAAATTACCTTAAAATCGGTTTATCTGGAAGTGTCCTAGTATATCCAACATATTTGAAAGAAAGTTTTGTTGCATTTATAGTTCTTGCTTTTCAGCTTTTCTTTCTAGGCTTTGTGTATATCATCCCATTGCCTTCTTGCCTGCATCTTTCCTGCTGACTAGTCAGAGCTTAGTTTTATTGGTTCTCCTTTGTAGTTGACCCATCATTTATACCTAGCCAGTCTCAAAATTCTACCTTTGTCTTTGTATTTGGTAAGTTTGTTTATGATGTATCTTGGTGACTTTCTTTTGGATTTGCCCTGGGTAGTACTCAATGAGTTTCTTGGGTAGATATCTTCTCAGCTTTTATGATATCAGGGAAGTTATTTCTCATTAAATCTTCAAAATTCTGCCTGCAGTTTCCATTATCCCTCCACTTTTCTAGAATTCTAATCCGTGGTAGGTTTTTCTTAGTGTTTCACATATTTCTTAGGTTTTCTTCATTTTTTAAATTATTTTTTCTGATATTTTTTCCTCAAAGAAAACCTGGTATCAAAGGATTTATTTTCATTTTCACTAACTCTAACTTCAGTTCCCTCGATTCTGCTTCTATGATCTTCTATTAAGTTGCCTGATTCTGAAATTTTATTATTAATTTTGCATTTCTAGTTGCTGTTTATTATTTCTAGTTCCCTGTTACATTTGTCATTTTGTTCTTATACTATTTTTGCAAATTCCTCTTTTATTTTTTCTTTCTGTTCCTTGACTTGGTCTGATTCTTGCCTGATCTCCTAGAATCAGATATTTTAATCTGTTGAATTCCATCTCAGGCAATTCAGTCATCTTGTCTTCCTAGTTACTTGTTTTGTTCACTTGCTGGAGTTATCTTGACCTGCTTTTTATGTGATTTTACACTGTCAGTTGTCTCTGAGCCATCAGTAAGTTATATTTGTTTTCTCTGTGTTTAGACACTGTGTGCTAGCTTTTTGTTTTGGTTTGACAGGCCCACATACACTAAGTATGTGAGCTACTTTGGTTATCAGTGTCTGAAGTTTTCAGGTCCTGTATCCATGTAGTTAGAGGAATTACTAGGTTGAGGCCAAGTTGCAGGTGTGATACAGATGTCCAGGTTGTTTATGACTGAGAGTGGTACAAACCATCACCTACAGTCATTGACTGACAGGGTTGCATAGGGGTGTTCAGAGCAAGCACAGTTATCTGGTTGCAGTAGGGGGCTATGTGCAGAGCAAGGCAGGTCACTAACAGCTGCCCACAGGTACCTTGGTGGAGGGTATGTTCCTGTCTCCCAGAGCTTGTAATAGAGTGGGTATTGTGGCCAGTTCTTTTTGGAACTCAGAGCTGTTGGACTGAGAGGCACCGTTTATTTTCAGACTCTTGTCATGATGGCTAGATGGGGTGAGTGGTATTGCTAGCCCTCAGGCCCCTGATACAGGGGGGTTAGGTCCTTGCTTAATGGCAGAGTGGTGTCAAATTAAAAATAGGCTCAAAGTGTGTGCCCTGGTGTTTTATGCTAACAAAGCCATGCATCATTGTATCTGCCCATACACATACAGGCAGAGGAAAAGAATGTTGCAAGTCCATGGATCCCTTATGCCAGTGCCAAGGCAAAGGAGCAGGGGCCTTCTCACTGTACCTGAGTTCCAAGCTTAGGGCATGTGACTTTTTTTAAAGCCTTGACACTGATTTGGGTGAAGATAGCCTTGAGGTCTGTCACAGAGGATATTATATTTGTTGAATACTGCTGGACTGTGTTGGAGTGAGCAAGGGTTGGGGTGGGTGAAGACAATGAGGCACTTTTCTGCAGTGAGATTCCCAGAGCGGGTGGGGTAATTTTGTCCCTAGGCAGTAGATTAGATGTTCACACTTAATTTTCACAAGTCCAGTGTTGCTTCCACCCAACTCCTGAGGCTTGTGAAGAGTTATAGCTCCCTGGCCTCACCTGATTGGGAAAGACATGTCCTGATTGCTGCTTCTCACCTTAGCCTGTAGGTGCTTTCTAACCCAGCTAGCAGGATGCTGGTAACCTCACAACTAGCATCTCTCACTTCTTTGAATTATCTTTCTTGATCCCTTCTACTCAGTCATACTCTTCAGGTTTGACTTCGATAATCAGAGCTTCTAATAATTTCTGTTCTATTTTCAAATCTTTTTTATAAGAGGGACCACAAGAACTGTCTGACAATTCTGCCATCTTGCTTCTATATGTATATATGTATGTATATTTGTGTATGTGTATATATACATATACATATATTTATATAACAAGATGACAGAATTGTCTTATACTAACATGTATAGTATAAGTAAATGAATTGGAAGTTAATGGTTCTTATTCTGCAATTAGAAATATGATTTAAGTTTTAATTAAATCATGACAAGCAGTCTAGGAAGAGGATATGAGCTGTGCAGCTAGACTTAATGTGTGCTCTGCCTTTTAGAGCTATGTGACTGTTAATAATTTAACCTTTTCAAGGCTGTATTTACTGGTAATAAAGAAAATAGGTTAATGATCCTTAATTCTAAAGCTAATTATAAAGTTAAGTGAGATAATGAATTGATATTCCTGGCACAGTTGTTGACATGTCTGAAATCTTACACAAATACTACTGTGTTCATACTAAGAGAACCCCAGACACTTGTAACTGTAAGCTCACTGTGAGTAACATATAGGAGTTACCTTTCAGTAGGAGATAGTTACTACTCAAATAGGCACAGGAGTATGGCCAAACATGCTTTTTAATATTCCCAGATTCCCTTTAAAAATGAAAACCAATCAATTAAGAAAAAATAATGCCCAGGCAGCACCTTCAGCAAAAGAAAGCACCCCCACAAACCACACATACGGACATGCTATTAATGGCTTTAATTCACACATAAAATCAATGGATTTTTAGTAAATACCTCAGGAGACTATATATTAATATGAGAGAGATTTGAATACAGAGGGGGACTGTAAGGAAATACTTAGAAATATTTTGTATCTTGTCTGTGATGATGCTTAAAAGAATCTTTGCATGTGTGGAAACTCATGTAACTATAAACTGAATATACACAATTTCATAGAAAACAACATACAGAACTTAAAACAATAGTAAGTAGTAAATACATCAAGTTTGTGTCTTAGTCACACAGGAAATAATTATTTCAAATAATTGTAAAGCTTGATGTTTAGATGCTATACTTTTACCTATGTATACCTGACTGAAAAAAAGGACCACACGTAATTTTAAAACTTTATTTAGTAGTTTGTTTCATAGCAATGTTTATATTGTTATTTAGTCACTCATCTATCTATTCATATATAAAAGTTATACCATCAATAATGAATTTAATGTCATTAAAAATCAGCATTTCAGCACAAGAGAAAGGAGATATACATGTAATATAATCTGAGTTAAATACAATTTCTGAAATATTAATTTTGACATGAAAATACGTTATCCCAATATTGTTTTCTAAAAACATGCATACACTGTATTTCAAAATCACCTAGAAATAAAATCTTATTAACACCAGTATCTAGTCTCCAGATTGTAATCTCTAGGTAGCATTTGTCAGACTAAAAGAAACCAGGATCTTTGGAGATACAGCAGATTTCAGGTCTGCAACAGGAAATGGATAAAATGAGCTATGATAATTGAAACCAGAAAGCAAAGAAGCTATCAAGGACTAATGGGATTATGACAAATGAATACCGAAGACATCTTAAATAGCACCTAATGACCAAAGATGGAAATACTGAACCTCAGAGCTACTATGCTAAAAAGATTGTTTAATATTAGACATAGAAAACTTTGAGTTAATAATGATGCTCAAAAATATAAATATGCACAGGAAATTAGTGATAAATTTTTTTTTTCTAAGCAACTGACAATTAGGAAGAGTACTATCAGTATGGAAAAATAAACATGTTCTGCTTTTATCATATGAACTTAACCTCGGTGTAACCAAATATGTGATTAAGTGAAATTTTTCTTTCTAGAAGAATTTCAGCTAACAAATTACAAGAACAATGAAGGCCATGAGTTCTTCCCCGGTTGCAAGATTAGAAGTTAGCTTGCTAGAGTTTTGTGGATGCTAGCAAAAGACATGAGACTTCTGGGTCACATAAAAGGACAGTTTATTACACAAAGCCATAGCAGTAGCCAGAGTATTGTTATTTTCTTGTTCTGACTCTCCAAGCTCAGTTTCCACAGAGTAATGCAATGAAGGTGAGGTGACATTGGCAGATAGCTGATTGCATTAGAGAGGAGCCCTGAGTATTAGAAATAACAATCTTTTATAATAGACTGAAAGCAGACTTACCAAACCTTTACTCCAGCGGGAGACATTGTCTTTATTACACTGGACAGCAAGGAAACCTGCCCTCTGCTCTAGATGGAGATATCATCTCTATCTCCTGAATCTTTCTTTCTAAAAATATTGTTGAAAGATATCCTGGAACAAAGGGCATCAGTGCTATTGCTCACACAATAATACAAGAAATCCATGGAGGCTTGTTGCTCAAAAATAAATGCAGAAAGAATAAGGGATGCTAAAGTCAACATTTTGTGATTACTGATAAGATAATGTATTTAGGCAAAGGTTGCCAACTTCACCATTAAGGAGAAGGTTGATGAGGAGATTTTAATTCATACGTTAGGCTGACAGCATCTAATTCCACTGTCCATTGTTGTAATCACTAAAAGTGAGGTAGCCAGACATCATGTACCATCTGATTATTATATAATAACCTACTGCTCTTGAGTCAATTCCAACTCATAGATATCCTATGGGGCAGAGTAGAATTGCCCCATAGAGTTTCCAAACAGCACCTGGACAATTCAAATTGCCGACATTTTGGTTAGCAGTGCTAACACTTACCCACTACAACACCAAGATTTCCGATATGATGCAATAGGAAGTACAGAACACCACCTATTACTTACTATGAATGTTAACTACCCCTTAAACCTAACTATCTATAGGAAGTATCAAAGACAATAGGGAAAAACTAAAAAAAAAAAAAAAAAAAGAATGGAGTCATTCAAATGTGCAAAATTCTACAGGTCAAATTTTCCAGTGTCATCAATAAATAGAGGGTATAATAAAAATGTTTGGGGTTCAAAATTTTAAAAGAAATTTAACAAATGTATCAACCAATATATGTATCTTATTCTAATTTTTATTTGAAAAAACAGGAGAAGTGACTTTTTTTGAGTCATTCCAGATAATTTGATTACAAACTCTGTATGAGTTACTAAAGAATTTTGATTAATTTTGTTGTAATGTCGTTGTGTTGTTTTCTAAGTTCTTTATTTTTTTTTAGAGAAATTCTGAAGTAATATGTGGGTAATAAGATGCCTGAGATTTTCTATAAAATATTTCAGCAAAGGAATAGTCTGTTAGACAGAAATGGTGTAGGAAGTGTAGGAGGGAGGGTTCAGTGAGAGGAAAGAGGGAAGAATGAAGGAAGGATGAGGAAAGAAAAATTGTGAAATATTAGATGGAACAAGAATGATAAAATTTTAGTAGTTGTATGATGATACAAGTGGGGTTAACATGTTACTTGGTGTGTATGAAAATTTAAAACCCTTAAAGACCTTTTCCATCGAAAGCTATTTCAAACTAACTATTTATCCTAAAAATGTTTCTGAAAGGATAAACTGATCTGTTAGACTTGAAATATAACTTATAAATATCTTTCAAAAGGTACAGATTCATAATGGTATTTTTAGTAGAGTGCCTGAGGCTTAAAAAAAAAGTCCGAATTATAAACAGTAAACTCAAACTTTATGTCATTCACAGTTTTCCCAAATATCAGTCTGTTAGAGACAAATGTGACAAACACAGAAGTGGAAATCAGAGAAAATTTAGTGAGATTTGATTAAATAACAAAAATATATAGGTGCTAAATCAGAAAAAAGAAAAATGTAGCACAACCAGGCTATTAGAAATAAAATACTTCTAGAATCCATAAATTTTAAAGACAGTGGTTCAGGCTTTCACAGATTATGTTCTCCTCTGATAAACACATGACTGTTAAAACTGAACAATCAGTACAACTTTTGTAATCCTTTTTATTTTACAAATAAAAGGAGAGCATGACTGATTGTTTTTCAACAATAATTTCCATCAAACCAAAATGAGTGAATGTAGTTTTATTCATATCAGTCACAAAGTCATCCTGTGACTTAAAAATTTAAGAAATGAACACAATGCACAGTTCACAGAGGTTTTGGGGAGGGACAGCAGAGCCTACATGAGCTTGGATGGTTCTATTGCTCCCTCTTTATTTCCCACTGTACCTCTTCAGAGGAAAGTCTGCTTCCTTTTCTGAGCTTATGATTCTTCCTATGGGCAGTATACTCAGCCTGATGTACTGCAATTTGCTTCTCCCTCCATGGAAAGAAGAATTAGGCCAAACTGACATTTTGACTTTGGCTGAAAGATTTTTCAAGTCTGAAGAGATCACTTCAAGTCTTTGCCTTTACCTTGGGTGAGACTGCAACTGTAGGCATTTCAAAGAGATCAGTATATTTCACACTCAGTAGGGCAGCCTCCATAGTTTCTAGATGGCTCATCTCAGTGACAGATGGCTCATCTCAGTGAGTCACAATGTTTAAAGGTAGCTTAATAAGGTGTTTCTGTGTACTGAATTGAGCTTCTGAGAGATTCAGTTGATTGAAGTGCCTCTCCATCATGGAAGATTTTATTCTTCTCTGTAAGTTCTCATTTAGTGCTTCTTCAGCATGTGTTTTGCATTTTAGAGTGCTCTGCCCTTAAATTATGTATCCTTTTGGTATTTAAATCAATGAATTTAAATGACTATGTAATTTTCAACTTGTCTTCACTTAAGATAATATAATTAAACAAGTTTATTTGATTAGATCTTTCAAATAAACCTATATGTTTATATAGTTCTCTATGAGACTGTGAATTCTCTGGAGCTTTTTAAACAGTTGATAGATGGTGGCAGTTGTTTGGCTGTATCAGCAAACAAGTTTTCTCCTCCTTTTCTCACCTCTCCTTTGAGCTGTTCTATTTTCTTTTCATTCCTTTCTCCCTTTACCTCTGCTTCCCCATTCTTTTTCCTCCCTTCCAGCTACTGTATTTTTGTAGTTTACCAGGCACTGTGATAAATAATAGACATAGAAGTTGGCATTAATTCAGAAGGTACTCCTGTACCTCTCTGTCTTAGGCTGGGTTTTCTAGGGAAGCAAAACCAGTAACACGTGTAGGTACAAGGAAAGATTTATAATACATAGGTAGATAGATACAAATACAGGTAACAGCTCATGTAATCACAGAAGCTGAATGTCCCAAGCTCTGGCACAAGCCTCATGTGTCCACGGAAGCTGAGAAACCCAAGGTCAGCAAGTCAGAGACCAGAGTTGCAGATCACTGGTTGTGTAGGTCAGTGGATCCCAAGCTGGTGGCGAGACAAAGCGACAGAGGCTGGAGGTCAGTGGATCCCAAGCTGGTGGCCAGATGAAGCAACAGAGGCTGGCAAACCCAGGATCAGCAGGTCAGGGAGCAGGACTCTCAAGTGCCGACTGTAAGGACTGATGAGTCCAACAGCTGCTAGCTGAAGTCCTGGAACCAGATGCTGGGAGTAGAGAGCAGAAGCTCCTGGCCACGTGAGCGACCATCTGCCGTAGTGAAAGGACGTGAGATGAGAGCCGAGGGGCAGGGAGCCACCACAAACCCCGCCCTGCCACTTAATACAGCAGCCAAATATGTAGTAGCCAAGTTGACATAATCCTGACCACCACACTCTCCAAACAGAGACCAAATAAACTGGCTTTCATTTTCTATACCCAAATAAATTACAGTATTGGTCATAGAGTTCTTGTAGAAAATGAAGGAAAACGCAATTTTATAGAGAAGTTAGCATGGTTTAAAGAGAGATTAGTATGTTGCTGAGAAGGTGGGATGAAACCTGTCTGATTGGGTTGTTTTGGGCTGTGCTGTGCTCTGAAACTGTGCTCCAATAGTCAACTGAGGGTAAGTTTGTTTTCCTTATTTTGAGGATCACTGTTCTGTGTTAAAACCGTTGTTTCATATATTTTATTTACTTTTTTCAGTTGTTTAAGATAGGAGGGCATATTAGGTCTTTGTTGCTTAATATAGGCTAGGAGTTTATATTTATTGTTTCATTCTTCACAGGAAGTGTTTATTACCATCTCTATTTTTATAAATAAAGGAGTTAAAGCTAATATAGAACACACAACTTTCTCTAAAGTACATATCTAGCACAATCTGACAGTATGGAAACCCTGTTCTCTCATATACAAATTCATATTCTTCCTGTGGTGATGTGACACCAGAAAGTATTGCTTTTACAAAATAGCTTTGGTTTAGTGTGATGGGTAGACACTGGTTTCCAAGAGTTGGGATTTTCCAGTAGGTGGTAGGAAGTGAATGTAGATGTAGACTTATTTTTCTAGAATATTTTGTAGAGACAAGTCAATTCAAAAGAAGAGGAAGTGATGGTAGCCTGAGAACAGCCTGTTAAAACTGAGGGATGTTGGATATCGTATGTAGCAACTTTACACCTGAATGCCAATAAGAAGAAACCAAAAGTGACCTGGAAACAGACTCAAAGCTTAAAAGACTCATAGAGGCCGATAGTGTTCCATGAATCAGAGGATAGAAAATGCTTGCTGACAGATTTAGAAAAACAAGATACTGGGAAATTAATTGCAGGTGAGAGTAGTGGAAATAAAAGCATTCAAATGCTATCTGCAGGATGACAAGACAATTGACACAGGTAGAGGAGGAAGTTTAGTTCACTTGCTCCAGTCCTAGATGTCATTCTAGGAAACAGTTTGTGGACAGAGATGATAGCATAGAACTGTGTTATGGCTTTGCCTAGCCCTCCTCCCCTCGGCTATTACCCATCATAATTTAGTGTCCTGTCTTTACAAGGGAACTGGGTCGATTTGAGTGGGAATCTTTATGAATGTCTATGAGGCAATCAACATATAATTGATAATTTTGTCTGCACATAAATGAGCTCATTTTCTCTATGCAACAGAAATCTAAAGGAGAGGTTTCATCTTTTAGCTCTCTTCTATACTGGTCTCAGGAGAAATGCTTCAACATGCCATCCCTTCCCAGTTCTGTATCAGCTGTTCCTACTCCAGACCCATATCTTCATCTTTCTGTGGAAAAGGAGAGCTTTGAAATATCTACAGAGATAAGTATCTATTTTGCTCTTTTAATGTTGTATCAAATTCATTTTACTCTTTTAATGTTGTATCAAATGTCCAATTTAAAGTAACTTTTCACTGACTCACGCAAACACATACACACACACATTCCACTGGATAATCATAATGCAACTAAAATGTGATACTATATTTGAATCCAAGAGCAGATTTGTCTTTTACTTTCGTATTGCCAAATGGAAGAAGTGAATGAGAACTATTCTTTGGAAAGACTGTAAAACTATGTAGCTTTCTTATCATAGGGCTATCTGACTGTTTTGGAAAGATACTACTTAAAAAAACCTAGAATCATCAGAAATTAATCAGTCTTTGGAAACAATTTCTAGTGGTTTAGGAAAATCAGTTGGGATTTCCAGACTCCATACTACTCTTCTGTAAAATAGGACTAAAATGCATGTGTTATTTACCTTGAGGATCATGTTGATACTCGTTTTGTGAGGAGGCTGTGTCTGGTAGAGAGGTGTCAGCATGGTAGTAACTAGGAGAAAGAATAAAGGTGCCAGGGAAAGGGGGGGGGAGAAGATGAGCTGTGTAAAGTGGTGTGCATGAACCTGTCCAGACTATGAACAACACAGACATAAACAGGACAATTTCACCTGAGGTGCCTGAGCACTGATATCGGCTGAAGGTATAATGAGCATCTGTTTTCTGTGAGCATGAGTCTGATTAACTACAACATTCTTGTTTTCTGATTTTCTGAATACACACTGAAGCCAAAGATGAAATTCTTGGTTTAAGAATTGAGAACCTGAATGCATTATCTTTCACTAACGCAACCCCAGACTAATTTTTAAAAGTTAAATATTTATGAAATACAAATTTAAAGAGGGTTTGAATAAATAATATAGTACTTCCATGCCAAAGTCCAACCTGCCTCTGTCCTATACAGTTGTATCTGTAGAAATAAGTTTGTGAGGGAAAGACACAATCCAGCTTCACTCTATAGCACCTCATCCTCAAGGAAAAGTTATTTCACTGAGACAGGGCAAATAACCTGTTACAATTCCATCACCCTAGAGTACTTAAGGCCCAGAATCTTTCCCAGAAAGAATCTCATTAGACAATGAAAAATCAGGAGTCCTGGTAAGAGACACAGGTTAACTGAGGTTTGGACACTGTTGTGAGAAAAAACAGTGCAGTTGAAAAAGGGGGTGAGACAGTAGCTCTCTCTCTGTATATGTTAGTTGCTGGATATTTTTTCAAGTGCAGGCAGAAAATACGACATGATGTAAAAAGAGGTGAAAAGGGCATGTGTCAGATGCTGCTCAAGAAATGAGCTGAGTGCAATGCATTTTGTTTGGGGGAGAGTAATACAATTACAGTTTTGATGTTTATGGAAATTATTTTGAGGAAGAGATGCATAATGAAAGAAAGGCTGGTCTCACACAAGAAAAGTCAGCTCCAGTAAGCCAAAATAAAGAAGCTGTAGAAACTGATAGTTTATTTCTGAATAATGTAAAATAGTGGCAGAGAAATAACGTGACCTTTCAAAAAGGAGAAGAGGGGAAAGTGAAGGTTTTGGCAAGAAAGGGGAAAAAATAAATTTTATTGGAAGTGGTAGCTGTTGTTTTTTGTTTTCCTTAAGATAGTAAAATAACTGGAAACTAGACAATTAAAAAACAACACAGTTCATGAGAGAAAATAATGAAGTGAGGGAAGCAAGTATGACTTTGTCATGTCTGAACAAATATATGTATTTTCTGGGGTCTGTAAAATAGAAAGGCAAGCATTAAAAAGGAAGTGTAAAGTCAATGAAGAAAAAAAAAAAGGAAGGGAGGACCCCAAAGAAATGAGGCTAATTGACTTGTTGCTGATTGAACTCTTGCCCTAGAAGAAGGAATTCACAAATTGGAAAGTACATATCAAAGTGACAAGACTTTGGCAGGAGCAAAGACAAGAGCCAGAGAAAAATGTGTTGAAAGTTTCCAAACTCATTAAAATCATTCATATGTGAGTGAGTCTAACTTAAGCAAGATGTAGTCAGGCAATATAAGTTACCGAAGAACTAGGAAATTCAAATTTGAAGCCTAAGAGGGCATGATAAAATTGAAATTCAGACACTGCTGATTTTAAGGAAAAAAAAATCAAGGTTGTAATTTTGTCAGAATTTATTATATATTAAATATTTTATATAACAATGTTTTTGAAATAGTCCCTTTGTAATACTGAAATGAAAGTCACGCATAATTTTATACTTATACAAATTGAAAAATCAAGATGATGTAACATGAAAAAGAGAAAAATAGAATAAATTAATATGCATTTGGGGATGTTAGTGCTCGCTAATGATAACAATTGGAAATCTTACATAGTTAGATCCTTGCCCATATATTTTGAGCCACCAGGAATGTGACAACAATAAATAGAAGCTAACAGTAAAATTTTGTAATGGTGACTCCAAATGCAGCCAATGATAGGATCTCTTAAAACCAGTTACTGCTCTTTATACAATTTTGTCAAAAGCAAGACCCCTGGAATTACATCACATATCCATCCCTGGGAAATTTAGTCCACATGAAAGCTGTACCAAAAGCACAATGTGTTTCTATATAAAATTAAAAAGTCCTAGGCTCATAAAGTTGTAGTTATAATCCTCCTATAAATTTAAAATACATTTGAGGTTGGAGGTATTTCTTCATCATCTATAGGCATAGTACCATTGGTTTATCTTAAGAGAACTTCACATTAGCCATTAAAATAATGAATCATAAGTGGCAGAGCTTTAAGAGTAACAGATAATATGAGTATTCTTATTAAATGTGTGGTTTGAATTGGATGGCTATGGAGTGAACATGGACCAGAAAGTATCAGTGCAGCTATGCACATTGTCATCAAACATAAAACATAAACATTATTTAATGATTGATCATGTTCCCTGCATATTTTTTAAAGTTTATCTTAGAATAGAGTTAAAATTTTATACCATAGAAAATGTTAAAAATTTCAAGTAAAAAAATCTTATAAGACAGGTATTAAAAATTGTTCTATATGAGACTAAAATCAATAAATCAACGTTTATATGTGCAAGCCCACAAAGTCAAGAATCCATTGGAGAATAGGAAAAAAAAAGAAGATAAATTTTGTAATATGAAGAGAAAGTTGTCTTCCAGCCATGGTATGATAATGGTAAGAATGTTTTGCTCCCAAACTAGAACCATAAGAAATATATCTAAACAGATTACAGATATAAATTCTATTTAGTTCAGTAGACAAAAATACTATACATTAGATATTGAAACAAGCCCTGTGGAAATATAAAGATGAATGACAATCCCTGGCCTCATGAAATTTAAGTCCATTGGGGAAAACAGGTGTATAGAGGTCCGACAATTAAGTCCCTGAGTACCACTATGGTTACCTTTGAAGTACCACCCTTGGGAAGCTATGCATCAATGCCAGAGCCTAGTCCATCCTTCAGAGCAATTCTGGAACTATTTCTGGGTGGCCATTGCACACAGTGGCATGTTCACCATCACTGACATGGCCAGTTCACGAACTTAGTTACCTGGTTGTCTGTGAAGGAGCTTTTAGCCAGGAAAAAAACGTATTGAAGCACTCTCCCTATTCTCTTGATCTGGCCTCTGGTGACATTTTTCTTCACTGGAATATAAAGTAAATATTGAAAGGAAGATGATATTCAGGACATCAAGGGTAATACAATGATAGATTTGATGGACATGCTAGAAAAAGAGTCAAGGTGACAGTAGTGATATTCAGCATTTAGCTATGTAGCGCTTTTTCTAGGATGCGTTCACAAATTGTCAGACCTCGTATAACAGCTAACATGGCATAAAACATGTTGCTGTGACAAAGTTTAAAGATTTTGGTAATACTTATAAATAGATTAGAACAAAATAGGCAATTCACTTTTAGCAATTGCATGAAGTCCTAAAGCCTACAATCAGGCACCATTTTGTGTTGATCCAATCCTCTAGCTTTTGCCTTAGGTGCTAACTTTACTTCTGATGGATAAAAATAGACATGCTCAGGATCTGAAATCCCCATTTACTTTCTTAACTTTTGCAGTACATTTATTCATTCTTTCAGGACCTTTTCAGAGGAGTTAAACCACCCACCCTCCCACCCACCCACTCCCACACACATACATACACACACATGGCTTGGTTTTCATCCAAATTTACCTTGCATTTTGTTAGACTCCTACATGAAGTTGCAACTTATGTGAGCCTCAAAGACATCATTTACCCTTCCAGTCAAGTGTAAATTAAAATCAGAGTTAAGCATTCTTATATATGCCTTATTTCCTTTTATTCCTCTTTGGTCACCTACCATTTAGCTGATGTACTTAAAGCACATGTTGCAGAGGTAGTTAAGATGTGGAATAAATTAAAGCACATAAAATAAAAACCCATTGCCTTTGATGACTCTGACTCATGGTGCCCTGATGACTGACTGAGCAGAACTGTTCCATAGCATTTTCTTCTCTGTAATCTTTGCAGAAGCAGTTCTTCAGGACTGTCCCCCACAGAACAATTGGTCGAGTTTGAACTACAAACCCATAGGTTAGCAGCCAATCACAAACCACTAGCACCACTGTCTTGTTACGGAGAGTTACTGTAACATAAAAGCCACAAGTGGGTGGCTTTAACAAACAAAAAATTTGTTTTCTCACATTTTAGGAAGCTAAAGTTTGAATTCAGGGTACCTGCTCTAAGGGAAGTCTTTCTGTATTAGTTTTGGGGGAAAGATTCTTACTTTTTTTTTTTTTTTAATCGTTTCTTTCTTGATTCCTTGGTGATCTTCATGTGCTATGTCATCTGTCTTCTCCCCGTCTTTGCTTGCTTTTATCAGTCAACTCTTTTTATACCTCAAAAGAGATTGACTTAAGACACACCCTGCATTAGTATTGCCTCATTAACAAAATGAAGACAATTCATTTTCAAATGAAATTATGACCACAGGTACAGGGTTATGGTTTATAATCCACATTTTTGGAGAATGTCATTCAAGAAGATGTGCAGAAACTTGTTCATGTGCAAAATAAACATGTAATATTTCCTATATGCACAGTTTGAGAAATACTTATATAAAATGCTGGAGAAAACAAACAAAATACATTGCTACAATGTTGTTTCTGACTCATAGTGACTCTGTAGGACATAATAGAACTGCCCCATAGAGTTCCCAAGAAGGCTGGTGCACTCAAACTGCTCACCTTTCTATTAACACTTAAGCTCTTAACCACTCCTCCTCCATGACTTCCTTATAAGAGAAAACCCTTTAAATTGGTCATCTTGCTACTACCAAAGGAAATTCTATAGAAGAATACAGGAGCTGGTGGCACAGTGGTTAAAACCCACGGCTACTATCTAAAAGTTTGGATGCCCTATGGAGCAGCTCTAATATGTCCTGTAGGATTTCTGTGAGTCAGAATCAACTTGATGGCAATGGTAGGACATTGACATTCAATACTGGAAAGTTCTGGGTTAGTATAAATTCATGGAAAAATTGATTCTCAAATTTGAAGTAGCACCTGACAATATGTAAGGTAGGTAAAATAAAATGTGTTTTGGGGGTTGAGATTATGTAAAACTTCTGTCCATTTTTCTTTTAAAGTGCCAGAGAAGAGATGGCTGGATGGGCATATTAGAAAAATGGAACTGTTAGACTGACACTGGAACAAAGCGTTCTTGATAATAGTGAACTTATGGAAGGCTGCTCTAAAGATTAAAACATGTGGAAAAAGAGAGTCAGAGAAAGGTTCCTTTATCAGATTGTCAAAGGATAAGGAATACATAATTAAAAATAAATCAAAGTGTAGGATAGGGTCAGAACCATCAAACTGTGGAAGAAGGAAATTGCTTCTTTTGCAACGTGAGAAGTCCCTTGTCATTTTGATACAGAGTCTGAGCAAAACACGAAGTTAGCAGAGAAATAGAAAGAGCCTTGGGATCAAAGTAGAACTAATTACCTGAGTCAGGAAATACCTTAGTGTATACTTGGCTCCATCTTCTCTGCTCTTTGAATGAGCTAATGTATAGAGAAATACTAAGTCAGGAGATACTAATAGGAGGATCCATGGGTTTATAAATAGGGAAGGTTAAGATCTAGCTGTCAGTAGTACAAGAGCTCATTTTTATTGGCCGTATGTCAAAATCTGGTAATTAATGGTCATGTTGCCACTGGAACCATGCAGCTGCCAATGAGCCAAGTCCAAAAGGTCTTAACACTTGGATGAAAAAGCTCAATCTCCAAAGGTAAAAGTGAACTTAATAAATAAATAGTTGTATAGACTCAAAACAAACCACATAGAATAAAAAGAGATAAAGATAATTTTAAGGTTTCAAGGGCCATGTTCCATTCACCTGTCTTGGCATAATCTTTTATTTTGTGCCCAAATTTGCAAGTGAGAAGTTTATGACGAAAAGAGGCTTACCACCTCTCTGTGCAGTGTTTCCCCTGGGACATTTGGACTGGAATGGAGAATTAGCTTACAAAATGGCTACTACACTGGTCCTGGATGGGAGGTAGGTAAGAGCAGTAGGCCAGGA